>CM053763.1:27454764-27486459 GCA_028658305.1 Pachyuromys duprasi
TAGTTTATCTTGTATCTTCAGGGCTGGCTGCAATGTCCTATTCTGGGATCTACCTAGGCTGTTACTCCCAGGCATGTGTGGGGGAGGGTCAAAGAGCCAGTCATAGAATTCATGACAGAAATAGTCCCTGTTCCCCTTACTAGGGTCTCCAGTTGGATACTGAGCTACCATGGGCCACATCTGAGCAGGGGTTCTAGGTTATATCCATACATGGTCGTTGGTTGGAGAAACCATCTTGTAAAAGACCCCTGTGCCCTTTCAGCTATTTTTTTGAAAGTAGTTTTATTCTTCCATGCTTTTTGTCAGTTCATTTTCTTTTCTTTGTTTTTAAATAATTTATTTATTTTTATATTAATCACAGATTATGTACCTTGTCTTCCATGCTTTTTGTAAAGTTCGGGGGAGTAAATGTTTTAATGTTTGTTGCTCTGTCAAAAGAAACCAACACTCTGGAGAGGGGAAACTTGGAAAAGTATGTTGAACAATAATAACCAGTACCTTTACATAAAAGCTCTATGTCATTTGCCCGTGTTAACACACTTAATCCTTACACAAACTCACTTAGATGGGTACTCTTGAAATTGCTACTTCCATAAACAGAGTATTTGAGGTCTGCCCCAGTTAAAGTAAGATAAGTTTCCCAAGGTCACAGCTAAGTCTGCTCTGAACGATCATATTTTTAAAGACCTTGAGGCACTACTGGCTTTCTAACAGACCATGAGAAGAAATTGTTATTTTAAAAAGAGTTAGATACCCCCTAGTAACTTTGGAGCCAGATCACAGTAATGATGGAAAGGACTAATATCCGTATAACAGACTCCTGTTTAGCTATCCCAAATGAGCCTCTGTTATTTATAGCTGCTGACACACGGAGCCACTAATAGCTTTCTGATTCATTTTCCAGATAGAATAACCATATGAGCATTATTGGCATAAATAAAACAATACTCCTATGAAGAAGGGGTAAGAAACAGATGATAAAATGAGAAAAATAAAAATGATAAAATTAAATGCTGAAGCGGGGAAACAGGCCAGATATGGTGGCTGACAATGATAATGCCAACCCTGGGGATGCAGAGGCAGGAGAATTAAGAGTTCAAAATTGTCATCAGTTACATGTAAAGTTTGAAGCCGGCCTGGACTACGTAAAACCCTGTTTCAGTGAGTAAAAGTCAAGCATGCAACATGCACATGGTTAAGCTCCTAAAGAGATAAACAAAAGTTGGCTTAAAGATTAATTTTCTAGGCCATCATTCGAGAAAGCTTTCCTAGAATTAAAAACATGAAAAATGTTTTGGTTACTCAGACTACACAAGAATCAGGGAGAAACAGGAACCTAAGAGTAGCTAGAGATAGGTTTACCACTAGCCACTTGTCTGTGCCAGATTAACTGAACAAACATTCAGTAGTACATAGCAAATATTAATAATAAATATTAAGTGCTGTTCTCATCAAATAGAGATTGTGCCCTTGCCTCAAATATCGATAACATTCACCATCAACAAGCCAGCAAATTAGTTCCAAAAAGTAAAAATTATCCACTCACAGAGTACAAAACTACATTTTAAAAATAGAATCAACCTGGGTTTAAACATACCCTGAACAAGGAAGACAGCAATAGACATGCTAACATGGAAGAAGCAATGCTCCCAAAGGCCTCAACAAAGAACTACAGAATGTTGAGTGTAGAAACAGAAACCCAATACCAAATGGTTACCCCTGAAAACATCCACACAGACTTTATACAGACTGAGCAGGTTGTAATTAAATGTGTGTGCATGTGTGTGTACATATATGTAACAGAGCCTCTGAAAGACTCTACCCAGGAGGGTATCAAAGCAAATGCTGAGACTCATAACCAAACTTTGAGCAAAGTGCAAGGAATCTTATGAAGAAGGGGGAGATAGAAAGACAAGGAGGGGACAGGAACTCCACAAAGAGAGCAGCAGAACAAAAACTCTGGACACAGGAGTGTTTCTGAGGCTGATACTCCAACCAAGGACCACGCATGAATATAATCTAGAACCTCTGCACAGATGTAGCCCATGGCAGCTCAGTATCCAAATGGGTATCCTAGTAAGGGGAACAAGGACTGCCTCTGATATGAACTCAGTGGATAACTCTTTGATCAACTCCCCCCTGATGGGGAAGCAGCCTTACCAGGCCACAGAGGACAATGCAGCCAGTCCTGATGAGACCTGATAGGCTAGAGTCAGATGGAAGGGGAGGTCCTATCAGTGGACTAGGGGATGGGCAAGGAAGAAGAGGAAGGAAGAGTGGGACTGGGAGAGGATGAGGGGGCTACAGCTGGGATACAAAGTGAATAAATTGTAATTAATAAAAAAATTTTTAAAAAGAAGAAAGAAAAAATGTAAAAAAAGAAAAGGAAAAGAAAAAAGGGCCATGCATTTGAAAGGGAGCAGGAAGGAGAGGTATAAGAAGGTTTGGAGGAAAGTAAAGGAAATTATATTATTGTATTAAACTCTCAAAAACAATTTAAAAATAAGTAACATTGGTTCCAACTTAAAAGTTTAGAAAATAAAAACATGCAAACCAGAATAGCCATGTTTTCAAGACCGTCACCACTAGCAGCAAATTGGGACTCAGCTTCGAGGTGACGTGTGGATAAACACGGCAGAAGATACTAAAGGATTAGGCCAGCTCGAAAGGTGGGAAAGGGTGGTAAGGAAGAAACACAGCATTATGCTAAAATGTCATGAATTAGCATGGCATTAACAAGGGAATGGTGGTTGGAATACATAAATAGAAATCTATGAAAATCTAGGAAAATGAAGAACCACAGGAAGAGGAACCTTAGGGTCCTCCCTCACCAAATCTCTCTGGTTTAAAGTTTGGGAAGTGGTTGCATGCTTTATGGTTTCAGTTTTATACTCATTGCTCATTACATTTATTTAAGAAATGTAAAATGCCTTTCTCTTAGTCTGTCTTTCTGAGTTTTAAATTTGAGGAACTTTTTTTTTCTATCATGTGTAGCTGATGCATGATTTTGATTGAGCTGATGTATATTAAGTAATTTTTCTGTGTATTTAGGTCTTTCTAAGGAGAAATGTATATGGAAAGACTTTTGTGCAATTGATTTAAATTTGATAAAGATGCTTTAAACTTTTGTAACCATAGATAAATACATTTGCAACAGTGTGTTGAAGGGTGTTTAACTTTAGGTAATGAAGTGATTCCTTTGTTAAAAACCTTATTTTAAAATAAAAGACACAAATTTGGAACTAAAGAAATGGCTCAGAGGTTGAAAATATATATAGTCTTTGCAGAGGCCTGGGGTTCTGTTCAGTCAGCTCACAATTACCTGTCACTCCAAGTTCAGGGGATCTGACACACTCTTCTGGCCTCCATGGGCACCTTCACTCACATACACACAGTCTCTCTGTCTCTATCTCTCTCTCTCTCACACACACACACAATTTTTTTAAAAAGACACAAGTTTAAAATTGGTTGTTTGTCTTTTGCTATTCAGGTTTAACACCTTTTTTTTTAATACAACACAAAATAAATCACAAGCTGAAATTTCAGAATATCTCAAAATAGCAATGCATAAACATTATAGTGATGCAATGAAAGAACCAGAAAGAAAACCAGGAAAAATAATTAAAAAAAAGAAAGAAAATTTATGGCCAGTAAATTTTGAGTAGAAAACAGAGAAATGTAGAATTAATGCATTCAGCTGCATTGATGAAACCATCAATGTGGTGGAACCACTTTCTATAACGTGCAAGGAGCAGAATGCGAATGGTTGAGGAGATGTACAACGTGATCAAAAATATGCCTGTTGGGGAGCAGACATGAAAAACTGATTGTGGAAGGAATTTTTCTCATTCCTGGGAGGATGAGTCTACATTAAATGCACATAATTTTCCAGGAAAAAAAGAATATCCCAAATTGATACTCAAAGAGAAAATTGGAAAGTGCTGCCCCATGGCTGAATAAGAACAGGTATTAGAAAGAACATGTTCTGTTTGAGAGCAGCAGCCTTTAAAACTCAAGAAGGAAATTCTATCAAGTCCTTAATACAGCATATTTTCAATAGATTTCTAGGCTTGCCCAGTTAATATAAAAGCAAGCACAAAACAAAAACAAACCTTTTAGTTCTCTGTGAACAAATACAGTGTGAAACCTCAACCAATATTTCGCAAGAAATATTGTGAAATAAGTCAAGGTATACTATTAACAAAGGAATCCACTATATTTTAAAATATCCCTTTAGAACGGGGTAAAATAGAGTGTTCTGAAAATGAGATATGGATTAATACATTTACCATGTTAGTAAGAAAAATTCTATGCTCATTTTGATATAAAGAATTCTATTAAGGATTTTTTTAAAAAAAACTCAATAGAAACTTCTCTAGCATTATAGATTATAACTGACATTTTGACTCAAAGAAAACATTGTATGTAATAGAGAAACTTTTCCCTTAGAAGAAATAACTACAGATACCAGCCTTTCCAGTATCAGCATATGGTCTTACAACTGCTCATCCCCTTTCAGCATTTGCTTTGGAATAGCTGGATTTGATCCTTGAATCATTTCTTTTATGCATATACTATGAAGCTAAGCATTGTTAGCGGATGGCGCTAGAGAAACTCTGCAGTTGGAAAGATGTGTTTGTTTCTTTCTATAGAACAAACTGTTGATTGATCTAATAGATAAATAGGCAACTCAAGTGGGGAAAATGTCAAATGCTGAATCAATGTATCAGATAATAATCAGACCATATCTGTCCTAGCACACCAAAACTGTTCTCAACAGGTAAAATATTTCATTATTAACATGTTCAGAATATTAAAGAACAATAGAATAACCATTTCATAACCCCCAAAGTGAAAATAACCTTTGAAATTACAGCATGAATTCTAGATGCCAGAAGAGCAAACTAATAAATTCATCTTTGTAAAACTCAAGAGCAGAACAACAAACCTTCTACATCACAAAAACAACATATGCAAAGTCAAAAGGTGTGACACACTGGGTAGAAGCCCTCTCAGCTTCACTGGAACCCTTGCATGTGAAGAGGGTGCATCAATTAGTAAGAAAAATAATAACAACCCAGAAGCAAACAGATTGTATGGACAGATGTCTTACAGCAAATGAGTCTTAATGACTCATGAACACATGAAAATATGTCCTTCACACTTAATAAGAGAATCATAACTCAAAATTATGGTAAACTATGACCTTGGCAAGATAAACTTCAAAGTTTGCTAACACAACCTTGGTGAGCATGTCAAAGTGAGTGCTTGCCTCTGTGATGAAGTGATGAGTTGGTACGAAGTCCAGGTATGGGGTGTTGGCATCACTTCACACCGTCACATCAGTTCGTCACCTCCACCCCAGCAATTCCACTTGTAGGACTGTATGGAAGTGGTTTACTTGTGGTTAGACACAGCAATGTTGTCTATTACAGCCAGGATTTGCAAATGACCCAATTTTCATCTACACAGAATTACTCACATAGATTATATCTTAAATAGAATACAACTTTATTGTTAAAAAAGGAAACTCTTTGTTAATAAAGATCTTCAAAATGCCTTTAAGAGGGGAGGAAAGGTAAGTCTATGACAGACTAGTGCACTGTGGCGGTGTTGCATTTGCTTTACTTAGAAAAAAAGAAATAATCTCCACCAAGATGAAAACACTGAGTGATCAATGAGGAAGATGCAAAACACAGCAGGCAATTGACAGGAAGGAGAGAGAACTTTTCAACACTTACTTTTTAAATTTCTGATGTTTTCTGCACTTATTAAGTTAAAAATAAACATTTTTAAACTTATGATAAATATTCATGGGCTGCCTCCAACAGACTGCAAAGCTGAATTTTAACTTTAACCTAGTTCTGTTACACGCTTGTAAGCCTGGAGTGATGTGGCATTCATTTACATTTTGATGCTTTTCCCTTTGGCTTTCTGCATGCTAGGTTTCACTGAAAATGCTGTCTCAGAACTCAGTCACAGCCTGCTAATTCCCAAACACAATAAGCATTTTTTTTCCTTTCGTCTCATCAAAATTCCCTGCGGTGTTTTATGCTCCTGTGCACGCATGCTCCGTGATGGGAACACGGTCTCTTTGTAAGCGCTTCGCTGCCTCTGGAGCCCGCACAAGCTCAGGATCTCCAGCTGAGGATGCACTGCCTTCTGAGTCAAGTGGAGGAGCAGAAAGATGAGATGACATTTTTGTATTTCAGTTGCCCTGGTCAAATGTTGTGTCATCCATGACCCTGGCTGGAACTGGGGAGTATTTACCATCTCTGCCTTAGCCGTCAAGATACTTCTTGCCCAAATCTGAAGACCTTTGGTGGAAGAGACAAAAAGTAATCATGCATTTGAATACTTAGTTTTCCTAAAGTTACTATTTTGTATATGGAAGATGAAACAAAGAATATCTAGAACTGGGGTAAAGAATTGGCACAGAGCTTTGGCAACTGTATTACCTGGGTTCAAACTCCAGCCTCTTTCCTGGTTATTTGCAGACATATTTAAGCTTTATTTCTACAGGTTGCTACAACTATCCATACCTTGCTCGTTTCTCACTAAAGTGTAAGTGTCGTGAAAATAGTGCCTAATCCACTGGGCTTTCACACTGTTTTGTGAGGTAAGAAAAGTAAACACAGCCAAGCTTGGTGGCATACACCTTTGATCCCAGCACCCGAGGAGGCTGAATCAGGCAGATCACTGTGAATTCCAGTCCAACCTGGTCTACAAAGGGAGTCCAGGACAACCAAGGCTACACAGAGAAACCTTGTCTCAGAAAGAAAGGAAGGAAGGAAGGAAGGAAGGAAGGAAGGAAGAAAGGAAGGAAGGAAGGAAGGAAGGAAGGAAGGAAAGAAAAGAAAAAAGAAATGTAAAAGCATTTTGAGCCATTCACAACGTCAATTTCTTGTATCCCTCATTATCATTCTACATGAAAACTTCTTCAACACTGAATCCAGACTAAGAAATCTAAATTCAAGTGCTGTTTTTGAAAATAATTTGATTTGTGTTTTGGATACATTTTATGAGTTATGGCTCTTGTAACTATAAATTTAAAATCTGAAATATAATCTCTTGTGCACTATCAAATACTGAACCATCTCTCTAGACCTTTGCTTGATTTCAAATACAGAAGTCACTTAAATTATAACAGACAAATAATCTCATTATTAAGAGATAAACTGTCAGTGCTGGAAGATGGCTCAGAGGTTAAGGGCACTGGCTGTTCTTCTGAAGATCCTGAGTTCAGTTCCCAGCAACCACATGGTGACTTATACCCATCTATAATGAGATTTGGTGCCCTCTTCTGACATGCAGGCATACAAGCAGGCAAAACACTGTATAAAAAAATAAATAAATAGGTCTTTTTTAAAAAATGGCTAAACTGTCTCTGCTGTTGAAAATTTTAAAACACAGGGTTTAGCAGTTTCTTTTATTTAGGAATAAAGCCAAAAATTGCCATTTAAAAATGTGCCCTTAAAAGAACAAGTTTACAATAAGCAAAAAGCACTTAAGTGAACCTCATAAGTTTAAATACCTACTAGATATCAATTTTAAAAAGCCTCAAAGCTGGTAATGGTGGCACATGCCTATAATAACAGTACTTGGAAGTTGAAGGTAGAGGGATTAGAAGTCAAATCATTTTCAGCCATATAGTAAATTGAGGCAAGTCTGGGCTATATGATATGCTATCAGCAAGACAACCAACCAAAAAAATGTAACTAATTAATTAAGAGACAACCATGTTGGCACAGTCAATAATCCCAGTACTTGAGAGGCAGAGGTGGAAGGATCAAAATTTGAGACCAGTCTGAGCTGCATAGTGGTGCCTTGTCTCAACAAATTCACAAAGGAAGTATTAATCTGCCCTTGCCATGCTGAAATCTGAGTTACATCAGTACTTATTTCTGAAAAGTTAACTCTCATATTCCTTAGTCTGCGTGGCTAACGCCGGCTTGCTCTCAGCCACTACACTCTTGAGGACTGGTTTACATCCTTGCTTCACTTTCCCTTCACCCTACTGCCATATCGCCTAAACTGTCTCATCTTGACTTGGCAGCAAACAGAATGTCTAACTTTGACCCATGGTTTAAGATACTACAAAGTATCTTTACTGCAAGTGCCTGCTGCATTAGGTGCCTTCCTCTAGAGATGATACTTCAGAGTTAGTATTGGATCAGCCTCACCTTGTTATTAAGTCTGCATTTTCCGCTATAATTCTGAATTTCTCAAGACTCAGGCATTCCCTTTAGTGAAGTCGGCCTCTTTTCTTATCGTTTGCTGGTGCCTTCAACTTTACTCCATGACACATGTATTTGTTCCCTTTGGGTCCACAATCTGTTCATTTCTGGTTTTGTTCCTTTCTATGAATACATTTGTGTTTTATCTTCTGCATCCATTAAACCATACAACCATCCTCCATCCTCCTTTTTTAAACTGTCACATTATCCTGAGTAAAAGCTTTGCATTGTCTCTGGGATCCTTTTTGTGGCTCTGAAATTATTTTGTGTTCGTGCATTAGAGGAAAAAAAATGCTTAAATGGGCATCATAGAGTAACAGAAAAATCTATTTACTTTGGGGAAGTAAGTGACCTGAATGTAAAATCAGTTCTATTGACCAGCTGTGTTTCTGTTGACAAGTCATTTTCTGAACTTTGCCAAATTGTTACAAATATTACATGGAAGAGAGGAAATACTATTAGGTTGGCTCCAAAAGCAATGGCAGTACCATTTTCACTATTGTTATTTCTTTGTAAAACAGCACTTTCTTTACAGTGTTGATAAACAGAATGTTTATCACAAGGTGTTTAATAAGTGTATAAAACATATTTCTAGAAGCTAGGAAAAAGTGATTTTAATCTTTAAAAACAAAAGAAAATTAGAATTAAATGTAAATTCATGGGGACTAACAGAGTTCACCACAAAATATTGACTTGGACAGCAATTCTCATGAAGAGAAATTCTCACATAAAAATAATGGCTGTTTATTCAAGTGTTTCTGAAAGAAATGTTAGTATCAGTTGATTGCACCCATGGCAAGTTACAAGGATCCTGCCCTAATTTCATTGTGTTGCCGCTGATGAAAGATCTGGTTCTGTGAATAGGGAGAGCTTAATTAGGGTCTTTTCAGAATAGCTCAGATTCTATATATTTTCCCTGTACCCATTGTGTGTGGTATCCACAGGCAACTACATTGAAATCACTGGAGACTTTACACATCGGGGGAGTTTAATGGGCAAGGCTAATGACCAGAAAATATTAATGAGTTAGAAACAGACTCCTAGCTGAGATAAAGAAAAGTATAAGGGAACAATTCATATTAGAACTCAATTTGTAGCCAGGCATAGTGGCATACACCTTTAATTCCAGCACTTGGCAGGTGGATCTCTGTGAGTTCGAGGCCAGTCTAGACTACTTAGTGAGTTCCAAAACAGCCAGAAGTCAATAATGAGACCCTATCTCAAACAAAAGAAACCAACAAACAAACCCTCTCATTTTGTTTGCTAAATCATTGTACAATAATTCTAGAATGTAATTCAAAAGACTAGACCATGACTGAGACAGTCCCTGTTTCCCTCGCTAGGGTCTTCAGTCCTACACCGAGCTATCATGGGCCCCATCTGTGCGGGGGTTCCAGGCCACATCCACACATGGTCCTTGATTGTAGAAACCGTCTCATACAAGACCCCTGTGCCTTGCTCAGTTTGGTCTTTGTGGAGATCTTGTTCTCCCCAAGTCTCAACAACCTCCCCCAGATCTATCATTACTTCTCGCCCTCTGTCAGAGGCTTGATTGCGAGTCTTAATATCTGCTCTGATACTTTGATTGAGATAAAAATAAAAAAAAATACTAGAGATCTAAATTCCTTGTAAATATATACTTTCTAAAATGTCTTTCATAAAAATTGAATAAACCTGAAGGATTCTTTGGTATGTTCTTTCTAAATTTTCTACAGTTTCTTAGCATATGTTATTATGCCCAACCCAAACCAAAGTCGCTAAAGCAGAGCTTAGCAATTACCATGAAAAGCCAAGACTTGCTAAGTCTGGCAGGGGCAGCTAATTGCACATAGTCTAGGCTTTTGATGGTTAAGCTGCTGTGACTTCAAGATTTTCTACTTGTGGATATGGATGAGATACCACTTCTCTTTACTTAAATTACTACATTTCAAAACCGTTCAAAAGTCCAGTCTCTTTTGAGACTCAAGGCTATCTCTCAACTGTAATCCCCTGTAAAGTCAAAACAAATTTACATACTTCCAAACACATGCCAGATTAAGTGTTTTTTTCTTCTAAATTGTACATTTTAAATATCTTTTTGCCCTGCTCACTCTTTTTCATTATAGCCCTGCCTGAGAGTTATCAGTAATAAACATTCCACAACAGACACTAAGTCATGCTATCACAGGATTCCCTTTACCAGGGAAATCAGTCCATTACTTTTTAATTTATCATCAAGTAAATTCAGGACATGGGCAGAAAACAGCCAGACTCCTTGACAAAATTGCACAAATGGCTTCCAGCCAAGTTATGAACACACTCTTTGCTTCCTTCTGAAGCTTTATGATCCAGACCTCCACCTTACACATTGCTTTCATCAGTATTCTCTTGTAGGTCTCTACTCTAATGAATGGCCTGTTCAGCTCTGCTGATAACATTCAGCTTTTTTTCTAGTCTCAATGTTCTTCCAAAACCACATAGTCAGGTTCTTCTGAGCAACAAACCCACTCTCTGGTACTAACTTCTGAATTTGATTTATGGTTCCAAAGGTAAAATCCAAAATAGCAGGAGAGGCATGGCAGCAATTGACCAAGGCAGGAAGCTGGCTGATCGCATTTCCATCCACATGCACGCAGCAGAGAGAGTGAACTGTATGTGGGCAAGGCAATAAATAATCAATGCCCCTGCCCAGGGACATACTCCTCCAGAAGACTTCATGTCCTAACAGCTCCATAATGTATCCAAACACCACCACCAAGTGTCAAATGTGAGCCTATGAGGTTCATTTCTCATTCAAATAACCACAGATATTTACACAAAGCACAGAGAGAGAACAGAGTATGGTAGCTTTTATTTTCATAAAGTCTTATTATCAAATATAAGCCTTTAAATAAAGTGAGGAAAATTAGTTTTTCCTGTAGGCTATTTTGAAAGATTTATGCAGAACAATTTTTGCTTCATAGCTGATCATTTTCAGTGAATATTCTATTTTGTTCACTAATATTTAGAAATTCAGGTAGTGATGTATGAGAGAGAGGAGGAGATAACAAAGGAGAGAGAAAGAGAGGAAGAAATTGTAGGAAAAAGAAAAATATTAATAACTTAAAAATTGAAACTGTACATTGATTGATGTCAGAGTAATAAAAGTATAGATTACTCGAATTATAACCAGTTCTAATGAACCTAACTTTTTTAAAGACTGTGACATGACCTAAGGGTGTGTTTTGATTATAAGAATTTTCAAACATACATGGTCATTAATCATAGTAGCTTCTCTGCTAGTTCTCAATTTCCTTTACCAGGAAAAAGCCCATTACAATTCCACCCCAAAGATGAAGGGATAGAACAAGGAAATGAGACACACAGGCTAGAAGAGCCAGGCATTTGAGCAGATGTTGTTGCAATTGGAACTATGATGAAAGTTGCATCGTGCGTGGTGTGAAGTGTGATTATGATTAGTCATGGCCTAAGGTTGATGAAAGACCCAGAAAACAAAGACTTAGAAATTCCTGTACCCTGTTATGCTTGCAGACCAGAGTTGTTCTCTGAGAGCCTCAACCCAGCAGTAGATGGAAACAGATGCTGAGACCCACAGACATTAGATGTAGATTTAGGAATCCCATAAGAGTGTCTGGGGAAAGATAGAGGGACATGAATGGGACAAGAACTCTACAAGACCAACAGAGACAACTAACCTAGGCCTATGAGGGCTCACAGAGACTGAACAACCAACCAAGGACCATGCATGGACTGGACCTAGGTCCCCTATACTTACGTAGCTGATGGGTAGCTTAGTCTTCTAAGGGGAGCAGGGCTATCTCTGACATGGACTCTGTTGCCTTCTTTTTGTCATTTCTCCCTGGCTGGGCTGGCTTGACTGACCTCAGTGGAAGAGAATGCCTGCAGTTCAGATTGGACTTGATTGCTGGGCTGGGTTGGTGGAGACTGGGGTCTCTGTTCTCTGAAGAGTAGGTAAGGGGGCATAGGCAGGGAGACAGAGGGAGGATGAGAACAGGAGAGGAGGCTACAATCAGGATGTGAAGTGAATAAATAAATAAATAGATAAATAAATAAATAAATAAATAAATAAATAAATAAATAAATAAATAAATAAATGTGTACCCCTAAACCTGAGAGAGTTAGCTAAGAATGAGCTCTAGAACTCCAGAGAAGCTTTGGACTAGAAACCAAGCAAGTGGCCTCCATCAAAAAGAAAGCACTTATATCTGACTTACGTTCTTACAAATCTAAAGTCATAAGAAGTCAGTAGTAGATTCTGAAGAGCAGATTAAAATTTGCTAAGAAATAGGGGTTTTCAACTCTTTGGCAGAATGCAGGGCATCATATGAAAGAAGGGGGAGTTAGTATGACCTGGAGAGGACAGGAGCTCCAAAAGGACCAAATATATCAGGGCACAGGGGTCTTTTATGAGACTGTCTCTCCAAACAAGGACCAAGTATGGTTATAACCTGGAACCCTTGCTTGTATGTAGCAAATGGTAGCTCAATACCCAAGTGGATACACTAGTAAGGGGAACAGGGACTCTTTTGGACATGAACTCAATGGCTGGCTCTTCGACCTCCCTGTCCCCTGAGGGAGGAGCAGCCTTGCTAGGCCACAGAAGAGGACATTGCAGCCATTCCTGAAGAGACCTGATAAGCTAGAGTTAGATGGAAGGGGAGGAGGTCCTCCCCTATCAGTGGACTTGGAAAAGGGCAGGGAGGAGATGAGGGAGGGAAGGAATGTGGGAGGGGCCTATATGGCTGGGATACAAAGTATATAACCTGTGATTAATATAAAATAAAAATGTTAAAATTTAAAAAAAGAAAAAAAAGAAAAAGGATTTTTTTTACTCCTTTAAAATAATACTATAATGATAAAGTTTCAAAATTATACATCTGACCGGAAATATTCACTTGATTTCGAGAAATAAGTTCCATTTTGAAATAAAAATCTTGTGCAAGCATATATTTAATGCTTCATTCTGTTAATGTGTAATAATAATCATAGATCAAGCACGGTGTCACCAGCCGTTAATCCCATCACTGAGGAAGGGGAAACACTCAGATTTCTATGAGTTCTGGACCAAACAGATCTACAAAACTAGTTTCAGGGCATCCAGAGATACATAGTATGCCCTTAACTCAAAAAGTTAATTAATAGACATAACCTAAAGATCTAACAAGTCTTGTAATTTGAAAAATGTATTCGTATATGGTATTCTTTTCTTAGTGTTGTGAGACTTGTGGCTTACATATTGTACTGTGTTTTAACACAGATGTATCTCAGAGTTTGATCTGTTGTCCTTTATAAAATTAATCAGGTTAGTTCTGAATAGCAGGCATTGCTGTTACTCTCCTTATCTTTTTGGACAATTCACAAATCATATAATAATACATATCACCTACAACGGTCTCCCAGTTGTATGTCCTTGCTGAGCCACTTTTCAAAGTTCTAGTTTGTGTGTGTACTTGCGTGTGTGTGTGTGTGTGTGTGTGTGTGTGTGTGTATGTAAACATAATGTGGGCAGAAAGTCACGCATGCCACAGCATATATGTGGAAGTCAGAAAAGAACTTTGTGGAGTTGGTTTTCTCTTCCCGCTTTTACACGGGTCAAACTCAAGCGATCATCACTCACTGAGCCCCAGGTTTCTAGTTGTAACACCAGCTTTAGAGGACTCCACAGCAGTTTTGGGGGCTCACAGCACTCATCACTTCAGGGATATATCACGTGAATTTTGCACAGGGTTGAAGGAATTGAAGCTGTCAGTGGTCCAGCTTGAGCATTAACTATCAGTGCTCTCTGAGTGAGAACAACAGGGCGCTGGTAGCATAATACACAAATGACGGGGCGTGGGGGGGCAGGGATTTGGCAGTGAAGTAAGTATTCTGCTCAACACTGTTTTAAATACTTCAAGTTTCTTTTTTTTTTTAAGCACCAAGGGAAAATGTAAATTTATGACAAATGTGAAAAGCAGCGAATGAAATATTTAGAGTCAGTACTTAGCAAAGATTTGATTGGAGGTAAATGAAGCTTTCTAAAAATTGCTAAAGGAGCGAACTCTGAATAATGGTGTGCTGAGGTGACAAGGAAAGATTTTTTTTCTCGTTAGGGACTAAATAATCTTGGGCTGGATGCAAGTAAATTGTCCTTTTTGTGTGTGTGATCTGGGTAGGAGAGGGCAAAGTCATGACAAATGTTTGCAAGCCACTTAAAGCCACTTTATCGTCTTGGATGGATAGTTAGGGCTAAAGGACGGAGAGTTAATATATTCTATCTTCTTGTGCTAAACTGGCAGGTGCAGGAGCAATATACTGATACATGCTCAGGAAGTACTGCCACGTCTAAGCCAAACTCAAGAACCAGTGAATATGCAGGAAAATGCAGGATTCTTGACTGCGCATATGTGGTGGCCGAAGGCTTAGGGTGGACCAGAATCTGATATTTTGCTTAGAGACAGATGTTCTATGGAACATTGTTTGAAAAACAGCACTAAGCAGTGTGGCAGATTTATCATTTCCTGCTAAAACAAAAAAAAAGGGGGGGGGGATCTGGTTTGAAGAGTAAAATGAATGAAAATAACCCTGAAATGTGAAATGTAAATTTGCTCCATTTTCAGAAATTGCCAAAGTTTTGAAGGCAAAGCAGCTGTGCTTTGCATATTTATAAGTAGGCATTTACACTTGAGTACAGGGCCTTACTCACTGGATTTGATCTTCTAAGTGCTGAGACCTTCTCTTACAGGCTCGTACATGGGGCATACACAACTGAAATGTTGAGTATAGACATCGGCAACAGACTTCCTGCAATCAGATTCAGGGTTCAGCAATAGAAGTGTGAGCCTGGACAAGTTCTTCAGCCTCATTGTACATTGAATGTATCATCTGTGAAGCAAACTGAGAGAATACTTAGATGATGCAGAGCCAGTTATTTAATATGATAAAATGTTTCTAAAAATGTCCTGGAATGTCATAAGTCTTCAAACATTTTCTCATAGTTGTTACCCAGTAGATATCTACTGAATAAATTAGTTTAGATGGACTGTGTGATAACACATTTGGGATGAATGAAAGGCATTATTGCTTAATCTAAAATATGAACTGATAAGGAGAGTGAAGCAAAGAAAATAAAGCTAATATCAGGGAGAAAGCTGTGTTTTTATCTTTAGCACTATCAACCCCAGATTATTTCAGTATTTTCTTCGATTCCAGATATTTAAAAAATTTTTAACTATATGTTCTTATTTTGGAAAAAAATAATAGTCTAGAAAATAACTAGGGAAATTAGAAAAAAACATGCAGCTTGCCTTCTCTTTCTCTTGAATCTATGTTTTCTTTTTAAATTCCTTCCCTATTAATAATTCTTTTTCCTTGAGGCCATGGGAGAATCAGGCATTCTGTCCCAGCTTTATCTTTTTCTACCATGTACCCAACCCTGTCTCCTTCAGTTTTGTGAAGGGGATGTTCAGGATACAGAAACTGCAAGACAGATATTCATTTGTCAGAAGAAAAACTTAAGATTTTGAGCTGGGATCAAATACTCCATGTCATTCTTGTGTGCCATGTCATACAAAAAATCTGGGGAAGAGGGCCTTCAGATTTGACACTGGCCTTTGGAGAGAGGTGATCAATTAACATTAACAAAAGAAACCATCCAGTGGTAATAAAAAATAAAGGTCTCCCATCATTAAATGGTGGGAGTCAGGGCTGGTAGACAAGCCCAGCGACCAGCATTTATTTTGCAGGACATTTGCGACCATTACTAACTTCCTGCCTGGATGGAAGTTGGCTCACGAATTCTAACAAGACAGAGCATCTAATGGGTTCTTCAAACACATAATGGTTCTTGCTCGGTAGAACAGCAAATAGGCTTTGCCATGAAGACAGCAGCCATGGAGACTGGTGTCATGGAAGAAAGGATATGCACAGCCTGACAACACACCACATGCTTCACCACTGCACATGCTTTTAAGAACTGCTTTAGTTGTTTCATTTAATAGAATAATGATTACTGTCTTGACTGTTTTAATTGATTAGAGTGGTGCATTGCTGGGGGGAGGTTTATAAGACAGAGATGCATTATAAGCATTATTAGTTACTAAAACAGAGGTAAAATGTAAGAATGCCTGAAGGACTTGTTTAGTCTAATGTTTGTTGTTTAGATGGTAAGTTTTACCTTAATGTTCAAACATTAAAGCTAGGTCTGGAGAGACAGTTCAAAAGTTAAGAGCACTAACTGCCCCTCTAGAGGACATAAGTTCAGTTCCCAGCACCAGCTCACAATTGCCCAAACCTCCAGTTTGGGAAGATCTGATGCCTTCTTCTGGCCTCCACGGGCACCCACATACACATGGCATACATACACACATACATATTTTTTTAATATTTTAAAGAAATCATTAAAACTAACCTCCTTTTATATTATAATAGTACTCAAATATAAATATTTGATTCAATAATTATTGATAATAAGTTTAAGGTGATATCTTTGTATAGAGATTTTTCCTTTGGGTTTTTTATTTCTTTTTTAGCATTCAATATTTTTTCTTTACAAAAACGAGTTCTTTTGTACTTAGTACTTAGAAAAAATTGACTGTAACAATTCAAGGAAAGCACTAACCTTTATGATATATTACTACAGGGTTTGTCTCTTGGCAAGATACAGGAATGGTTCATATTAATGGGAGCATGACAGCTTTGAAAGAAAACCAGCTCATGACATTATGAATCATGTGTCTCTAAAACATTTATAAATGAATGAAAAGGCTCAGGGCTGACATGAATTATGAGGCTCATTATGGCACTGTAATTTCTCCGGCAAAGCCTCAGAGTGGCATGACACTTCTCAAGAAAAGTGGTTAAGACTTCCATTACATTATTTTTCTACTGGTAATTGGCTACGGTCAAGGGAGAATGTGGCGTGTATCCTTTGGGGACACATTCACAACAGATCCTTTGCATGGAAATATTTCTATCAGCACCCAGCCTGCAAAACTGCTTTCTTTCATGGGGCATACATTCCTGTTGACCTTCAAGAAATAGCAGACTCTAGGACAAAGATAGTTTTTCCAATCTCTCCAGATAATGTTCCTGTTATCTTGCCACTGACTCATGCTGACAGCAACTCAGTGAACTTAATAAAACCATATCCCAAATCAAAAGGGCACAGATTACCCAGTTAGTTATAAGAAGGTGAGAAGAAAAAAGTAATAAATATGAGTTACTTCTAAGTGCAAATAGATGTGTTCTTTAGCATTAACACACAGCATATTTTTACTCTTTCAATAAAGCTCAGGCTAACAACTTCATTAGCTGGCTAAACTGAGGAAGAGGACTTTGGAATAAGTAGAAGCCTACATTATCACCCCCAAGAGTATTTTGTACTATTGTCTAGTTTTTAAGAAATTATCAAAGCATGTATTTAAGCAATGATAAATGTGTTCTTTTACAGATTTTCCATTACATTATGTTTTAGTTTGCTTTTAAATTCTCTTTCTCTCTCTCTTTCTCTGTCTCTCTCTCTCCCTCTCTCTTTCTCCGTGTGTGTGTGTGTGTGTGTGTGTGTGTGTGTGTGTGTTTGTGTGTGTGAAAATGTGCATGTGAGTGCAGGTTCCTGTGGATCCAGAAGAGGATGTGGGTCCCTAGAGCAAGAGTCATAGGTGGTTGTGAGCCCCTGGCTATGGGTTCTGTGAACTGAACTGAGATCCTCTGGAAGAGAATTATACACCCTAACTCAGCCTCCTCTTATAATCTAAACAGGAAGAAGAGGGCTCAGAGAATAAAGAAACTAAAAGACCAGAGCACTGAGATTGGTACATAACTCTAGCGCTTTTCTCTCCTACTTGTGATGATAGGTATGGTAACAGACAAACATTTCTTAACTGAAAACATGGAAGGTTCAAGGACGTGGTTATTGTTAGCCTAATCTGTAAAATTAGTATTAAATAGAGTGTCCCTATATTAAAATATATAAAAGTAAATATTCCTATTTTAGTCACACACCAAACAGAAGATGTATTTTCCTTTTGTTCTTAGCTATGTGCTATAGAAAATCCTTCACACACACACACAAAATCCATGGGCTGAAGTTATTAGAAAATAGCATTATTTTATAGTTCTAGAATAAAGAAACTCTTAGAAACAAGTACACTCAGGGAACTGATCTTAAAAGAGTCTTAGAGGCAAAAGTCTAACCATTATTTGAATTCTTATTCACACTTATTTTCTTCCCGATTTGATTTGCAATGCCTGACTCAATCTCTCTGTATTCTAATTCCATTGCTATTCTTAAATATCAGTGTTCATTATCCGGATACATGCCATTAAAACAGCCCTGTCATCCATTTTAGTTCAGAAAGGTGTTTGGTTTGTTTTTCCTGTTTTTTTTTTCTTTTGAATGATAGTTCTTTGTGGTTTTATTTTAAAAATTGGAACTATAGATATGAAAGACTATTTTTTTAAATTTCTTTTTGAGTCTTTGTGAACTTTATAACATGCTCCCCAATCTCATGGCTCTCACACTTTTCTTCAAGAATAGCTCTAACTTCTTCCAAATATTTATATATATAAATATATATATATATATCTTCCTAATATTTATATGTTGAAGTCTTAAGTCTTAGCCCCTGAGAATATAATTTTATTTGTAAATAGAGTTATTCAGTGGTAAGTAAAGACTAACACTAGAGCAGGATGGGCACTAAATCCAATGATTGTTATCTTTCTGGAAAATAAGGAAAACATGGAGAAAGCTACATATGAATACATATGGAGGGAATTCCATGGTATGCATGAAGGAGGAGATCAGATGAGTTACAATAATGTGATAAGAAACTGAAGCTGCTCAATTCAGAATGGTGACAGAATTACTGTGAAAAGCCTGAGCAAGAACTTCCCAGGCAGAGGAAGGAGAAGAGGTCAAGCCTGTAGGGAAGGAATGTAATAAGTGTTTTAGAAATAAAAAGGTGTCATGACAATATAATAAGTTGGAGGGTGTCCTGACTGATCTGGGTTTTTCTGCTTGTTTGTCTGTTTGTTTGTTCTTGGAGTTTTTATTGTTGTTGTTACTGCTGCTTATATAATTTTTAATATCTAAATATCACTAAATCTCAAAGCTTTAATGCAATATCCACAGTGACTTCAGCTAGTTCATGTAAGCAGATGATCTGATCTGCATGGGTTATTAGAAAGGCACCGGCTCATTAATCAGTACACAGAACAAAGAACCCAGAAACAGTGTTAATTTACTTCTTGTACTTAAATGCCATTTAGTTGTCATCTGTGTCAAGAACCCCCTGCAACCTTCTTTAGTCCCCTGCCCTTCACTTTTCTCTGATGACCTTCAGAGGAGATCAAAAGTTAAATTTTAGATTACTTTCCCAATCATTTTTAAAGGACATAGTGAATAATTCCTTCCTGGGCTTGGATTCCTGCAGGTATCCAACTAAGGAACGTGTACCATTCTAATTTCCTTTGCACAATGAGTTCTGCTTTCTAATAATGCGTTACTACCAAAGACTAGAAAAAAAAGTTCATCTAATATAACTCATTTTAAAATAGCTTTTCATGTAAAACTGTTCATAGAAATGAATTTTTTTTCCCATAGGCAATACCGCCAAGTTAGAGGCAATTATGCTTGGCACATGGGTACAGACTACACTCAAGCAGTCTTAATTCAAATTCCGTATCTTTTCCCTATGTGTGTTAAAACGGGAAAATTTCCTTAGCTCTTCCTGTTTTAATTCATAACCTGCATAAGTACGTGGACTAGTTATCTCAGAAATGATTACTATGTTATCACAGTCTCTCAGGCCCTTACTTTGCATAACATGAAGAACTCACCTGTGTTGGCCTAACACTGGTGAGTCCTGAGACAGGGTTTTGTGTATGATTAGTAAGAAAGGATAGTCTGAGAGACTATGATAATTTTTAAACTTTCTGACAAACTAACAAGTACAATGAGGTTGACTTCTTAGTTACTCTTATTGGACAAAATGAAGAAAGAAAAGAATGACCTGAGGAATTCCGATGTCCAGCTCAAAATCTGGGAAATGCCTGATGGCATCTAGATGTGCCTTGAAAGGAACTCTTACCTGCAGTCTCTCTAACACAGGCATTGCTGAAAATAAAATGCAGAGTGTCATTGTGAATTGGCTGAATTGCGACTTCAACTCCTAGCTTCTTTCTGTCTGCTTTTAATATGAGAACACTGAAAAATACTAGAGTCCTGAAGAGGGATCCAAGATGGCAGCGCCCATCACACACTGTGTCTGATCCGCAGGGCAGCAGTGACGGCACAGTGACCAACAGACCCCACTCTGGGCCTGCAGACACCAGTGACTGTGTACCCCAGTCGAAAGGAAAACCTATGCTGAGAGAAAAAAATGGGGTCCAACTTCGGGTCATCCTGGAAAAGTGCCTGGGTTCCTGCAGGCGAGGGATCTCTAGTGTCTGTCACATAGCAGTGTACTGTGCTCACCCGCCAGTGAATACCTTCTGGGTACTGGGGCACACAGCTCCAACCTCAGGACTCCCGATGCCTGACAGCCATAAGAACAGCCCCCTGATGCCACTCCAAAGCTCAACCTGTCCCCCTACAGAGACTGACCAAATCTCTGGGTTCACTGGTTCTTGAAGATGGCTGTGTCCAGCAAACACAGCATCTGAGCACAGTGTCTGGGTAGCTGCAGTTCAATAACCTTAGAGCAAGAAAACCAGTGGTGGGGCAGCTAGCTCTAGGGCTTCCTCTGGTGAGAGGAGAGCCCTTGAGTGACTGAGGAGTCCAGTTACTCCACAGGACCAAACACTTGAGGAGAGCTTCAGCAATTCCCTGAGAACCACCCACCAGTCAAAGACCATACTCTATAATCTGAGGAGGATTCCTTTGGGAACATCCAGCTTCCTGCCCAGGGCTCTTCCAACATCGACCCCCATACTCACACCTAGCCCAGGACCCCAGCAGACACCAGAAACTACCAGCCAATGCCAGAGACATCCAGATGGGTAAAGGGCAGTGTAAAGACACAATCAACAAAAGCCAAAGCATTATGGCATCTCCAGAACTCAGGTATCCAAAGGCAAGCAGCTCTGGACACGCTAACACAACTGAAATTCAAGAAAATGACCTTAAATCTATGCTTATGAAGATGGTAATTTAGGAAATGAATTCTACATTACCTATAAAGAAATCCTACAAAATCCATAAAGAAATACAGGAAGAGACAGGCAAACAGATTGTGGCGGTATCTGCAAACAGAGAGAAAATAATTAATAATTAAATCACTGAAAGAAATAGAGGAAAGTTCAAACTAACAGGTGAAGAAATTGAATGAAACCTGTATCAGAATGGATGCTAAATATATATGGAATAATAGTGGAAAAGACGTAAAGTTAGGTCAGTCCAAATTCATGGTTATAAACTTAGGCCCACTAAGCAGAGATGCTATATTTAATGTTGTAATACTGGAAAGTAAGAAAGGCTCTGACACTTTGATTTGATTCTTGGCTGAAACGTAGAGCAAAGGTGGCCCACAGTAAGCTGTAAATACCTTGGTTTAGTTTAAGGGAAAATTCAGAAACTCAAGGAGATAAAAATTTTACAGTGTATTTGTCATTTGAGCATTTTTAGTTACACCTGTGAATCCAAAGACATGACTACATGAGCAATAACTTTGTGAGGGAGCCTTGGATTCCTTTAATAGCGCTGTAATTATTTCCACTAAGCCAGACCTTCCTGTGTGGCATCTTTACCAGTCGGATCCCAAGACATGAGGGGCAGAGTGGTTGTCCTCAGTCTCCAAAGCGTGTTGCTATGATGAATAAAAGAGTCAGGGCAGTAATGACCCTGGCAGATGTACTGCATCAGCTTCTAGTTATTTGTGGTGGTTCTAAAAGCGAAAGAGAGAAGAAGCCTACCAAGTTCTCTGCTGATCTGTATATACTGAAAATTTGAGTAAACAAGTTGAGTACACAAAATTATAAGTTATAATTTTGAATTATAAAAAGCTGAAAGTCAGGGCCCTTCAATCAACTTCTAATCTTTAGCCAATTTATAGACCTATCAAGCTCTCGAGGAAAGGAAGAATAGGATTCCTTGATAATGGATCTTGGCATACTGCCAAAAGAATTGTACTGTTAATCTCTCCATCAAATTTCCCCCAAAGGGATCTATGACTTTTTATCAGGGCAAATTAATTAGCAAATGGGAACTAATGAGACAGACAGGAGTCTAGCTCTAAACTACTCATTCCAATAGATCCAAAATATGACTATAGGGTCGTAGTAAATCCACTACTCATAGCAGTAGCTTATGACGTTCAGGCAATCAATGGAATTGTAGTTTAAGCCCATGTACAATGAATTCAGTGTCTTCCCAAACACAGTTAAGATCAACATATTCAGAAACTGAAAGAACCCCCAAAATATTTCCATAACTTCTAGAGTAAGTGCTGCTGTTGTAGAAAAAAGACTAAGCAGAAGCATTACTTAGGGTATTAGTGAACAAAAGTCAAGACTGCATTCTTGGATTGATGGCAATGACTACTGTCACCATCAAGGTCCCAAAAGATGCAAAGTGATGATTCTCATTGTGTACACATTCAAATTGTCTAACTGACCTGTTCAGAAGATTTTGGAGATTATAACTGAAAAGTTAATCAAGTGTTGACTTTAACGACAGATATCATGCCACCAGGCAAGCTTTTATTTCCTGACGTCATGATAATGGTGACCTGATAAATTCTTTTTACAACATAACCTTGAACAAGAATTCTGTGGTAAGGCTGGTTGCAGCTGAAAATCCATCTATTCACCTTCCCAGTGATAACTCAAATGTATCAACATTGTAGCCCACTGTTAGTTCACAAGGATTTGATCATCTTTCCATTCTGTAGGACACCACATGGATGATAGTAGAATGACTGCATCTAGTGAGTAATAAACATCAACTACTCTAAACTTTTTGGTGAGATATTTGCATGTGAGAGCTTGGAAAACTTCTAGAGACTTGTCAAGATATACCTTCTATAGTGAAGTAAATTTTATTTCATCTGATCACCCCTACAACTATTGTTCCATGAGAGGAATAATGAACAGTGGGTGTTTTCAGATTTGGGAAGAAAAAACTTTCTTTACTTGATATTACTTAAGATCCTTTTCAAGTGACCTAAAGAATATGTCATTATAGACTGCAGCCAAGTCAGAAGAAGGCCCTATGACAGACTGTAAAGCACCTTTACCACTTTGTTCACATGTTCTAGCAGATTCAATGGTGCTTAGAGTGATGGTAGCATATAGAGATGCTCTTCAGATCCTTTGCCAAGTCCCTATCATTGAATGACCTTGCAGGTCCTTAAGATTTTGCTTCAAAATGTTGACATTCTTCTGTGAAGCATATAGTGGCTTGATACTGTGCCTTGGTACAGTTTAAATTTTTAGAGATGAGCCAAGTTACCAGAGAGCTAAGCGACTTCTTATGAGCTATGGGTTTTCTTTCCTTTTTAATCTTTTTTATTTTTATTAATCACAGTTTATTCACTTTGTATCCCAGCTGTAGTTCCATATCCCTCCCAACCCCATCCTCCCTCCCTCTTCTTCTCCTATGCCCCTTCCCCAGTCCAATTATAGGGGATGTCCTCCTTCCCTTCCATCTGACCCTAGTCTATTAGGTCTCATCAGGACTAGCTTCTTTGTCTTCCTCTATGGGTTGGTAAGGCTGCTCTTCCTCAGGGGGAGGTGATCAAAGACACAGCCCATGAATTCATGTCAGGGATGGTCCCTGTTCCTATTATTGGGGAACCCTCTTGGACACTGAGCTGGCATGGGCTACTTCTGTGCAAGGGTTCTAGGTTATCTCCACGAATGGTCCTTGGTTGGAACATCAGTCTCAGAAAAGACCCCTGTGCCCAGATTTTTTGGAACAGGGAGCTCCTGTTCCCTCCAAATCTTTCTAGCTCCCCATTCTTTCATAAGATGCCCTGCATTCTGCCCAAAAGTTTGGCTATGAATCTCAGCATATGTTTTGATACCCTGGGTTTTCTATCCTCAAGCAACACATTTTGACAGATGCTGCAGTATTCCATCATCAAATGGAGGTGCTATGTCAATGGTTTAAACAAGGTCCAAAGGCACAGGGAAATTTCCTACAATCAGCTCACACAGGAAGTAAAAGATGGGTCTCTACACACCACATGCAATGGTGAATGAAGATCTTACCGGGAAACAGAGCATGAAGTTACTCTTAGTTGTTCATTCTGCATTAAAATACAAATAGCTAAGAATCATATCCAAATTACTTGTAGACCATGATCAATGATTTGGCTGGTGTCTAGTGATATCGAATGAACATGACTGAAAAACAGATGACAAAATAAATTGGGAAATATGAATAAGTGAAGCTCTCTGAATGGGAAAACCCTCCAAATACATTCATTTTCCCATGTTAATCTCCACTGATGACTGACTCTCCAGATGTCAATTTTAAAATTAAGTAGCTAAACGACATATTTTTGAGTATCAGCCAGATTCCACATTCATTACTATCACTATATAAAAGCTCACCAACAAAGTGGCTATGAAGGTAAGGATGGAGTTCATTAATAGATACAGCAGTATGGACTTAGAGTCACCGCAGCCTTCCTGGCTACAGTCACTGAGTGATGAATAGGTCGGCAGCTGAGAAAACACTGAGTCCTCAGTGTGGTGCCGCTGTTTAGCCTGGTCAGTCAGCACTTGGTAGCAGTCTGATTAAAAAGAGCACTTCCATGTTGGAATAATAACATTCTTATGGAAACATTCATGATACAAAAGTGCTATCTGCATGAAATCCCTCTACTAGAGTTACCCTCCACGAGCGTTTAGGTGACTGATGCACTGACGTGTATTTCATGCAGGGCGGATTGCAATCAAAGTGCTCACTTTGTAAGAGACGCCTTCACACTCAGACTCAGACTGGAACTTCCACCACTGATCGCCCTTCTTCTCACAGTGGAAACAGTCTGTCTTCTGGGTGCTCATCCAGTCAACTGCTGATCTCAGGGCTTTTTAGCTTCTATAATTACAAAAGGAGCCTGCTCCTTATCTTGAGCAATGCCTCCAGGGCTAGGGAGATAGCTGAATGGTACAGTGTCTGCCTCACATGTGCACGACCCTGTGTTCAGTCCCCAGGACTATAAGATAAGGAAATGATGCCCATAATCGTGTGTGTGTGTGTGTGCATTTGCATGTGCATGCTCGTGTGTGTGTGTGTGTGTGTGTGTGTACATGTGTGTCTCCTAATGGTTCTGTTTGTCTGGAGAACAGAAGCTAATGAAATAGGATTATGCATTACAAATAGAGAACATACTTCAATACTTAATAATTGTACTTTAGCCAAAATTAATTTGAAATATTCTTTCTGAAGCCTTGGGGTCATTAGAATTAATGGAATAACTTTCAAGGAAATAACTCATTGTTAAAATAGAATTATTCTGCAAGTGAGTATTATGATAGAAAAGAACAAAATGCTCAAAAATCGAAATGCAAAGGGGACACCATTATGTGCAGTCATGAATTTGTAACTTGAAGCATAATGGATGTGTGAAGAAGTTTTTCATGTACTGCTTTGTGTTAAACTTTATCATGACTATCTGGACTAAGAAAAAGAACACTGTGGACTTTTTAGTACAGTAAATGTTCTTTAGAAAAAAATAAATTTTGTTATGAAACAGTAAACTGACGTGAATCATCTTTAGTGTTTTCACAATCAATAATTATAGTTCTAAGGGCATAGATGTTAATCAGCGGGCTGGACCTGGGCCTAATCAACAGGATGCCTTCTGTGAAATTACATATGCCATTGTCAAGGTGTCTTCAAGTTTTCCCCTAACTAGTAAAAACTGGTTAAGTGATTCCCAGTGTGGGAGTGGGCTTTAGTTCCAGCTGCTATGAGCCCTGTATCTAAAGGGGCAAGACTCCTCAATGCCATGGGTATGGACACTGGTGGAGTGCAGCCCTGTTTCTTTAGCTGTTTCCAACTGTGGGTATAGGACGTGAAACCTCCGAGCATGCCTTCTTGTATTATTGTATGTATGCTGTTCTTTTTGTTGTCTTTGGGTTTTTTTTTCAGTGTATTTAGAACATTCATAAGAGTGAGAGTGTGTGCCAGCCAGTGTGACAGAGGCAGCTACCAGACCCAGTCCCCTTTTGCTTTTTGCCTTATTGTCTTCAAGCAAGGTCTCTCACTGAACTAGAAGCTCACTGAGCTAGGCTGGGTAGGCAGGAAACTGTCAGGATCTGCCTCTGTGCTGGAGTTGCAAGCATGTTCAGTGATATGTGGCTTTTAACAGTGGGTGTGGGGTATACAAACTCAGTTCCCCTGCTTATAGAGCAAAGGCTTCTTCACCGGGCCATCTCCCCAGTCCTCACACACTCTAAGACTGATTGATAAGATTGTTTGCTAAATGAACATTTTTCGAACGTTACAAGCATAGCATTCTCCCAAAAGCAAATAATTAAAGTTTAGTTTCCTTTTTTTTTATTCACTCGTTATATTAATGAACCATTATAATGCAAGGCCAAATAAGTGAACTCCAGTAAACTGAAATAGACCACACATTTACAAGAACAGAGGGAATAATCTATGAAGATATTCTCTGCTTATTAAATGGCATTTTATATTTTGACATTATAACACAATTACAGAAAGACACCCCAAGTACTTGCCCTGGGCTGGCCAGCCCACAGCAGTTGGAATAAAGACCCCTGAGCAGCCACCAAGGCCACATCCAACTGACCCAGGCAGCCAGAAGAAAGACATCCAAGCACCTCTGGCAGGCATCACTATAATGGATGAACAAGTGATGAGGAAATGAGAAAGATGGAGTACATGATGAAGAGATGGAGAGATGGAAGAGAAAGGGAACCATGGTGAGGCCGTGGCCCTGGGCCATGTCTGCTGCAGCTGGAGTCTGTGTTGATGTTCAAGGCCTTTGATACCAACAAAGGCCATTCAGATGCCCATGGTCTGGACTATCGTCTGAGGCAGGCATTGTGCTGAGCTGTGCCTGGCTCCCGTCCCTGCCTGGGTAGCACAGGAGAACTTACCCTGACCACCGTGGGGGAGCAGGCGAACTGGCAGAAGGGTGTGAACCTGAGAACCGGTCCCACCCCTAGCCTGCCTTTGGAGACCAGGTGGTGGCTTAGGAGACAGAGAAATGCCCGACCACACTTCACCCCTTTCTGCCTGTTGCAGGCAGAAGAGCTGCCCCCCACCCTCATCCCTGGCCACTAACTGGCTACAGCGTTCAGGAAAGCAGGTCCTGCACTTCTCCTGGGTGGAATAGTAAAGCTGACCCTGGTAGAAAGGGTACAGGTGAGCCCCAAGGGCTTGAGAGCAGAAGAGCTAAATGTGCCCCTTGCTGGCTGCCATATTGGGTGAGCTGGCTGGGACAGTGCCGGAGAGCTGGCCCTGGCGGTGCCGCAGCAGAAGAGCTGGCCGGCTGACAACCTCAGCTACCTTGTAGCCACAGATCTGGGACTTTTAGTTGGCCCACCTCAGCATCTACCCCATCTATGATCTGCTCTAGAAAGGACCAGTCCTACACATCCAAAGCTAAGGATCTCCATGACACCGGGCAACAACGGGATATCTGAAAGGAGTCCCCTTGAAGATCCGGTGTAGATAATGTCGCAGAAGCCAGAGGCCTTGAAACAGACCAATGATTCATTGCAGTGAATGTGTGCAAGTAAAGATGTGTGGCCAAAAGGGTGTACTGTGACACACTACATCTTCCACAACAAGATTTTTTATTCTATTTTATTTTCTTTGGTGGGGGGAAGTTGCAAGAGGGAGAGCAAATATGAGGGGATGGGGAGATGATGGGATTGGTGTGCATGATGTGTAATTCAGCAAAGAATCAATTAAAAGTTAATATATATATATTATACACATAATCACATTATTTTCCATTCCCTTTTTCCTTCTAAACACTCCCATGTACCTGCTTCCCTGCTGCTGTGCTTCATGTCCATGGCCTCCTTCACACACACACACTCTCTCTCTCTCTTTTAAGTGCAAGTCCAACCTGTTCAGTCTGTATAATGTTATCCGTATGTATATTTTCAAGGTTGACTATCTGGTATTATGTAACCTTCATACCTGGAAAGTATTATTCTCTTCTGTGCTTGCAAGAGAACATGTGGCATTTGTCTTCCTCTTCCTGGATTACTTCACCTAATATCATCTAATCCACCTGTAATTTGGCAAATGACAAAATTTCTTTTTCTTTGATAGCTTAATAATATTCTACTGCACATATATCTATTCATATAACATTCTCATTATGCTAAATAATATTCTATTGTCTATATGTGCTGTTTTTTTTTATCCACTCACATATTGATGGCTACCTAGGTTGATTCCATGTCTTAACTATTATAACCAGTTCTGCAGTACGTGCAGGGATATAGAAATCACTTTGATATGTCAGCTTGATTTTCTTATATTTATACCCAAAAGTAAGATTGCAGAGTCACATAAGAATTCTGTTTCTAGGTTATTGTTTGTTTACTTCTTTCTCTGTATCTCTCTTTCTCTGTCTCTCTCTCTCTTGTAACTTCTTTGCTAGTTTCTATGATGGCTGTAACTTATTTGATTTTCTATTAATGCATTTCTGCATCCTTGCCAGTAAATGCCATTTTTGCCTGTTTGATAGCATTTATTATAACCAAGGTAGAATAATAGCTCTCTGTGGTTTTGATTTTGATTCTCTGATGATTAGTGAAATTGAATGGTTTGTTTTTATAAACTTGTTCCTTATTTTTACATTACCTTTTGAGCATCACTCTTTAGATAATTTGTCCACTCGCAAGTCAGGTTATTGGGATTGGAGAGATGGCCCAATGCCTGCGATCACTTGTTGCTTTTCCAGAGTGTTCAACTCTCCGCACACACAGGGAAGCTCGTGACCATCTGTAACTCCAGCTCCTGAGGATCTGACAGCATTTTTAGCTTCTTCAGGTACCAGACACACAGGTAGGCAAAGACATCCAAGTAGGCAAAGCACCCACATACTTACACACATAATATTATAAATATTCATTATATTAATATAGGTGTAATTTAAAACTCCTGCTACAAAGTGTTGACATCATTGATGGCCGTGTCGGCCTCTTTGCTGTGTGTGGCAAAAATGCAGCAGCAGATTGACACATTGATGTCAATCAATGTGTGTGCCTATTTTGCAAAACAATTTTATTTACTAAAAGCAGGGGGTGTGTCAAATTTGATGAAAAGAAATGTAGTTTTCTAATGCTAAATTTATTGATTACCAAATAGATCAATAAGATGTAGCAGTACATAAAAAGATATAGACACATGGGTAAGTAATGTCTGCAAGAAGCTGTACTGTACAGGAGTGGGGAAAGACTGGATCTTCCAAAGCTGATACTGAGACAATGGGATATTAGTACTGCAGGTTATGATGGGTTCTCTTTTTACACAAACATCAATTCCATGAAAAATATTACCATTTTATCATAAAACAAGAGAGTATCTTCACAGCATACTGTAGGAAATGATTTTTATTCATAATACAGAAAGCATTATGAAAATAGAAAAGGTTGGTAAATTAATGTTTCTCCAGTTTTTTCCTCTAAAAGACACCATTCAGGATTGAAATATCAGAAATGAAGAAATTGTTTCACATATAAGCAAGGATAGAACAACAGACCATATGTATTAAGGATGCTCATGAATATAACGATGAGCACACCAGATCACATAATTATATAGTGTTCCCCCCACACTTTACTATGTTAGAACCTTTTTAAATGCTAAGACTCAAACATTTTTATTTGTGCACTTTCTTTGTTCTTAAGATATACATTTGCTTTCTATACTCATCTAAATATTAATATATCTCATAAAGACAATGATAAACAGTAAAAGAGTTTGACATTCACTTTTGCCACCTTGACACAATCTAGAACACTTGAAAAGGAAGTCTAGAAAAGGAATTGTCTAGATTAGGTTGTTCTGTGTGCATATCCACAGAGGGTTACCTCAAGTACCTTAATTGAGGGCAGAAATATACCCACTGTGGATAGCAACATTCCCAGGTTGGGGATTCTGGGCAGTGTGAAGCAGAGCAGACAAACTGATAGACAGTGTACATGAACTCATGATTTTCTGTTCCTTCTATGGCCAGCGTCCTCCAGCTCCTGCCACTGCGATTTCCGTGGTAAAATGGATTGTGACCTAGAATTATGGGCTAAAATAAGCCCTTTATCGTTTAAGTTGATTTTTGTTGAAGTATTTTATCCCAGCAATAGAGGAAAAATGATTTTATGACGGTAAGTGTATTAATGTATAGGAGGAAGGAGAATTAAAATGAGAAAAATTGGAAGAGGAAGCCAGGGACAGAGAAGGAGAGCAACAAGAGAAATTTCAGGTATTTAGCACATAGTTGAGTGAATGCAGTAAGTTAGATTCAACTAGCAAAACTTGACAGCAATAATTTGCAAAGAGATCAAGAAGAAAGTTATAACAAATCAGTCCAGGATATTAGAGAATGTCGGTTATAACAGTTGTGCTGTTGCTCTGTGCAGATGAGAGGGCTGATTATTTTAAAAGAAGAAATGAGTCATTAAAAAAGAAAAAGGCTGGTGACTCACACGTTAACCTTAGATTTAGATAAGTAAGGTACCGACAGCTGGTAGCCAGAGAGACGATTTCAGTGAACTCTTTGTCAACACAACATGGCCTAAGGACTGTCATTTTCCATAATTTAGTAAATCAGTGCCAATGTCTAAAATTAACTAAACACAGCAATGACAAGAAAGGTTCTGCACTGTGGACCGACATCTGTGAAAGCAGAGCACAGGTTTCCCCAACACAGTTTTCTAACAGAAGATAATGACTCATCTTAAAAGCAAAAGCTATTTTTGAATAAAAATAACTCTGCTATTTATGGTCTGTCTTAGTGAATAGGTATTTACCCATGCCTCCCCAGGAAAAGCTACATAATGTATAGGTGGAACTATGTCTCTACAAAACCAAAACATTTAAGCCGTGATCTTCAATGAGATGGTATTTTGAAGTAGAATCTATAGAGCTGTTGTGAGATAAAGGTAGAATGCACTTAACACAACTTGTGTCCTTCTGAGAGGTGACACCAGAGTCCTTTTTCCTTTTTCATATTAGCAAATACCTAGGAAAGATCATGTGATGTAATGGACATCCTATAAGAATACTAACTGATGTAGCACATGGCAGCTCAGTGCCCAAGTGGGTTCCCTGGGTTCCCTAGTAAGGGGAACAGGGACTGTCTCTGACATGAACTTAGTGGCTGGCTCTTTGATCACTTCTCCCTGATGGGAACAGCCTTACCAGTCCACAGAGGAGACAATGCAGCCAGTCCTGATAAGACCTGATAGGCGGATCCGGATCCAAGATGGCTGCCACGAGAGAACACTGTGTCTGAGGAGTAGGAGAGCAGAAACA
>CM053763.1:27486959-27505452 GCA_028658305.1 Pachyuromys duprasi
AAAAAAAAAAGACCTGATAGGCTAGCCTCAGAGGGAAGGGGAGGAGGACCTCCTCTATCAGTGGACTAGGGGAGGGGCATGGGAGGAGATTAGGGAGGGTGAGATTGGGAGGGGACCAGCCCTCTACAAAGTGAATAAACTGTAATTAATAAAAATGAATAAATAAATTTAAAAAAAGAATACTAACTGATAACAACTCACACAAACATAAGCATATGAGTTTCACACAGTTATACAAATAGAAAGACCAGGTATAGAAATTCAGATATGCCAGCCTATTAATATTAAATGTAGAGGCAAGTAGAAGTTGGAAGGTAGTTATCTATTATTTCACCTTTAAATATTATTTATTAAAATAAATATTATTTATTAAATATTATTTATTAAATATTATTTATTAACACATTGCATTTTCCATTTGAAATATATAAAGAAAGAAGAATGTAAAGAAAATTGGGAAAACTTCTGGTGAGCTGATCTTCCAGGCACTGTCTCTGGTCTGCTTTCTTAAGACCTTTCTAACCTTTTATTGCTCAACTTACCCAGTATAGTTTTAACTTAATGAACCTTTATGTTGACCCCATCCTCACACCACATTCACTTTTTTTCTGCTCAATATATAGTTAGAACCAGAATCAGGAAAACTGAGTAAGGTATGAGTTCGTGCTTTGCGTGAGCAGTAGTAAAAGTATCCCTTCACACAAGGATGAGGGAAAAGGAACCAGGCACTGTGCTAAAGGCAGGTACCCTTTCTTCTCCACCCTTTTCTTCTCTAGGATGCTATTTCCCAGAAAATCAAGCTCACATTCACTGGAGTAACATTTTAGGTCTGAAATGTGTTGACCCTAGAATCACACTCTGCTGTGGTGTCTTGCTGTGTTCTGCAGACATCTGCTCCTTCTGTAATCGGAAACTACACTTCCTCTTCCTTGGCCATGACAAGTACCTTGCTCAGCCACGAATGCTGTCTTGCTATGCTTTCATCAATTAGAACTGTACACAGTTATCATATGGCTCCAATCCTGTCTCCCCTTCTCAGCCAGGATGCTCTGGAGACTCTCCCAAGTGCATCCTCCTCTTTTACATCCCTCAATTTTCATTCATTTCATGCCTCAAGTATGCAAAATATAAAAATATTACACAGTATTAACATACATATATCTGCCTCCTTCATTATATAGTCAGTCACTTGTGCACAGAGACATAGATTAGATGGCTATATCATTAAATAATATAGATAAATAGAATCATAGGTACATTGTTCCCATCCCAATGTAGAGTACTTGGCTTTGTGCATAGCAGCTGCTATAGTTTGAATCATCTCATGAAAGCTCATGTTGGGCTTTTATTCAAATTGTGTGTTACTAAGAGAGTGGACTGAGTGGAATTTTCAAGGGTCAGGGGTTCTTCTCATATTGATGGAGTGATCCATTAATGAATTAGTGAATTAGTGGGTTGGTGGGTTATCTCAAAGTTACTGAGGGTGTTAGAAGCCGGTTTGCCTCCATGTCTTATAGGTACATCTCGTACCACACACTGTACTGCCTCTGGACTCTAAAAGAGTTCCTGCTAAAATAAAGGCCCTCAGCAACATGCAGTCCCTCCATTCCAGCATTACAATTTGAATATATTTTCTACAGTTACAAATTGAATGTATTAATGAATTAACAAGTCCGTGGTATTCAGTTATAGCGACAGATTATAGGCTAAGGTAAAAGCACTACAGTCATTTGTTCATTTTCTCACCTGCTCATCAAGTAGCTGCAGTTCGTACTCTGTAGAGGGCTGTGCTTGGGTTGTACAATACAGAACAGAATGAGGACACACAGTTCCTGTAATCAAAGAACTCATGTCAGTGCTGGCATCCTCCTTTATCTAGAAGAGTTTGCAGGTTTTGAAGTCTCTGTCTTTTAAATCTTCTCATTATAACCTGAGCAGACAATCTGTCACTAGGTTCAGTAATTTTCGGCCATCAAGCTGTCCATTCATATAATTTTTATCCTTAAATTGATTCTCTAGTATCCTGATTCATTTTGTGTCTATATAAATTTAATACTTAATCTTCTCTAAACTAAATTTTAAGGTATAAGCTCCCTCCTTAAGCCTTTCAACTATGTAAATTCTGACAAATTTACTTAAACTGTACAATATTGAACACCAACTTGAAATGACTGCTTGAATGACTGACTTATATCTTCCTCTCCTTAGTAACATTTCCCTATTCTCTATAATACATTGTTTCCATTTTCTTGTCTTAACCTCAGGAACGCAGATGCTCTAGTCTCTTTCACTTAAGTCTTCATTACTTCCAAATTATCAACTAGTCCCTTTCTTGTCATCCAAACATGTCATGCAGATCACCCCATTTTATTTCAGATAGCTTTCTACTCATGTTTTTTTTCTACTTTTGCTCATTGTTGATTGGGGTGAGGCGGAGCCTCCCATCTGGAACATCATTTCTTTCCTAAGTACTGGTTCCAAATCCCAACCGTCCTCAAGAACCACCATGCTTATATCCATCATTCCACGGCACCTCTCCCCATCTGTGAATTAAGCGTGACAAGGCTTGCTATTCACCAAGAGTTTAATTTGTTTATCCCACAGAACTACTCAGTGTTTACCATGTTCTGTGCACTACGCTACAGTGTGCTGACTTGTGTCTTAAGGAATGGTCCTTGGCTTTCAGATACTGACAGTGTAGGGAGGAAAGATGCAAACTTGTGATTATTTCGTGATGCTGTAACTGTGTAGTTCTGCAGTGGTTTTAGCACTCGAGGCTGTCTCTCTTTGCCATCCACTCCCAGTTCTGCCCCTTGGTAGATAGTGCTCACATGATAACTACATATGAGTTCACGAGCAATTCTAAAGTTATTACTACTTCAAAAGACTTAATAATGATATATGTTTTAATATACAAAATTGGAGTGTTACCCACAGACAAGCACACATTTCATTTGTTTTATAGGGTGACACAAGGTCCGCCCACTTAAGCAAATGCAGCTAGGTTTGATGACAGATGGACTACCAAATGGTTTATGAGTAATTTTGAAAACATAATCCCAATTGAGATTACTACTGTAGGATTAGGAAATATTGAAAACGTCTTAAGCCTACTGAGTAAATTTTATGCTAACTTACAGACTTTCATTAGAATAATATCGAAAATCAGATAAATATTGCTACTGAAATTTTTGTTCTGCTTTATCCATAGTGGATAAAATAATATATGTTAGTTCATGCAAATGCTGGATATCAGGTTTACAACTGATTAGTACTAAGAAGAGATCAGAATTCTTATAATAGTTCCAAGGTAAGTCCTTTAAAGTGCATGTTGATTAGTGAAATTCAATTGCTGTTTGCCATTGTGCCTCTTAAAAGCAACAAAATGCTACTATCAAAATTAAATTGTGGTGTGGACATAGCTTTCTTACATTGGATGCAGCTCTGCAAGTACCACAAATATCTCTAAGCCAAGCTCCTGGTAGAACCCCTGTTTCCCCCTAAAACCTTGTAAGCCAACCCCTGAGCCCAATATTGGCATTTGTCTCTGCATTCTTATTTTCTAAGTTTCCATGAGAAATTTCCAAACTCATCCACAATCTTCCCACAAACCAGATCCAAAGGTCCAAGAAACACGTGATGAAGTTAAACACAGCAAATGTCCCACTCCTCTGTCATAGTTACTTTTCTAACAGCTGTGATGAAATCCCTGACAAAAGCAGTTTCAGAAAAGAAGACTTCATTTTGGTCCGCCATGGTGGCTGGAGCCTGAGCAGCTGGACTGGTTGCTTCCTCCATCAGTTAGCAAGCAAGAGTGAGTGCTCATGCTCAGCTAGGTTTTTTTTTCTTTCCTTTTTAATGCAACCCAGAATCCCAGTAACCCACACTGGGAGAGGGTCTCAATTAACCTAATCTAGGAGGTCTCTCACAGATGTCCCTAAAGCTTTGTCTCCAGTGTGGGTCCAGATCCAGTTAAGTTGAAAATCAATAACAAGCATCACCATGTTTTCAGCAGCTCTTCTTCCTCTGGGAGAGATGTCATTTTTTTTCTCCTAGAGGAGAGTTGCCCTTTGACATATTCTTAAACACTTCATCTTGTCCAGATATATTAGACATTATTCTGTTAATGTTTGAATAACAGAACTTTTCTGGAAGATATTAGAAGTGAAGTTCATAGGCATCTGTAAAAGCTGATATTTGAAAAACAGTTTTAGAAATTATTAAAAGCATTGACTTAAGACTTCAAGGTTTGAGCTCAGAGATGGTTCAGAGGTTAAGGGCACTGGCTGTTCTTCCAAAGGTCCTGAGTTCAATTCCCAGCAATGGCTCACAGTCACCTATGATCCTGTACCCCCTTCCGGCATGCAGGCACACAAATAGGTAGAATAATGTATAAATAATAAATAAATAAACTTAAAAAAAAGATTCCAAGGTTCTTAAACATGTCTACCTCCCACCAGCCAAATGCAGGAACAAACTGAGGTAAGAATATTCTGTGTAAATCCAGTATGTGGATACATTTATTAAGTCTCAAGCCCATAGAAACCTATAAGTTTTGAGTGTTATGTACATGTTAATATACATAACTGGGAAAGGAAGGTAAAGAACAATCAGCAAACAAGTCTGACATGTCAAGAATCAAAGCCAGCTGAGCAAACTGGGGCAAGACAACAGGTGACCCCCACACTCCAGAGAGGGACCATTGTGAAGAGTATTAGAAGTCACAGAATAAATATCTGTTATTATGTTATTTTGTTGTCATATTACATGAATTATTGTATGCTATAAATGTGTATCATAAAAGGGATTTATGAGAAGGACTAACAGGCTAATTCATTATTAGTTCTTGTTATTTAATTTTTATCACTATATTAGTTATTAATGAATAATTGATAAATGAGGAGTTTTAACCACACTCCTCATTTCATTATGGAACCTATGAAAACTGCCCTTTCAGTGAACACTCCACCGTTACCTCATGAGAGTTCCCTTCTATTCTTGTCTACCGGGTTTTATCCTTTTCTCTACACTCGCCAATATAAAGGTTAAACAGTTTAAGCTCCAGGGTCAAAATTCCTCTCTAATTTCAAACAAAAAGAATGAAAGAGAACAAAAACAACAGGTCTCACATTAAATTTTAAGATAACAAAGCAATATGGGAAAGACATTACGAAATCTATTTAAACTTTTTTCACGAAATTTTCTATCATATACAGATGAGAAGAAATGGGGAAATGGAATGGGTATTCTCTACAAATTACTTATTCTTCCCTTAATATTTGTGTTTAGATGCTCTCCTCAAACTCATTTCCACATGAGAAGAATTTTTCTTTTTATTCAGATTTTGAGAAGTTTAAAGAAGAGATAAACTAATTTAGTGGACATTAACCTATTTCTTGATACTTGAAAATAAAATGTATAAAAATAACAATTATTTAATCTAAAATACAAAACAATCATTTTAATGTAAGTAAGGTTTTTTTCTTCCCCAAAGTAATGTTTTCTATGAATTCTGATCTTGAAAGCATTTAAAACTAGGGGAAGTATTTTATTTTTTTAAAATTTAGCATGATCAGTATGAGAAATTAATACATTAAGACTAGTAACAAAAAAAAAAAAGAAAGAAAGAAAAAAACAACGTTTTAGATTATAACACAGCTGCTTCACGGCCAGTAATTAGGAAAAGCACTTTGCAAATAGTTATAGATTAAATGCAATTATTCAGTAATTAATGCAAGCAACTATTTAAAATGTCTTATTTAATTGGTTTGGCATTTGAAAGTAAGATTCTAAAGGAGAATTTTAAATAACTGTCATTAAAATAGAATTTAGGCTTCTGAACTAATTTAAATAAAAATTATTCAAAGTCTCTAATGGCTATAGAGCATACTGAAGTTGGGCTTGATGTTTTCATGAATGGAGGCTGACAGATGACGGATTTGGTGGTCAAAATGGTTCAACGGATAAGTGTGATCAGCTGTCTCTATGTAACGCCTGATGAGAGTCAATATTTATAATCTTGCTCTATTACGTAGTTTATGGCATTAGGCACTTTTTATGTCATAAAGCACAGGGGAGACCTTGAAATTCTTTCCCCAGGCTCCCACAGATGGATGGTAGTCAGATGCATGTAACTAATGTGTAAAGGTAGTTTCCTTAGTGGCATGAACAGTGTAGGGGAGGTGCTAGAGGAATACCGGGAATAGGATGGGAATAGGATGGTGTTGGGACTGTCTGATCCAGAGGAAGTCAAACTCAGTTTCACACTGAGATCAACCTACCAGCCCTCTGTGGAGGGCTCTACCAGCCGGGCAAGAATAATTACTTCCTACTCTTTTCCACAAAATCCATACCAGTGACCTGAGAGCTGGCCTTAGTCAACACCCATTCTGAAAGAGCTCACAGGGAAGCTGTCCTGACTGCTCATGAGATGCCGTTCCTTTTCTTTGCCTCAGCTTCTTTCTTCTCCTTCCTTGACCTCAAACAGCTAAGGAGGAGCTTGCCTGTCATCAAACTGATCCCTTTTCCTTTTCTTATACTTCCTAAAAAGCTACTGGGGATGGCTGATGGATCAAAAATAACAATTTGGGAGCTAGCTTAAATTCCAAGACAAAAACAGAAGCCCATTTAATACCTTTTAGAAGAGGGTCACATGGACTTGAGAATGAAAGAAGCATGAGCAAAGAAAAGCAATCGATGAGGCTGAGAATCAATATTTGCGTAGTTTATAATAGGAAGGTAAGAGGAAATGAAAAGTAAGTAAGAGACCCATTAGTATTCTAAGCTTTTACAGTGCTGAAGGAGAAACAGGACATATTGAACTTGTGCCTTTTTCTAGTAGGAATACAGGGTACATTCAGAATGATTTATATACTTATTAGAAATGTTTCGCTGTATGAAATAGCTAGAATACAAGTGAACACTCAGGGGTAAGGTTACCCAGAGAAAAAGGGGGCTCATTCAGTGCCTCCTAAGTCTAAGGTGTTTATAGGGGAAACTTGAAGTGCTCCAGTAAAAAGCTACAAAGAAGCCCTTGGCAAGCTCCTTAGGGTAGCAGGACCTTACTGTATCCTCATAAGGTGTGAATCAATGAGAGAACTTTCTTATGAGGGATGCATTAAGCTAACAGCATCCAGCTTCTCTACCACCAAGGAGCTGCAGTAGCATGGAGGCTAAGGCCATGTTGTCCCCAAGATGGTTCCAGCCAATGACTGAACATGACAACCGTTTTCTACCCAGTGCAATTCCTTTCATAGCATTAGGGAATCCGGCTGACCTGGAAGGGATGTTCTAGAAGAGATGAAACACTGAGAACTTCTTTCCAGGCCTGTCTTTCTTTCTTCTATCTCTTCTCAAGTATCACTGAACATTGTGTGAATGCTCCCTGTCTGCTCCTGCTTTTTCTCTCTGGCAGTTTCCCCTACCAAATCATTACTACTTCGTTTTTTTTTTCTCTTGTCTTTCTCCAGTGTGTGTGTGTGTGTGTGTGTGTGTGTGTGTGTGTGTGTGCATGTTTGCATGTATGGAGCACATATGTATCTTAGAACATGTGTGTGGCTGCATGTGCAGAGGCCTAAGGTTTATATTGGGACTCATCCTTACACGTTACATCATATTAAATGAGACAGTGTCTCTTGGATTTGGATGCTCTGTCATTGTGTGAGGCCATAGGCATGCTCCCTTAATCAATCCCAGAACTCACAGATGTGACTACCCTGGCTAACCAGACTAGCTTTCTCTGGATATCCACCTCTCCAGGAACCTAAAGGTTATAGAGGCAGCCACTCCTATCCAGCATCTACATGAGTTCTAGGCTTCCAAGCCCCAAGGTCCTCAGGCCTGTGTAGCAAGCACATAAGTACTGAGCTATCTCCTCGGCTTTGTCATCATTTTCAATGTGGCTGTTGTTTTACTACTGTTTACTGTACAATTTTATTGTGTATATTCATTGTACGTAGTACTCTGTTATATAAGGATGTTTTTATATGAACATACATTGTATATTGAAATGTTTGGTACTTATTCTCTCCTGATGTTACCTCCTCAAGGACTTTAAAATTCACAGAGGATGACCTGACAGTGTCTGTTTTGTCAAAGGCAAAAAGTTGTAAAAGGCTCTCAATGACAGTGTTAAAAATGATGTGATTTCAATATCAGTCTTCAGTCTTAAACCCAATTCCTGTCTTGCGCCATGCCAGACTTAGTTTATTAACCATTTTTTTCATCTGAAAGCAAAAACATTAGACAAACTATTTTAAAATAATCTTGGTTCCACAAATGACCCAAACTTGTAAAGAAAGCTCAAGAATCCATAGTCTAAGTGAAAATCCCAGCCCAAACAATTAAGAGACAGCCATAGCCAGCTGTGGCCATGCAGATGTCATTAGACTTATGAATCTGAGCCTTGGTTTTCATGACTATTCGAGGTATAGAGCTGCTGAAACCCAAGGCAGGTGACATAATTTCCACACCAAGCTGCCATCCACAAGGAGAAAAAGGAAGCAAATGTGTCACAACATTCTGTCAGGACTTCAAAAATATCAAAAAATTAAGTCATGAAAGCTCCCTCTTTTAAACTCTCGATAGTCACAGAGTAGCAATATAAATGTGTAGCCAGAGCTACTTGAGAGGCTGGTAAAGAGAATCAAGTTTGAGACCTCCCTCAGCTATGTAGCAAGATCCTCTGTCAAAATACAAAACAAAACTAAACTAAAAGTAAAGAAAGAAATCCCTGGTGATAAATAAAATGCGTTCCCTTGGCAATGTAGAATGGCAATTCAACTCTAACATGGATGAATGAAAACAGCCTGACTTCATGACACAGTTGGCTTGAACTCTCATGAGTGCCTAGGACCTAGAATTTGGTTTGATATGGTTCCAGGGTGCTGCTTCTAATTATTTGGGCGGGGGGAATGAACAAAACAATCACAAAAACTAAGTTCTTCGGGAAGCCTTTAAAACTCTCAGAAATAAAGCAATCAAGAAAAGAAGAGGCAATCCTGAGAACCCGGTGAACCAATGTTCACAGAATGAGACCAGCAGAGCCTGAAGACACGGCTGTCAGGTAGCAAATATAAAATACACCTGTCTTGAAAGTTTGCACAAGTAGAGTTATATGGAAGGGTAAGCAGAAAGAAGGGTTCAACTTGCAAGCATGAGATCCAGCATGCAGAAATTAAAGGCTTGAGACATGATGAGGGTGCACGCGCTGAGAGACAGTCCTGACAGAATGACCTAATGCAGAGAAGAGAGGAAGAAAGGATGTAGAAGAGACTCGCCAAAGACTCTAGGACAAATGCAACACTTGAAAAGGTAATGGCTAATAATTCTCTAGAACTGTGAGGCCTAAGATTCAAGAAGCACTACAAACTCAAACTTACATTTAATTCAGCCTTCATAACATTTGAGGAAACAAACAATCCAACCCAGGAAGAAAACTTGTACAAAGAAAGGACAATCAGAAGTCTTGACGACTTCCTTAAAGAAAAAGGCACAAAACATAGCTTATATTTACTTACCCATGTCTTTACAGGCCCAGTGTCTTGGAGGCTGTGTCTCTGGCTAATCATTAGAACCACGGCATTCCTACGGATTTCTAAGTATGATGGTGAGGGCAGTTTTCAGCCTGAATCTCTCAGAGTCACCCTGGAGCCAGAGTGATTTGTGATCCAATCAGGTTGCAGGATTGTTTGTGTTATGACTTGTGTTTTAGACTGTATTTTAGTCCCTTTTTGCCAGTGAGTCTTCTGCTCTGTGCTGATGTAAGCTCCAGAGCTAAAATGACTTTCAGAGCTACATTCCATTGACACAGGAGGGCCACACCTGTGTCCCATAAATCAGCCAGGCATTGACTCTGTACTGCACCCAGGGCAGTAGTGGGGGTTTACCACGTTTGGCTGGTGGTGTGCAAGGCTTATTGTCATGCCTTCCTTGTGTTTTGGTCAAACTTGATGCCCTGTCTTCATCTTATGATGAATTGCTGTAGAGCTACTCCTCCTAACTTCTGTGTGATTAAACTCAGCCAGTGAATAAACTCAGTCAAACTCAGCCCATGACTGAGGGCTTTGTTTGAAGAATTACATGAATAGATTTCAGGTGTGAAAACTGACTCACCCAAGGATAGGGCCTTCAGCCCCTAGTACTAAATAAAAAAGCTATGAAAAATTGGTGTATGGTTTTCAGAATAATGTTTCCTCTGACACAAATTATTTTAAACCGTAAGAAATGTGCTTTCAACAAGGCATAGTAGCACACACCAATACTTGAGAGGCAGAGGCAGGCAGATCTCTGTGAATTTGAGGCTATCCTGATCTACAAAGGGAGTTCCTTGTCAGTCAGGGCTATATAGACCCTGTCTCAGAAAGGAAAATGAGGGAGAGAGGGAAAGAGGAAGAGAGGTGTTCTTAATCACTTAAGAGAGGATAACTATATGGCATTCCATGCATGTGTTTGTTTACACAATTTAATTTTTAAAACTGTGCTTGGTGAATAAGCCCTTGGTCATCTTTTCATATTTCCTAGAGCCTTGATTTAATTAACCTAAAAATCCACTTTAACTGGAATGGGTTTTGCGTGGGGCATTATCTTCTGAAAGTTAAAGCATATCACAAGGAAAACAAATTACTATGTATGTAAGTAGGAAATTAACCACCAGAAGGAACAGGCACTCTGACATATTTACGTGCTCATAAATAGAGGTGTTTGACTCTGTGTTTTGCTTTTCTCATCCTCAAATGTGTGCGATTTAGATTAGGCACACTTCCTGACAGGAGCATGTCAAATTCTTCTCTGCTTGGTGTATAAGAATATCTGGCTTTTATTTTGAAAATGGAAATACTATTTGTTAACAAAGCAACATAATTAATCACTTTACTATTCTAGTTTATAAAGACAAAATGACCTCTTTAACATAATTTTTAATCTAAATAAGTTAAAATATTCTAGTACTCCTAATAAAAGGTTTTTGTTCGGTAAACAGGAACATAATAAATATTAGAGAAGTAAACTGAAGTCATTATTCAATCCCTCATGCTGATGGTTTAAATGGAAGTTAGGCATCTACCAATTGAGATGCTGGGGAAATGGCTTAGCAGGTAAGAGTGCTTGTTACAAAGCATGGGGACCTCAGTTTAAAGCCCCAGAAAACAGGATGATGAGTCAGGCACCTGTGTGCAAGCATGCTCGAGTACACACATGCACACACATGCACACACATGCACACACATGCACACACATGCACACATGTACCCACTCACATGTACACACACAAACACATATATACAAAATGGTTTTTTTTTAAGAAAGCAAACTACCATTTGGAGCAGTTGAACAAGACCATAATTTTCTCTTGTTCTTATGCAAAATATAAATAAATAAATACATTAAAATAAAAATACTAAATATACTATATGTACATTTAATACATTATATATGTGTATTTTAATATACAATGCATGTGTGAGTGTATATACACATATACATATATATTATAGAATACATACATATATTATAAATATATACATATACTATATAATATATACATATATATTACATATGTGAAACATATTGTATATATACATAGTGTATATATGTATATTTTGTAGTGTATATATAGTATATTATGCCATATATATATATATATATATATATATAAATTTTTAAAGGGAGTTAATATATATACATATATATATATATATATATAAAACAAAATCTTCTGTCACTATATATTGCATAAGATTTTGAGGAACTACAAAGACTGGTACTATAGCTCAAATAGCTACTTAAACGAAGGCTTAAATTCCTCTCTTGCTTTTTTTGCCTAAGTATACACAGCCTCACTGTACAATAACACTGATGTTTCTTCCCAGATAAAGTAACTGGATTAAGCTCAGAATTGCTAGGGCCATTTCACATCTGTCTACAGAGACATGCATATCCAGCCTCTACTAAGTTCTGAGAAGCCAGGTGAAGAGAGGAGTTGTTATTCTAACATTTATTAACTCCCTTTTTTCAAATGTATTTTATTTTATTTATATATATTTATTGCAATTTATTCACTTTGTATCTCCACTGCAGCCCCCTTACTTGTCTCTTCTCAGTCCCACTCACCCTCCTCTTCTCCCCCTATGTCCTTTCCCTAGTTCCCTGATAGGGGAGGTCCTCCTCCCCTTCCATCTGACCCTAGTCTATCAGGTCTCATCAAGGCTGGCTGCATCATCTTCCTCTGTGGCCTGGCAAGGCTGCTCCCCCTCCGGGGGAAGTTAAGAACCTAGTGATATAAACACTCCCAGAGCAGCACCAGTGATGTGCTAATAAGAGTGTCTGCTTTGTGTGTCTGATTTTTCTGTTAGAAATCTAGGTTATCAGTCCCATCATTACCATCTCTCCAGCTGTTTGATGTGAGGACTTATAGGAAATGAAATATTCCAGGAGGCTAAGAATAGTGATTAATGCCAGTTAGAACTCTTGTCTTCTTGGAGCTTAAATAAGGTTTACAAAGATTACATAAATGTCTTTTCATGAGTTTACCTTTCAAAGGTCATAGATATTTTTGGAAAGTTTTCATATCCTTTTAATAATCATATATATCATTTTATCTATAAATAAAGATTCTTGGTTTGGTTTTTTACCAGACTTAATTCGCTTTATTTTTCTGATATAAATCCCCTCTGCAGCAGCCACAGCTGGAGCCTGTATCCTCTGAACAGAATACAGAGTTTTCACACGATGGTCAGTTAATTCCTGACAAGGAGACATGGTGAACACAGTCTGTCTCCAGAGATTGGGGATCAGGTAGCTATAGGTGTTGGAGATGGCATGAAAGGTGGCCTTGACAAAGTTGCCCAGGGTGACAGTGCAGCCCCTGGCTGATGGGTAGCAGTCATCAGTAGCCTCTCCACACAGGGATGATGGAAAGCTTGCAGAACAAGGCTGGAAAGCCCCACAATGTTTTATACAAGATAACAGGCCACTGTTGCTCTGAGCTTGTGTGTATCATCCCTGCCCCAGAGACACTGGCATCTGTCTCTGCCTCTGTGCCCAAGAAGCTACTGATGCTGAACATTTCTTTAAGTGCTTCTTGGCCGTTAAGTGATTCCACTGTTGAGAATTCTCTGTTTAAATCTGTACCCCATTTTTATTGGATTATTTTGTTTGTTGGTGTTTAAATTTCTTGAGTTCTTTATATATTTTAGACATTAGCCCTTTGTCAGATGTAGGGTTGGTGAAGATCTGTAAGCTGCTCTTTTGTTCTATCAGCAGTGTCTTTCGCCTTTCACAAGCTTTCAATTTATTAATTGTTCATCTTAGAGCCTGAGCTGTAGTTGTTGGTGTTCTGTTCAACAAGTTGTCTCCTGTGCCAATGAGTTCAAGGCTCTTCCCCACTTTCTCTTCTAATAGATTTAGTGTGTCTGGTTTTATGTTGAGGTATTTGATCCACTTGGACTTTAGTTTTGTGCAGGGTGATAAATATGGATATATTTGCATTTTCTATATGTAGACATCCAGTTAGACCAGCACCTTTGTTGAAGATACTGTCTTTTTCCGTTGTATGGTTTTAGCTTCTTTGTCAAAAATCAATTCTTTCTGGGCCTTCAATTTGAGCCCATTGATCAACTAATTTGTTTCTATGCCATGCCATTCAGTTTTATTAATTTTGCTCTGTAGTGCAGCTTGAAGTCAGCGATGGAGATACCTCCAGAAGATCTTTTATTGTAAACGATTATTTTAGCTATTCTGATTTTTTTTGTTTTTCCATATGAGGTTGCAAATGGTTCTTTCAAGGTCTAAAAAGAATTGTGTTGGTATTTTGATGGGAACCGCATTTAATTAAGATACCCAAAAGATGCTCTACCATACAGCAAGGACACTTGCTCAGCTATGTTCATACCAGCTTCATTCATAATAGCATGATTCTAGCAACAACCTAGATGTCTGTCAATTGAAAAATGGATGCAGAAATTGTGGTACATTTACAGAATGGAATACTATTCAGCTATTAAAAAACAAGGAAATCATGAAATTTGTAGGCAAATGGATGGAACTAGAAAGGATCATCCTAAGTGGGATAACTCAGACCCAGAAAGACATACATGGTATGTGCTCACTTATAAGTGGATTTGGGCCATATAGTACATAATAGCTGTACTACACCTCACAGACCCAAAGGAGATAAGTAATAAGGAAGACCCAAGGGAGGATGCTTAACTCCCACTCAGAAGAAGAAATAGAATAGACAGCAGAAGGGTTTGAAAAAAGGGAATGGGGTAGGAGAGTGAGCACTGAGAGAAATGAGGGTCAGACCTGAGGAGAGTGAGGGTGGCAAGACAGAGGGCTTGCAGAGAGAAGAGAAACCTTGGGCAGGCTCTTCTCTGTGACAAGCTGGAGCTGTACAACGGAGAAAGCTTCTGGGAGGGTATGAGTGTAACTCTGAGACTTCTAGTAACAGGGATCATGGAGACTAGAGGACACTCTCTAACTAGGCACAACTCCTAGTGGAGGAGAACACCAATCCACCCACAAAAACTTTGACACAAAATTTACCCTACCTACAAGATGGGCAGGGACAAAAATTGAGATTGAGGGAATATCCAACCAATGTCTGGCCTAACCTGAGACTCACCCCAGGGGAGACAGCCAATCCTTGAATGATTAATGACACTCTGCTACACTGGCAAATGGGAGCCAAGCATAGCTGTCCTCTGAGTGGTTCCATCCAGCAACTAACGGAAATGGATGCAGAGACCCACAACCAATCATTGGGTGGACAGCAGGGAGCCTTGTGGAAGAGTGAGGGGAAGGATAGAAGGAACCAGAGAAGACAGGATCTCCACAAGAACACTAACAGAGCTAACTTAACAGGGTTCTCCAGGTGGTCTGTGGGGACTGGTGCACCAACAAAGAACCAGGCATGGACTGGACCTAGGCCCCCTCAATGGGCACCTCAGTCCTCATATAGGTCCCCTAGTAAGGAGAATGAGAGTTGAATCTGACATGGACTGTGTTGCCTGTTTTCCCCTGGCAGCCTACCAGGCCGCATGGGAAGAGGATGTGCTCAGTCCTGATGCAAGTTGGTATCCTAGGGTAGCACTGCCCTTCTCTGAGGAATCGGGGACTGGGGATGGGGGAAACAGGGAGGAAGAGTGGGACCTGGAGGAAAGGAGGGAGGGGCTATGACAGGGATGGAAAATTAATAAATAAAAATTAAATTTTAAAAAGAATACCTTCAAAGACACAGAGATGAATTCAATAGTGATTCTAAACTGACAACCAATACCAACCATCACAGACAGCATGTAAAAACAAATAGTCTATGCAAGCAGAGAGGGAGAAACTCAAAAGAAGAATTTTTCTTAATGCCATAAATATGAACACTCTAACAGAAAGGAAGTATATGTTTGCTGGGATAATTGCCAGACTGAATAAAGTTGAAGAAATGAGTTTTGTGTTTAATAATGATTCAAAAGATGCTTCCCAAATTAAAAAGCAATGAGATGGTCGGTAAGATGGCTCTGTGGGTAAACATGCAAAGGCTGGGTTTGATTACCAAGACTCTTGTGATGGAAAGAGAGAACCTAAGTTGTCCTGTGACCTCCCATACATGCATGTCCACACCACCACTAAATAAATGAATTTATTAATTTAACATTAATTTAAAACGTTTAAAAGCAAGGAATAAACAGAAAAAAAGAACAGAATATCAAAAATATTCTGTGGGGCAAGAAAAAAAAGGATGCAACAAATGCATAATGGAAACTGAATCCTGAAAAGAGAATATTTAAAGAAATGACTGAAAACTTTCCTAAATTAGTATCAGATACCAATGTACAGGCGGAAGGGTCGGAGAACACTAAATCTATGTGATGCCCACACATGTTGCACAGAAACTATTGAGAGCAGGACCTATGTCTGCCACTCAAAGTACAGACAGCCAGACACAAACACTCCTGAAAGACGAGGGAAAAGATTGACTTTCCTCGTGAGGAAGCACTGGAATTACGTCTAGTTTTCAGAAACCATGGAGTCATCATAAAAGCAGGGTGAAAATTTTTAAACACTGTCATGGGGAGGATCCTAATCATTCTTCAAAAGGAAAGGCAATCCTATCTGATGCAACTGAGGACAGGAGGAATTAAAGGGATCTTCTTATGGAAGAAAGAAATTTAATTTTGTTCATAGATAATATGATTACTTATGTAGAAAATCCTAATTAATCATCCAAACCAGTTCCTGAGCTAATAAGCAGTTATAACATGATTACAGAAGAAAGTTACTACAGAGAACTCAATTACTTTTCAATGTGCCAACAATGAAAAACTATCATCAAAGACTTTTGAAATTAAAGGTTTCTCTCCTGGGGAGGACAATGTCATGAGAATAAAAGGAAAAGCCACACATCAAGAAAAGATATTTGCAAAGGGTAATTCTGGTGAAGGACTATTATTCAAATATATAAAGAACTTTAAAAAGTAAATAAAAAACCAAACAAACAACCCAATTAAAAACTGGACAACAGCTATAAGTTTTAACAATATGGTTGCCTAAACAAAGCAGAAACAAGGATGACACCAACAGACATGCTAACGTAGAAGAAGAAAATCCCATGGGGCCCCAACCCTAAACAAAGAATTACAAGCAACTGAAGAGTATTAAGAGTGGGAGAAATAATGTATAAAGATTACTAAAACTCCTAACACAAAAGCCGCAAAATATTAGCAATGATGTGGACCACAGCAATGCTTATTCAACATTGATGCAAAAGTAAAATGGGACAGTAACTTTACAAAAGTCAGACAAGGGCTTATAAACTATTCTCTTCCCACACCTATAACCCAGCAAAGAGCATTCATCGATGTCTACCCAAAAAGTGTAAAAATGTATGGCTGTACAAAAACCTGCATGCAGAGATTTGTAGCATTTTACTTTAGTTACCAAATCTTGGAAGAAAACAATACTCTTCCATAGATGACTGGATTTTGTTCAGTGCTATAAAAATGTGCTGTTGAGCCATAAAAAATATTTAGGCAACTGAAGTCCCTGATAATGAGTGTAAAAAGTAAATTTGAAAATATCGAATACTCTGAGATTCCAACAAAATGATATTCTAGAAAAGTTGAAGCTATTTAGGTAATGAAAAGTTCTGTGGGGTGGTGGGTCATAGGATGAGAGGAGTCACGTAGCACTGCTACAATGGGAACAAATTTCACAATGGGAACAAATCTCTATAGTACTCCAGGGTAGAAGCATGTCAGTACACATTTGTTGAAACCCATTAAACTACAATGTTAAGAAAGTCGGTCGAGCTCTGGTTCTTGAATGATAATAGTGTGTGTAGACATTTCACTATTTGTAACAAATGTACCATTTTTCTGGGAAATGTTGGCAATGAGGTTGGTTGTACATATATAGAAGGAGGAGATATTTGGAACCTCCCTCTTTTCGTCTCAATTCTCCTATAACCCAGAACTTCCTTAAATTATAAATTCTATTTAATAATAACAGCAGTAATAAACAACAGTACAGAGATATATTTAGTAAAAGTCAGTGGAAATAAATTTTTATTGTTCTTTTAATTTTTATTTAAATTCTTTATTAATTACACTTTATTCACTTTGTATCCCCCCTATAGTTCCTTCCCTCCTCCCATCCCAACCCCTCCCTTCCCTCCCACTTCTGCATGCATGTCCCTCCCCAAGTCCACTGATAGGGGAGATCTTCTTTTCCTTCCTTCTGATCCTAGTCTCTTAGGTCTCATCAGGAGTGGCTGGCCACAGAGGAAGACAATGCAGCCACTCCTGATGAGACCTAATAGACTAAGAAAATTTTTAGGCATTTCTCTGATACTCAGTTTGCCTCAAATAACACCACAGCTATCACTCCTTCTGTCTCCTAATTCTTCAGTTGAGGAGGCTCCTGGCTACCTGCGGTGGAAAAATCTCCTCACTCTTCTGGCCTGTGCATCTATTACCCACAGACTTTGGGACCAAGTTTCCATATTTCTCCCACCTTCTTGCTCTACTTGGAGCTTTTCATTTGTTGGTCTCTTACCCTTATGTAACATGGGTAGGAAGTCTGAATTTTTCCTGCTATGTCTCTCATCTTTGTTTTTTATAGATTATGTTCTAGAAATAGCCTGTATGCTTCTAGAACTACCCCCTCCCATATTTTGACTCAAATATTTAAACTTTACTTGTGTATTCACATCCCTGGGATAACATCTTTAGGTCGAGTCCCAGTTGTCTTCTCTTGATTCACAATTAGAAATACTACTTTTGTTCTTTTCACTAGAATTCTGTGTGACTTACTAATCCTGTCATTGATAGAGGATATCATCTCTATATATGCTTCAGCTTATATAAGAAAGTATTGTTAAATTTATCATTATCAAAAAAGAATAAGACATTCTGATATTTGTGGTACTGTGCTAAATGTTTCAGATAACTTGGTTTGACAGTACTGGCTCCTATTCTTCAGGCAGGTATTTTATAATACAAAA
>CM053763.1:27512018-27522377 GCA_028658305.1 Pachyuromys duprasi
TTAGTCATCAGGGAAATGCAAATCAAAACGACCCTGAGATTTCACCTTTTACCCATCAGCATGGCTAAGATCAAAAACTCAAGTGACAATACATGCTGGAGAGGATGTGGAGAAAGGGAAACTCTCCTCCATTACTGGTAGGAATGTGAACTTCTACAACCACTTTGGAAATCAATATGGTGCTTTCTCAGACAATTGGGAATAGTACTTCCTCAAGATCTAGCTATACCACTCCAAGGCATATATTCAAAATATGCTCAAGTACACAACAAGGACATTTGCTCAACCATGTTTGTAGCAGCTTTATTCATAATAGAAAGAATCTGGAAACAACCCAGATGCTCCTCAACTGTGGAATGGATATAGAAATTGTGGTACATTTACACAATTGAATACTACTCAGCAATTAAAAACAAGGAAATCATGAAATTTGCAGGCAAATGGTGGAAACTAGAAAAATCATCCTGGGTCAGGTATCGCAGAAGCAGAAAGACACACATGATATATACTCACTTTTAAGTGGATGTTAGACATAAAATATAGGGTAAATGTGCTAAATGGAGGATTCTGGGTAAGATGATCAATCCTTACTCAGAAAGGCAAATGGGATGGAAATTGGAAGAGAAACAAAACAGGAAGCAGAACAGGAGCCTACCACAGAGGGCCACTGAAAGACTCTTCCCAGCAGTATATGAAAGCAGATGCTAAGGCTCATAACCAAAATTTAGGCAGAATGCAGGGAATCTTATGAAAGAAAAGGGAGTTAACAAGACCTGGAGGGGACAGGAGCTCCACAAGGAGAGCAACAATATCAAAATATCTGGGCACAGGTGTCTTTTCTGAGACTGATACTTCCACCAAGGACCATGCATGGAAATAACCTAGGACCCCTGCACAGATGTAGCCCATGGGCAGCTCAGTCTCCAAGTGGGGTTCCTAATAAGGGGAACAGGGACTGCCTCTGACATGAACTGATTGGGCTGCTCTTTGATCACCTACCCTGACGGGAGAGCAGCCTTACCAAGCCACAGAGGAAGACAATGCAACCACTCCTGATGAGACCTGATAGGCTAGGGTCAGATGGAATTGGAAGGGGATGAGGGAAGGGGCTACAGTTGGAATACAAAGTGAATAAACTATAATTAATATAAAAATTAAAATTTAAATAAAAAAGAGGCATTCACTGTGAATGCACCAGCTCAATAGGCTAGGAGAACAGACAACATATGGCCACCACACTACTAAAAATCCAAAGAGAAAACAGAAACCAAGGAACAAAACACCTGACCAAGACAAATAGCGAAATTAGCACCTAGACCTTTAATTTTTCCAAACCCAGAAGCCGAGAAACCACTTTAAAAATAAAATCAACAACCACCAACGCAGTTTATCACCACTTTAGCCCAGCTGTCCTACCAGAGCAGGCCCTGACTATAGCAACACAGATGAAGCACAAATAAAAGACTAAAACCAACTATAGGAAGATGATAGAAGTCTCTGGAGAGAAAACGGATAAATCCTTAAAGAATTCCAGAAAAAATACAAACAACTGAGGAAATGAATAAATTCCTAGAAGACAGCGAAGAAAACACAAAGACTTGAAAGCAACTAATAAAACTTTTCCAAACTAAAAACGGAAATAGAATCAATAAAGAAAACAGGAAACTGAGGGAATTCTGAACATAAAAATTTAGGAATTCAAGCAGGAACTACAGAGGCAGGTTTCGCCAACAGAGCATAAGTGATGGAAAACAGAATCTCAAGCATTGAAGATATGATAGAAGAAATGGATATATCAGTCGAAGAATGTGTTAAATCTAAAAAATCATGACACAAAACACACAGTCTATCTGAGACACTATGAAAAGACCAAACCTAAGAAAAACAGGATTAGAATCACCATGAGGGCCTGCAGCTGGGGTATAAAGTACATAACCTGTAATCAATATAAAAATTAAAAATTATAAATATATGTATAAATTTTAGTCAACGGTTCTTTAAGTAACTTTTTCTTTTACTTTTGCTCACTTTTTAATAAATCATTGAAAAATAATTGAATTTCACCTCATTTTTCTGTGTTTTAGTATGATTTATGGCTTCACTTTAAGTAAAATGATGTACTATGATTTCAAAAAAAAGAAAGAAAGAAAGAAAGAAAGAAAGAAAGAAAGAAAAAAGAAATCACCATGATGGACCATATAACAAGATATTCCATGATAAAATGAAATTTAAACTATAAAAATCTTCAAATCCAGGCCTACAGATGGTGCTAGAAGGACACCTCTAACTGCAGGAGGTTAACTACACCCAAGAAAACACTGGAAATAAAGAATCTCACACCAGCAAAATCAAAAGAAGGTAAGCATACTCACACACCACCAGCAACAACAATAAAAACAACAACAAAATGACAGGAATCAACAATCATTAATCACTGGTATCTCTCCATATCAATAAAAATAACTTTCTAATAAAAAGTCACAGACTAATAGAATAAATACAAAAACAGGACCCATCCTTCTGTTGCATCTGAAAAGCACACCTCAACATCAAGTATAAATATTACCTCAGGGGAAAAGGTTAGCAAAAGATATTCCAAGCAAAAGGACCTAAGAAAGAAGCTAGTGTAAAATTTTTATATCTATCAAAGTATACTTCAAATCAAAGCTAATGAAAAGAGATGTACAAAGATAGCACATACTCATCAAAGGAAAAATAACCAAGATGACATGTCAATTCTTAACATCTATGCCCCAAACACAAGGGCACCCAAATTTATAAAGAAAACCCTACTACAGCTTAAATCACATATTGACCCTCACACACTAATAGTGACAGACTTTAATACCCTACTCTCACCAAGGAACAAGTCATCCGGCCAAAAACTAAACAGAAATACTGGAGCAAACAGACATTGTATACCAGATGGACCTAACTGGTATTCATGGGCCATTTCACACAAACACATCTCAGACCTCTTGGAACTTTCTTCAAAACTGTCACATACTTGAACACAAAGCAAGTCTCAACACATACAAAACAATTGAAATGGCTCCCTGAATCCTATCTGACCACCACCAATTAAAGCTGGATATCAAAAACAACAGAAAGCTTACAAACTCATGGAATCTGAACCACTCTTTGCCAAATGAAAAATGGGTGAAGATAGAAATGAAGAAAAAAATTAAAGACCTTCTAAAATTCAGTGAAAATTAATGCACAGCATACCCAACTTTGGCTCACAGTGAAAACAGTGGTAAAAGAAAAGTTCATAGCACTAAGTGCCTACATTAAAAAAAGAGAGAAAGAGAGAGAGAGCTCTCATGCTATTTACTTAACAACATACCTGAAAGCTCTAAAACAAAAAGAAGTAATTACGTGAAAGAGGAGGAGACAACAATAAATAATCAAACTGAGGGCTGAAATCAATAATAGAAACAAAGAGAACAAAAAAAATCAATGAAACAAAGAGTTGGTTCTCTGAAAATATTAAGATATACAGACATTTACCCAAATTAAAAGGCAAATAGAGAATACCCAAATTAACAAAAACAAGAACAAAAATGAGGACATAACAACAGAGACACTAAGGAAATCCAAAGAATCATTAGGTCATATTTCAAAAACCCATACTCCACAAAATTGGAAAGTCTAAAAGAAATGGATGATTTTCTTGATACATACCACTCACCAAAGTTAAATCAAGAATAAATAAATCCTAACCACTAGCAAAATAAAAGCAGTCATTAAAAGTCTCCCAATGAAAAAAACAGCCCAGGGCCAGATGATTTTAGTGCAGAATTCTACCAGACTTTCAAGGAAGACTTAAAAACCAATACTCCTTCAATTATTCCACAAAATAGAAACAGAAGAAATCCTGTCCAATTCATTTTACAAGATCACAGTTATCTTGACATGCAAACCATATAAAGACCCAACAAAGAAAACTATAGAAAAATTTTCCTTATGAACATAGATGCAAAAACAATAAAATACGTTCAAACTGAATCCAGAAACACATCAAAACGATCATCCATCACAATCAATTAAGCTTATCCCAGAGATGCAGGGATGGCTCAATATATGAAAATCAGTAAGCATAATCCCCCCCAATAAACAAACTGAAAGACAAAAACTATGTGATCATCTCACCAGATGCAGAAAAGGCCTTTGACAAAATCTAACAGCCCTTCATGATAAAAGAGATTTGGAATACAAGGGAAGGGACATACTTTAATAAAGGTGATTTACAGCAAACTCATAGCCAATATTAACCTAAATGGAGAAAAACTGAAAGAAAATAAACTAAAATCATAAACAAGATGAGGTGGTCCACTCTCTCCATATCTATTCAACATTGTACTTGAAGTAATTAAAGCAATAAGACAACTAAAGGAGAAATTAAGGGAATTAAAAATGTAAGTAAGAAGTCAAAGTATTATTATTTGCAGATGACATAACAGTATACATAAAGGCTGAAGGAAGAGAGAACTTTGAGGAGATGTTTCTAGGAATATAGGTGAAAGATTGTGGAAGGTAGATGTGGGGCTGGAGCTGTGTGAACAATTTGGAAATATTTAGAAATCTGATACAAATGGAGCCTAATGATGTCCAGTAAAGAAAGAGAAAGAGTAAAGGGCCAAGTCACATGACCATATTTGGGGTTTTCATTCTTAAGTAGTAGAGAAATCAAAAGAAAAGAAAATGTCATGAGTGGAGTGATCAGAAGATGAATTTCTTTCTGGTTATGTCATATTTGATGACACTGAGCGTCCATGTGAGGATGGGTACATGCAGTGAAGTAGAAGCCTTTGGTCCCCTGGAATTCAAGAAATCTTATCTGATGGGCAGCCTCTTTAGATAATGCCTGCAGGAATGTCAGTGTAAGCTAAAGAAAGTTTTACAACTTTGGTTCAGGAACTTCCCCCTTAGGGTCCTGCATTAGTTACTCCTCTGTTAGTGTAATAAAACATCACAACCACAGGCAACTTATAAAAGATAAGTTTATTTTGGCTTACAGTTCCAGAAGGGAAATCCATAGTGCTGATGAAGGAATGGCAGCAGGAGTAAGAATCTGAGAGATCACATCTCAACTGCACACAGGAAGCAAAGAGCAAGTAGGAATCAGGTGAGGCTATACAGCCTCAAACCACACACACACACACACACACACCCTCCAGCAAGATTGCACTGCAGCTCTCAAAAGTTTCATAACCCCAACAAACAACAGTACTAACTGGGAAACAAGTGTAAGCAACCAAGTACCCAAGCATATGGGTGACATTTCTTGTTCAAACTACAACATGGCTAGTGAGATGGCTCAGTGGATAGTCACTTGCCAAGCCAGATGACCTGAATTTAATTCCTGGAACCCACATAGCTGAAGAAGAGAGCTAACTCCTGCAAGATGTCCTCTGACCTACACATTTGTGCCGTGGTACTTGAGCACACAGACAGACAGATTCACACACACACACACACACACACACACACACACACAAACACACAATGAATAAATAAAAAAAAAACAGTTTAAGAACTACCTTCTCCAAATGGTAAACTCTGAACAGCAACATAGTTAATAAATCAGGTTATCTATACTGGTTCACCTGCCAGAAACCCTCACTAGCATCACTGGTTTGAAATGCAGGAAGCTATCTTAAAAATAGAACGGAAAAACATAATATGCTTTCTCTCCACGATCTCAGTACTCACTCAAAATAGCAGTAGATTACAAAAGGGCATGGAGAGAGTTCTTTGTGATGAAAGTGGAGCAGCTAAAGGGGAACAGCTTTTTGGAGCCTTTCCATTATATTCCAGTGCCCTGACACCAGGAGAATGAGTGATGTCACTAGTATTACTAGTGACATAGTGGTCATTTTCATGACTGTCACATAGGCATTCTACAAAGCATACTGTGAGATAGATAGATAGATAGATAGATAGATAGATAGATAGATAGATAGATAGATAGGTAGATAGATGAAATTGTTTATAGAGAAAATCTTGAAAGGAACAAACCATCAAGACACATGATCCCTGAGTCCTTTAAAGTTCCAAAGTGGCTGTTCATGGACCAAGATGAATCAGAGAAAAACATTATGGAAAACCTCCTTGAGAGACCTACCCCTGGCAACGTAGGCCAACAAAGCTTTCTCATCAGTAAGTCATCAGGCTGCAGAGTATTCAATGGCTGTGCCAACCGACCTATCAAGAGCTGACTAACTGGCTAATGTAGCCCTAGTGAGGCTGATAAAAGTGCAGAGAAATTGAGCCTACAGGGACTTATAACTCTTCCTTTTGAACGTCGGTTTACCAAAGATGCACCTATCACAGCAAATTTTAGCTTAAAGGAAAGGGAGAAACTGATAATAAATGCAGAGAAGTTCTCAGAGCACAGAAAAGACCTCACAGGAGAGCAGAGTCTTCAGTAATTTCCACAAAAGAAAGGTATTGGCAGTCGTTCATAAACTCAATAAACACCTGTTTAGAATACTGGCATACTTCACTGATTTTAAAAAATGAAAGAAAAGAAAAACTTAAAGAAGAGTAATGGAAATGTTCTTGGGACTCAGAAATGCATAATCTGTGGAAATGGGGTTATCAGTTTATATGTTATATAAAGATACTGCTTTTTGTATCCATGGATTCCAATTACCATGGAGTCAAACACCCACGAACCAAAAATATTTGTTTAAAAAAAATGCCTGCACTGAACATGTACACACTTTTCTTCTTCTCAATTCTCCCTTAGCAATGCACTATAACATTTAAATTATGTTAATTACTTAATCTAACTTTTTAAAAATATATACAAAAGGATATACATAGGCTGCATGAAACTAATATATTATTTTGCACGAGGAACTTGAGCGTCTATAGGTTTTCTGTCTATAGGGGACCTATAACAAACCCCCCATGGATATCAAGAGATGGCCATGTTTAGTTGTTTTTATAAACGTACATATAGTACTTCACATATTTATAAATGTTATTTCTATAAATGTACACAGAACAACTAATTGATATGACTCCTCTACTTACATGCCCCAAAGTTGAAACCTAGATCATTTTGTTTAAGATAGGTGATACCTCAATCAATAAGAAGGGTCACAATTTCAGTTTTACCTCAAGAAAGAAAATTTATATACTATGGCAACATTTTCACTGACCTAATTTTGCCTCTGCACTGAGATAGGGGGAGGATTACATGCGGAAAACAGAAGTCAGGAAGAAAGGCTACTCCATTTCTGTTTCTGTTTTTTAATATCACTTCTGTATCACCATTTTTACTTTCCCTAAAATGTTAAGTCCAAGGTTTAGTAATGTACATTCCTTTACCTTATAGCCAGTAGAAGAATGCCTGCAAATTTGATATGTACGTATACAAAATTTTATACGTAATTATACATATAGGTACATTCCTGATGTACTTGTTGTATCTCCTCTTCCTCTCAGCTCTCTCTCTTCTCATATAGGAAGAAGGATAGATAGCCACCTTTAGAGATGGAAGTCCCGTGCTATAGACTCACAGTGTAAAAATCCCATCTTTGTCTGCGAGGCCTCAGTGAGCCATATTGATACTGTACAAAGAAATATCTAGTTTACCTAAACCTCTTCATCTTTAGACCTCTGGTACAACAACTTTTCTTGTACTAGAACTACAAATAAAAAGATGTAGAAAATTGTCAAAAAAGAAGCAAAAGCAGCAATAAAAGTACAAAATGAAATAAAAATACAGAAGTAAAAGGATGCCAACCTATCATAGCTCCATGCCAGAAGTCCACAATTGGATGTCTTCTGCAGGCTTTGTTTTAACCAGTTTATCCTGTTCTTACCTTTTTCTTTTTCAGATGTACACTTTACACTTGAATAATCTTTCCAAATGCTAGTTGTACAAGGACATAAGGCTATATACTCAAGAAAACGTTATCGTTTGAACAAATAATACCAGAACATGTAGAACTCTATATACTTTTTTTTAAAGGGAAGGAATGATTTGTTTTGGCTTACAGTTTCAAAGGTATAGAGTTCTGTGGTTCTCCCTTGTTCCAGGGGCCACTGTCCCTGGGGACAAGGGAGTAGAAGTGATAAACTTGGGACTAGGTGGTCCTTGAACACAAATGGCAACAGAACTCTCTGGAATCGGCTTCGGGGAGGCAGGTCCATTTCATTCAAGTGAATGAGGATTATATAGAACTTTGGGAAGGGGGTTGGGATATCCAGGGTAGATACAGACCATTGGCTGAAGGGGTAAGGTACTGAGATAACTCATTTACATAGAAAGCACTCCAGGAATCCCAGGAGCTGGCTGAAAGGGTCCCTGAAAGGGAGAAAGGCCCTGTAATTTCCCTAAAGGACTCCTTCACATTTCTCAGGCAGAGGGTGTGAGGAACCAGCTCCATGGGCAGAGAAGAGGAAGCCTCACCAACAAAGGGAATCTTCCATTTTGCACGGAGCTCAGGGCCTTTTGGACTTGGTGGGATGCGACCTTAGCAGCAGGGTTTCCCAACAGAGTTCATTTTGGCAGGGACAGTGCAGCGCAACAGCAGGAGCTGGCTGGCCCTTTTTGATCTCCACACAAGGGACAGGGCAGTAGTGGTAGGGACACAGATATAAACCCTCAATGTCCACCCCACCATGATGTACTTCCTCCATCAGGGCTCTGCCTTCTAATATGAATGCACACACAGACATTAGACACTACATAACAATTCACTCAAAATGGATCATCAACATAAATGTAAAATGCAAATCTGCAAAAATCCCTGAGAAATTAGATGGCAGGTGGTTCTTTGGATACAACAACAAAGGCTAGATAACACGGAAGAGCTGATGGACTGAATAGAAAACAGAAAGGAGCTTATTGTAAATGAAAAACGCTTGCTCTGAGAAGAAGTAAGAAAAGCCAAAGACTAGGAAAAAAATACTTGCAAAAGATGTACAAAGAACCCGCAAAAGTCATTCATGGTTGGTAGTGGTGCATGCCTTTAATCCCAGCACTCAGAAGGCAGAAACAGGCAGAGCTCTGTGAGTTTGAGACCACCCTGGTCTACAGAGCAAATCCCAGGACAGCCAGGGCTACACAGAGAAACCCTGTCTTAAAACCAAAACAAATAAATAAAATAAATATTTTTAAAATCAACATCATATGAAAGCATATTAAGGAATTTTTATGCCATCACTGCTATTTACACTAATTTATGTTTCTCCAGTGACAAGCTTATTTCTGTTACATATTTTAATATGTGCATATTGATACAGTATTATAAATATATTCTTTGTTTGTTTATTTTGGTTTTTCAAGGCAGGGTTTTTCTGTGTAGCCTTAGCTGTCCTGGAACTCACTCTGTAAACCACATTAGCCTTGAACTCAGAGATCAGCTTCCTCTGCCTCCCAACTGCTGGGATTAAAGGTGTGTGCCACCATACTCCAGCTTATATATTGTACTTATAACATAAATTAAGACTTCACAATACATAACTATATTGTCTGTTTGATCCCATCTCTGAGCCTAAACAGAGTGTTCAAAGGTTAAAAAACACTGGCTGCTTTTCCAGAGGATTTGAGGCTCAATTCCCAGCACTATATAGTAGTTCACAACCATCTCTACCAGTGAATACAACACTGTCTTCTGGCTTTTGCAAGCATACATGTGATGCACAGGCAAACATATGCCAAAACTCTCATATACAGAAATAAGAATATATTTTTTTCATCCAACCTCTATCTTTCTCATTAGAGTTACTGGGCAAGTTGCCTGCACTATCCATTCTTCAAATTCTTTTCATAAAATTAAAAAAAAAAAGATAAAATGAGTTTCTATCTCAACCTTACTCTGTTGACAGCATTTATTAACTAACAAATATTAGCTATAAATAATTCAAGCAGCTTTGTTCTATAGAGTACTTTACATGTTCATAATACAATATCAGAAATAAAAGAATAGTTGTAATATTTTCTATGACTATGGTTCATGATATGTTTAACAATATACAAAACTTTCATTATATTTCCATTATTTTTGCCATTTCTCCCAGGATTGAGCATTCTAGTTCTCATTTGGGGCTTTAGAAGTGATCTATAAGTAGGAGGAAAAGAGAAACATTTTGTTGAGGAAAACTTAAAAATGACTTGATACTGCAAGCTCGGAGCCATGTGTTAGGTGATAACACACTTGGGACACACTAGGAGCCATGGTGCCAGTGGCTGCCTGGCAGCGGCCGACTTGCTGAGAAGGCTGTTTTAATGAAATGAAGTCTTGATGTTTTGGGCTAGTGATTTTTCATTCATTGCTGCCCAGAACCCTTATGCCAAGAACTAAATGACCCCCACAAAACAGCCTCAGCAAATCCTCA
>CM053763.1:27529974-27578939 GCA_028658305.1 Pachyuromys duprasi
GCTCCTGTCCTGTTTCCTCTTTTCTCCTTCCAATGTCCATACTGTTTGTCTTTCTGAATGAGGATTGATCGTCTTACCCAGGGTCCTTTTTCTTGCTTAGCTTCTTTCGGTGTAGAGATTTTTGTAGGTTTATCCTATATTTTATGTCTAGTATCCACTTATAAGTGAGTATATACTGTGTGTGTCTTTCTGCTTCTGGGATACCTTACTCAGGATGATCTTTTCTAGTTCCCACCACTTGCCTGCAAATTTCATGATTTCCTTGTTTTTAATTGTTGAGTAGTATTCCATTGTGTAAATGTACCACAGTTTCTGTATCCATTCTTTGATTGAGGGATATCTGGGTTGTTTCCAGGTTCTGGCTATTATGAATTAAGCTTCTATGAACATGGTTGAACAAATGTCCTTGTTGTGTACTTGAGCATATTTTCAATATATACCTATGAGTGGCATAGTTGGATCTTGAGGAAGCACTATTCCCAATTTCTGAGAAATCGCCAGAATGATTTCCAAAGTGGTTGTAAAAATTCACATTCCCACCAACATCCTCTTCAGCATGTTTTGTCACTTGAGTTTTTGATCTTAGCCATTCTGATGGGTAAAAGGTGAAATCTCAGGGTCATTTTGATTTGCATCTCCCTGATGACTAAGGATATTGAGCATTTCTGTAAGTGTTTCTCTGCCATTCTATATTCCTCTACAGAGAATTCTCTGTTTAGCTGTATACCACATTTTTAATTGGATTACTTGATTTGTTGCTTTTTAACTTCTTTAGTTCTTTATATAATCTGGATATATATATATATATATATATATATATATATATATATATATATATCTGTCAGATGTAGGATTGGTGAAGATCCTTTTCCAGTCTGTAGGCTGTGGTTTTGTTCTGATGACAGTGTCCTTTGCTTTACAGAAGTTTTCAGTTTCATGAGGTCCTATTTATTGATTATTGATCTTAGAGCCTGTGCTGCTCGTGTTCTGTTCAGGAAGCTGTCTCCTGTGCCAGTGAGTTCTAGGCTCTTCCCCACTTTTTCTTCTAACCGGTTTAGTGTGTCCGGTTTTATGTTGAGGTCTTTGATCCACTTGGACTTTAGTTTGTGCAGGGTGATAAATATGGATCTATTTGCATTTTTCAACATGTAAAGATCCAGTTAGACCAGCACCATTTGTTGAAGATGCTGTCTTTTTTTCCATTGTATGGTTTTGACTTCTTGAACAAAATTATTTTTAATCTCCTGTTATATTTCATGTGGGTTTTGCTCTTCTTCTTATTGCCTGATAATTGTAACATGCTTTCCACAGTTCTGAGTCTTACATACTCACATGGTTGTGTTCAAACAAAGAATCAAGATGGATGTCTCCAAAAAGGGTTTCATCCTAAAATCTATTCTTTTTAATAAGAAACAAAATATTGCAAAAATCCTCAGAAAATGTCTTTGTGTGATGGACTAACACTGAGGTCAGAGACCTAAGCACTGAAGAATATCCCATAGCTACTAGACTGATCATAATTTACCACCCAAGAGTGAACATTTGGCAATTTAGAATATGCTTTATGGAATGAGAGCGAGCTCTAGACAGGGGAATAGCAGGATACAGGATATAGGTGCAATGAAGCAGGAAATAGAGAAACAGAAGGAAGGGGCTTTAACTATGGGGGAGAATATATGAGAACAGATAGAGAGAGAGAGAAAGAGACAGAGAGACAGAAACAAAGAGAGAAAGGAGGGAGAAACAACACCAAAGATATTTGGGCAGGGGGTGGGAACAGGGAATAATATTTTTACATTTACCAAGAGTTAGGTATAATGTGTGTGTGTACAGTTTAAATGAAATTGTGCCTCTAGTTAAAAAATATTCCTCCCAAAAGCCATAGTCTAGTCAACATAAACCCCAGTAAGCCGTCATGAGAAACCTCTTTTCAAGGGATTGGTTAGGAGAGTTCAAGAAACCCCACAAAATGGTATAGACTAATGTATTTGCCCTTGGTTACCTTCTAGAATTTGAAAGTAAGTCCCTTTGGATACAGGACTTGGAGGACTCTAACTGGACCCCACCTGAAAGCCTCCTTTGTGAGAACTAGCTCTCATAGAATTGTGAGGTACTATGCAAGCTGCCAAGGGAGAAAAGCAATCAGTAGTCCTACCCAGTTGTGATCCTGCCTACAAAACACAAAAATGACCAGCATGGCAAAGTATCTCCAAAGCTACAAAAGTAGCACTTAACATATTGGTGGTAGGCAGCATCTGTCTAATTAACTGAGGACCTCAGTAGGAGGACATTCATGCCTGCAACTGAAAAGCTGTCCAGCTACCCATGACTGATGAGGCCATGCAATCAAGAGAATCTACTAGCGCCACTTCTAAGCTAGTATAATTTCTTTTTTTATTATTAATGTAATTTACTTATTTTTATATCAATCACAGGTTAGGTACTTTGCATCCCAGGTATAGCCCCCTCCCTCATTCCCTCCCACTCTCCCCATCCCTCCCTCATCTCCTCCCCACCCCCTCCAAGTCCACCAATGGGGGAGGACCTCCTCCCCTTCCATCGGACCCCAGATCATCTTGTCTCCTCAGGGCTAGCTACAATGTCCTCCCCTGGGATCTAGCCAGGCTGTAACTCCCTGGCATGTATGGGGGAGGGTCAAAGAGCCAGCCATCGAGTTCATGACTGAAACAGTCCCTGTTCCCCTTACTAGGGTCTTCAGTTGGACACCGAGCTACCATGGGCCACATCTGAGTGGGGGTTCTAGGTCATATCCATACATGGTCCTTGGTTGGAGAAACTGTATCGTATAAGACCCCTGTGCCCTGCTCAGTTTGGTCTTTGTGGAGCTCTTGTTCTCCCCAAGTCTCACTAACTTCCTCTATTTTTATTATTATTTCCCGCCCTCTGCCAAAGGCTTGATTGTGAGTCTTAATATCTGCTTTGATACATTGCTATATTGATTCTTTCAGAGGTCCTCTTTGGTATGCTCCTGTCCTGTTGCTTGTTTTATCCTCCATTCAATGTCCATCCCATTTGTTCATCTAAATGAGCGTTGATCATACCAACCTGGGTATAATTTCTAATTGCATTGTAAATACTCAACCTTCTACCCATAGATAAATGTAGCTCTCACTCCATATCAAAGAAGCTTCTTTTTCCAGTAGATCATTATAGAAAGTCAGAAATGACCAAACCTCAGAGAGCAATTAATCATGTGGTGCCCAATCCAGTTGTTACATTTACAAACAACCCTTTCACCCAAGGCTCAGGGAACATCACAGAATAGGAGAACAGAAAGATTGTAAGAGGCAGAGGCTCAGGATAGCTGCTGCTTAAAGATTCATCTTCTGTACAGGACAGAAACCTTCATCCATGCAATCTCAACAATGAGGTAGCCTAAATAAGACCTGGACAAATGACACCACCAGTTAAGGTGCCAGTGCCAATGGGGGAAATTTCACAAGGCTCTACACCTAGAGGAGGAACAATAGAGATAGCATGAATGTGGAAGGAAGGCATGGAGTTAGAGGAAGGGAAACATAGAGGATTGAAGATAATCAAAGTATATTGGATGCGTTCCTGGCACGTCACAAGAAATCCATTAATTTATACAATTAATAAATACGGTTTACTTTAGAGAAAAAAAAGCAAAAGTGACACTGTAGGGGAAATATTCTCCCTTTACTTTAAGAATGTGCTATCAATCTGACTTTTAAATGTGTGTATTTATACCAGTAGGCTAGTGTTGCTCTCGCCCTTGGTTAGAAAAGCTCTTTGCAGTGGGTGACTGTTAACACAAAGGCTTATAACCAGTCAACATGCAGAGAATAAGTGATTGCTGAAGGCTTAGCCTCAAACAGGACATGTGTATTAGCCCCTCCAGGCTGGGAGAACATCATGGAAGATGAAACAGGTTTGTGGTTAAATGTTTTTGTCTTTGTGTGTATATATATATATATATATATACACAAAATATATATATACAATATATATATATATATATTTCCAAATTCTCTACAATGGATATACAGTACTTAATAAGGAACTATTGGAAATCTTTAAAAGAATGTATTCAACTCAGTGAAAATTACAGAGCTTAACTGGACCAAGAAATGTTCCCTCAAGGGTTATAAAACTATCATCCAATGCATCTGGAAGAGCCAATTGTGACAATGCTGCCATTTTGACCTCAAATCAAAATGACTTAATCAATCAATATGATTTAGGTTATAGCTACGGGAAATGTTTGTTTTGCCAAACTTAGGGAACAATTAAAAGGGCAGAACAAATCAAATCTAAGCCCAGTCCATCAAAACCAGTATTTACACTAACAGATATCCACTTCTTGCAGTTGGCTTTTCTCTCCCTCTCACTCTTTATCGCTCTCGGTGTTTTGATAACCCTGAATTCTCGATTTCCTGGGAAATGTAGCCAATTTTTAAATCTCATAAATATTTTAAATAGCCTAGAGGAAAGATGGGAATGGAAAGTTTAGGGACAGAATTATATAGCACTTTTAAAACCAGATGTTGTGTTTTGACACAGTGATCTTTGCAGCCTTTAATGTAATTGACTTGTTATGCTCAAAAACAAGTAGAAACTGTGAAGACAGTTAGCGACTCGTTTTAAAAAGATTTGTTTAGGCTTCTCATTATAGTAGCAACTAAAATGGGACGGATGGGAGTTGAAGAGGTAGCTTGTGGCATAAGAGCACTTGGTTCTCTTGGAGATGATCAGGGTTCAGGTTCCAGCACCTTCATGATGCCTCACAACCATCCAGAGCTTCAGAGAATCAGACTTTGTTTTGTTTCATTTTGTTTTACATTAGACACAGACATAGCACACACACATACATGCAGGCAAAACATTTATACACAAAAAAATATTTTTAAATGGTCATGATGACAATATTTATATGTTTAACCTTTCCTGCTACCTCATACAGAGAAATTAGCATATACATTCTGCTAGGGTTTATATCTAATGCCCCTTTATATTTGCCTGTTACTGATGAGTATATTTTTCTTAGGTATAAATGCAACTGAAAAATAGTTAAGTAGAGCCAGGCATGGAGACACACACTTGGTATCCCAGCACTTGGGAGGCAGAGGCAGGTGGATCTCTGTGACTTTGAGACCATACTGGTCTACAAAGTGAGTCCAGGACAGCCCAGGCTACACAGAGAAACTCTCTCAAAAACAAACAAAAAAAATGAAAGAAAAAAGAAAAGAAGAAAGAAAGAAAGAAAGAAAGAAAGAAAGAAAGAAAGAAAGAAAGAAAGAAAGAGAACTTATTATAGTAAACCCTTCCTGTTCCATGTATGCATGTTCATGTCAGTACATGTAGTGTGGTATGTGTGTGTGTGTGTATGCATGTGTATGTTTGTTGTGTGGAGGACAGAGATTAGCTTTGATCATAGCCCCCTCTCTCATGTCCTCCTGGTCCACCCTCTCTCCCTCTTCGAAAGAGGGAGCCTTCCTCTCCTAGCATCTGATCTCAGCCTATCAAGTCTCATTAGTACTGTTTGTATCCTTTTCCTCTGTGATCTGGCAAGACCCCCCCCCACACACACACACACACAACCAGGGGGAAGTGATCAAAAAACAGGCACCCGAGTTCATGTCAGAGACAGCCCCTGCTCCCCTTACTCAGACTAAGGGGGAGACTAAGCTGCCAATCAGCTACATCTGAGCAGGGGGGTTAGGTCCTCTCTGTACAAGGCCCTTGGGTGATACATCAGTCTCTGAAGGCTTCCATGGGCCCAGGTTTGTTGGCTTTGTTGGTTTTCTTGTGGATCTCCTGTCCTCTCTGGGTCCTTCTATTTCCCTACTCTTTCCTATGACTCCCTGGCTTTCTGCCCAAAGTTTGGTTTGCTCAGTTTGTTCATAGCAGCTTTATTCATAATAGCCAGAATCTGGAAACTACCTAGATGTCCCTCAACCAAAGAATAGATACAGAAATTGTAGGACATTTACACAATGAAATACTACTAAGCTATTAAAAACAAGGAAAACATGAAACTTGCAGGCAAATGGATGGAACTAGAAAAGATCATCCTGAGTAAGGTAGCCCAGACCCAGAAAGACACACATGGTATATACTCACTTATAAGTGGATATTAGCCATATAATATAACATACTATAAACATACTATAATCCACAGACCTAAAGAAGTTAAATAACAAGGAGGACCCTAGGAAATATTCTGAGTTCTCATTCAGAAGGGCAAATAGAATAGACACTGAAAGTGGTTGAAGAGAGGAAACAGGATGGTAGCCTACCATAAATATCCTCTGAAAGATTCCACGCAGCAGGAGATCGAAGCAGATCTACCTTATTTTTTGAAACATAGTCTTTCTCTCAACCTAGAGCACAACAATTCAGCTAGACAGGCTGGTCAGTGAGCTCCAGAGGACTTCCTGGCTCCTCCTCCCAACACAGGTATTTACAGACACATATGGTTATGTCTGAGTTTTTATGTACATTCTCAGAGATTAAGTTCAGATTCTCATGGTTTTTTTCACCAAGCACTGAGCCAACTCAGCCATCTTCCCAACCCTGAATATAAACCTTGTATAAAGCTATAACAAAATGAAAATGCTTTATAATCAAAGAAGATAGTGTCAGGCCCACTATTTATAATAAGCAGCAACACAGACAAGTATGTAGGTATATGATGACAGATTAGATGACAGACAATAGATGATAGATGACTGATAGATGATAGACACAGATGATAGAAATAGATAGCAGATAGAGTGATTGATCAATCGTGTAAAGATAGATAGATAGATAGATAGATAGATAGATAGATAGATAGATAGATAATATGAAACCCAGAAATGAACCTTTCCTAGTTGTTCCTAATAGTCATCTCTGGGAAAGGAGTAAAAAACAACTTACTTTTACTCCATGTATTTATCTTTATATATTTTGAGTTTTCACACTAAGAATATATTTGTGTATATTTGTGCCCAGTTGTTGAGCTTTAGGTTCTGTGAGAAACTGTGTCTCAAAAAAAATAAGGTAGAGCCATAAAATCCAGGAGGGGTGGCATATACCTAGGAATATGATTAGACAAAAAGCTAAAATCTCTTAGCCAAAAAGCTATGAGCCATCAATGAAGAGACCAGAGAGTTCACAGGCAAATGAGAAACGACACCCTGTTTATAGAGGAGAATAAGTATTGTTAAAATTCTGGTAGAACCTGTCATCTACAGAGTGAATGCAAAATCACTATGAAAATTCCAATAACACTCTTGGTAGAGCTAGAAAAAAATCAAGAATGTGTATAAAATCACATGCACACAAAAATTAAAAATTCACTTCATCTTGAGCAAAAAGAACACAGAAAGAAGCTAACCGTTCTTGAAATGCAAAGCAAAACTAAATGTGATGTCACTGAATGCTTGTCTTGGCTCTGTGTTAAAGAGACAGGAGATAAGTGCTGGTGGGTGGGAGAGAGCTCAGAAAGAAATAACTGTAACTCGGTGTTTACTGCAACACTATTTCCTTAGCTAGGTTTCTGTTGGTGTCATACACCATTAGACACAAGTAAGTTGGGGAGGAAATGGCTTATTTTATTTCACATGTCCCAATCACAGCCCATCATGAAGGGAAGTCAGGCCAGGAATTCAAGACAGTCAGCTGGAAGTGGGAATGGAAGCAGAAAAAATGGAAGCTGTCTGGCTTGCTTTCCATGCTTTGCTTAGCCTGCTTTCTGAAAGTACCCTAGACCAGGAGCCAAGCAGTGAGCTGAGAGCTCTTATCCGCCATCAGCCCAGAAAATGGACCACAGGCTTGCCCATAGGCCAGTCTGGTAGGGGCACTTTCTCAACTGAAGTTCCTTCTTCCAAAGTGACGCTAGTTTGTGTCAAGTTGGCATAAAAAAAGAGCCAACACACTACTTATAATAACCAAGAAACAGAAACCTCAGTGTTCGTTAAAGGATAATAACGATTTTTTAAAATATAATATGCATGCACAATGGAAGAGGATTCAGTCACAAAATGAAAGAAATCCTGTCATTTCCATCAGCATAAATGGGTTTGGAGAATATTATGGAACGTTATGAAATAAGCCAGACAACAAAGACAAATAACGCATGGTCTCACTTATATGTGGTGTTGTAAAAAGTTGATTTCACAGGACTTGTGAGAAGATTGATAGTTACCAAAGGCTGAAAAGAGTAGAGGGGAGACTGAGTCATGAAAAGGTTGACCAATGAGTACTAATCTATAGTTTGCAAAGAGAATAAAATTTTGATGTGCTATTGAGCACTAAGGTAACTATGGATACCCATCAGAAACTATCTTAAAAGCTAGAGGCTAAGATTTTGAATACTTTTACACAAAACAATGACAGTTTGAAGAAACAGATATATTTAACTGTACGTAAACATTTTTAATGCATGGATTTATCAATGCATCAGTTTATACTCATTAACATATTATTTTATGCTTATACCTAAAAGCTAAAAACATATTTAATTTTAATTTTATAAAACAGCAGGAATAAAGTGTTACCTGATTTTTAAATATAGGAAAACAATAGCTTGTTTTTTACGGAGATGGTTTAAAGGATTTTGAAACTGGGCAAGGCCTATTAGTACATACACGCCTTTAACCTCAGCATTTGGGAGGCAGAGGCAGGAGCTCTGTGTGTTCAAGGCCAGCCTGGTCTACATAGAGAGTGTCAGGCCAGGCAAGACTATAAAGACCCTAACAGACAAACAAACAAAAAGTCTTTGAAACTGTTGTCCACACAGACACACACACACACACACACACACACACACATCCGTGCGCGCACGCACACACGCACACGCAGGTCAGTCAATAATCTCAATCCCTGTTTGGTCTAATCTGCTCCGCATTCAAACAGGAAGAAGTATGGCTTCTGCTGAGAACGCTGGAGCTTGCCTTCACTGCGCCTCTCATTTTAAAAACAAATTCCAAGAGGCCAAAGAAAACATGCCATTTTGAAAACGTATGTCGTTTTTCAAGGATGTTATTATTTTCTTCCTCACACAGTATGAGGTTTCATGTGGTGGCCCATGCAATTTTTACAGCTAAACACATGGTCTGAGGACAAAATATAATTGTGGTCGGTAGGAAAGCCTGAAGCCTTAAACAGGATAGCATGCTGATTTTCTTGCATGTCTGGGGTTGGGTAAGAATGATTCTCCTGATTTAAGTATGCTGGGCACCGTTCTTCACAGCTAAGAAAACAAGCCCGTGTAAATACATTATCTTTCAAAATATTTGGTGTTAAGATTCTGGCTGCTGTGGGATGCCCACGTTTATATTTAGGTACGGAAAGGCTCTGTTCTATACTTTGGCACCTTGGTTTCTAGCTGTAAGGCACATACTTGCCCCGACCCTCTCGGAAGAATTGCTAGGATTTGAGTTAGAGAAAAAAAAAAAAGCTAGGAAGCACTTACAGATGGAGATAATTAGCATATTAAAATAGGCCAGCCAGATTTTTCTTCTTCTTCTTTTTTTAATCAGGAAGTAGAGGGGTTAGTGCTCTTTCTGGCAAGGCTATAGAAGCTGTGTGGACAGAGGAAATGCGATTCAAACTGGTATGAGAATAGTATTTACTTGAACCAGGTTTCAAAAGACTGAAGCCGGAGTTCCTTTGACTGAAGACCATGAAGCTGGCAGGTTGAGCAGGGGCCTCCCTTGAAATTCTGCTCCAGCGGTACTGTTTTGAATTTTGTTTGAAAGTCTTAGAACGCGAGCCACTTGCTTTCGGAAGACACAGGATAAACACGGAGAACCCCATTGCTTTCTAATGCGCGGTGCAGGAAGTGGCATTCTGGCACCGCCTCCCATTGAAAAAGGATTATAGAAACTGGTGAGGTGGGAAAGAAGGTCCTAGAACAAAACCCCAGGCTCCTTGAGCATTTTTTCCCCCAATCCTAAGGCAACGACAGCCCGAGGCTGGTCTGGCGGTTCGAGCTCTATCAGTGGGGTGTGCCAAATTACCAGATAATTCACTGTGGTTTCCTGAAGTCCTGACGCAGCCAGCCCTTCCGGATATGGGTCTTACCCTCTTATCTAAAGCAAACATAAGAGTCCAATCCAAAGTAGAGCGTTTTGATGGGTACTATGGGCACTGACTAAATACGGAATAACCCCGTAGGTCAGAACCGTTATAACATTGGCCAAGAATGAACATTCTTCAGTTCCTATGATCATCAGTTAGCCGTGGCTATGAGTCTACTCACCATGGGCTTCACATATGCAAACGTCTGTTACTATCTTAAACAGTTTCTTTTTCTTCAGCAAGTAATTAGTAGAAAGAACTGTGCAGACATATGATGGAGTTTACATGATGAACTCAAAGATGGAAGAAAGAAATGGGCAGATTTACCTCTAACCTACTCAGAAAAAAAGGCCAAATGGTTCTTGTCATCCTTCAACGACCAGAGCTTACCTTCTGTGAAGGCAGCCTTACCTTCTGTGAGTTACAGTGTGGAAGATTTCAAACAGACACTAGCCTTACCTCTCCAGGAGTTCTCGACCTGTGGGTGTTCTTCGGAGGTCCTGGATTCAATTCCTAACATCAACAGACACCAACATAACGGCTCACAACCATATATAACTGTAGTGCTATGGGATCCTTCTGGTGCGCAGACATAAATGGAGACAAAATACTCATATACGTAAAATAAATAAATATTTTAAGATAAAGGAAGAGGGGAAGGAGAAGGAAGAGGAAGAAGAAAAAGAATGAAATAAAGAGAAGAAGGAAAGGAAGGAAGGAAGGAAGGAAGAGGCCACTTATCAACTCAGAACACATCTGGTGAACTGGGACATACATGCTTATTCCATCCTGTGATTCTGTGACACAAAAACAGAAGCAATACCCTTGAATAGAAGAAATAAAATGAATAAAAATTACTGTTGCCCCAGAGGCTCACCCACCACCACACAGCGCTGGTGGGCAAACAACACCCAGAGGCCAGTCCAGAGCGCAGCCCATCCACCACAGGCACCACTATGATGTGCAAGTATGTAGTAGAGAGATGAGAGAGAATGAGAACAGCTTGCGCATGCGAGGGTGCTGAGGGACAGCCTGATGTGAGTAGCCTGCTCTATCACCTGAGGCCTTGGTGAAGTCTAGGCCTGTGCTGCCACTGAGATCCACGTCTGGGTCCATGGCCCTGCAGCAGCATGGGTCTGTGTAGCTGTCCCTGGCCCATGTTACCACCAAAGGCTGTGGATACTGATCCCTGGTCTGGGCTGCTGCCAGAGGCTGTGTCAAGGTCCAAGGGCTGTGCAGAGCTGGTCCTGGTGATGGGAGCCTGCCCAAGGACATGAGAGCAGGAGAGCTGTCTCCTCCCCTTCCTGACTGTCAGCCAGCAAAAGAGCTGACCCCGCCCCTCTCCAGGGCAAAGCAGGAGAGCTGGCCCTGGTGGCACTGCAGCAGAAGTGCTGGCAGGCTGATCAACTCAGCTACCACCCAGACCCAGATTCGGGGCTTTGAGCTGCTGGAGTGCATGAAGGAGCCAGTCTCGCAGAACCAGAGCTGCAGGATCTCCATGACAAAGGGAACAACAGTTTATCCAAGAAGAGTCCTGATGAGCATCCAGTATTGATGGTGCAGCAGGAGCCAGAGGCTTCAAACCAGACTAGTAACTCATTGCGGTGAATGTTGTTTGCAAGTAAAGATGTTTGGACAAAAGGGAATACTGTGTGACACACTACAGCTTCCATGAAAAGATGTTTTTTTGTTTTGTTTTTTGGTTGGTTTTTTGTTTGTTTGTTTTCTTTCCGGGGTGACTGAGGTTGCAATCGCAAAGGGCAGTATGAAGGGATGGGGAGATGAGTGGGATTGAGGTGCATGATTTGAAATTCACAAAGAATCAATAAAACATTTTTTAAAAACAACCACTATCTTATTATATAAAAGGTTAGAGCAAATGATTTACTAAGAAAGAAAAGCATTGACTGACACTATAAAATATTGATAGCTTTGAAACTTACGACTTGTTTTTGAAGTGTTTAGAACACTCGGCTTTTAATTTTCTTCCTGGGAAGTCTGACCTGGTGTGAAATGAATGGAACTAAGTATTATAAACTTAAAGTCACTTTAATTCAAAGTTGATTTAATTTTTCCTGATAAGACCACAAATCCCGGAGGCAGTTAGTGATAAAATTTGGAAGGAAATACGAAAATTTGAAGTCATGACAGGGTCATTACACTGTAGCCTGGGTAAAAGAATGAATAATATTGCTGTTCTAGTTACCCATGAAGTTATAAACAGCATGAAAAGCTTTACCAGGCAGCTTTGAAATCCAGTTGTATTAAAACGTATTAAATGTTTGTTAATCTCCTGTGTCCACACCAAATTCTACACAACGTGATTGCCGTAGGTATGTAGTAGAAGCAGCTGCTGTGGCTTATTCCCTGGCTAGCATGGACATATCTGTAGGTGAAGACTGAATCCTAGCTTACCTGGGGCTGACCAGAACACTTGTAATCTTGTGGTGGGAGGTGAGAGGTGACCTCAGAGCCACTTCCCACTCTTCTTTATCCCCCTAACAGACTATTACATACTGGTTTTATTACCTCCTTTTTTAAAGAAAACATGGGTCTTTCTCTGCTCTCCCCCAGAATAAAGATGAAGAAACAATGACATGTGAATGGCTCGTCAACAACGGAATGAGCTACAATTCACATGTAGTGACCTAGCCCCTTAACTGGGTGTTGACAGGGGCATTGTTTGTGTGTTTGTGTGCATGTGTGTTTATTTCAGTGTGTATAAGGATCTTGGGGAGCTGTCACTTTTGGTCTAATTTCCTATTCATTCTCTAGGGAATAGAGTATATAAATCTAAACACGAATCTTCTGTCCTTTTGCCATGAATGGAGCCTTGAACTTACCCTTGTCTTGTTGGTCTTTATGAGTTGATCAAGGGGGGGGGGAGGGAGTGGAATACATCTTCTGAAATCCTTCTAGTTAGCTATTAAGGTGTTTTAGGTTTGTTTACAGTATTTAGCTCTTAACTTTCAATCTGTGTTACCTTCTATTTTAGTAGAACAATTATGAAATAGTGCATTGTTTCACATAAAAACTCCCTAGGAGAGCTGATTTAACCAGCCTATCAGTTTTGATAATCAACTAGGGATGGGAAGCCTTGTATTCTGTCTCATCACTTTATAATATGTACATTTTCCTGCTGCTGAGTTTTTTCTCTCCAAACTTTAGGGTCTAAAGACATTCAATGAAATGCTTTGACTATCAAATTGAATTTTAAAAATGCCATAGAAAGTTTCGTTCTTTCTCATACCTCCTGATTGACTAAACAGACTTTGAATTGGGAAGAAGGGATATTCAAGTCAATCTGTGAATAGTAGGAAGAAGCAATCAAAAGCACAGTGTTTCAATCCTTGAATCCTGATGCTCTCTCCTGCTACAGAACATGTGGCCAATGAGAAATAGGTCCCCAAACTTCAGATCGGTTCACACAAAACTCCTTATCCTCAAATAACATACTGAGAATGAGAACTTGTAACCATTCTTGTCATTAAATTAATTTATATTTATCCAATTTACTAATTTTGACAATAGTAAAATTTAAACTAAAAGCAGCGGCTTAAAGAAGAGCAACACTACTGAGTTAATGCAGAAAAGTTCTAATGATATGTTTGTATGCATTTATCAAGTTCTCTTAAAACCCCTAATCCTTCTAAGTTCTTGAGAGAGCCTGTAGCCAAAAAAGAAAGTTATTAAAATTTCAAAGAATTGATAAATCCCAACAGATTTATTTCCCTTTATGATACACTGTAATGTATTATGAAACTAAAGCAAGCATAGAAATAGATTGGCATGCTTTCAAAAAGGTTGAGTGGGTACTTATTGCACTTTTTCAGTGTGTTTTTAAATCCTTTTGGAATATGTGATTCACATTTGACCTCTTAATGACCCAGTTCACCACAGTAATGATACAAGGAACTGTTCTTTTAGATGTTACTTTTCATTCTCCCTTATTATCAAGGAGTAAAAACATCAATAATATGCAAATTAGGGATTCCAATTCTACTTGAAATAGTAAGCATAGAGGCTTCTGATGCTTTTGAGAAGACCACATACTGAGGATTCCCATGTAAGTGGAGGCTTCTCAGTGAGAGTCCCAAACCACTATCACATTAAACAAACAAACAAACAAACAAACAAACAAGAAAACCTTTTAAACTTCTCCATGTGCTCAGAAATTAATCAACAAGAAAGTATGGCAAAATGAAATAACAACCATGTATGTAAAGTGAGGGTTAGAAGTCTTAAAATATCCTACAGATGCAATACTCTAGAACTGTCATGTTTTCTCCCTTTTATAGCTTTACTACTACGGTAATAGGAAGGGAGTCAAATCCTGTGTGTCACAGGGGCATAGTTTTCTGAATTACTGTTTGGAAGTCATTTAATTTGTCTTTAAAGATGGTTTTGGAAGTCGGGGTGGGGGTCTCTGCACTAAAACAGTGGTTCTCAATCTGTGGGTCACAACCCCTTTGGCAAGTCTCTATCTCCAAAAATATTTACATCACAATTCATAACCTGAGCACAATTACAGCTACTTCTAAGTAGCAACTAAAAAAACGTTGGGTCAAGGATCATCACAAAACGAGGAACTGCATTAAATGGCCACAGCTTTAGGAAGGTTGAGAACCACTGTACTAGAAAGAAAAAAAAATGCTTATAAATTAAAAGACAAAGAAGAAGAGAAAGAAATGTTTAAAAGCTTTGTAATACAAATAAGAAATTTGAGAATTAAAGTAAATAGGGATTACAATGATGATGATGGTAGTCTGTATTTAGCAAATACTTAGTTAACACTAGGGCTTTGCTAAACATACTATTCCTTTGATCTCAGCAGACGGGTGACATCACTGATCTACTCCACAGGGTTATCATCCTAAGTCAAACATAAACACACCCTGTAGTAAAGATGAAAACATGAGACTTGATTGTCTACTGCGCTGATTGCTTCAAGTTTGCGATCCCTTGGGTGTTTATAATGTGGTACCTTAAAATTTGTCAAACTGATAACCTGCTTTCACCCAGTGATCCACAGTGACTCCTGTTGAGTGCCATCAACTAAGGGTTCTCTGTTTTCAGAGGTTACCCAAAAAAATTCCAGTGAATCGAAGGTGTCCATTGGAACCAGAGAATGGCACTCCTAGCCTGTCCCTTATGAGGCTCTGTACTTCCTGAAGGGAAGCAAACCATGATATGATAACCAGTGCCACTGTCACTGATGAATAATGAGCAAATCAGCCTGCTAAAAATCAGAATTAACAGTCAGGGCAATGCTGAACAGAAAGAGAGAAATCTGAGAGCATTCAGGGAAGAAATGATATAGAAGCCATGCTGGGAAGGTTAGTGCCTCTGCAAGAAAGAAAACCATCCAAGTGAAGAATTTGTGAGAGGGGAAGGAAAGTGCTGACAAAGTCAAGGATTTCTTCTGTTTTGTATCCCCTCATCTACAGGCATGTGCTTCCTGTCACAGACAGCTCACAGGGATGTGGTCCCACAGCATTGTCCTGATGTATTCAGCAAAGCTATTTTCTCCCCTGCTGTTGAGTACAAAATGAAAATGATTGCTTACTGTAGTTACTGCTAGTTGCTAATAGTAACACATCAGTTAAAGCGTTTATTCCCATGTAGATCCAAAAATTCTAAATTTGAACACTTGGAGCATCTTCCTCACCTTGGACATGCTCCTCCTGTTCTCCCCCAGGACTTCTCTATCTCTTCTTTCCTCCTTCCCTCATGCTGGCCAACATCCAGAGAGGGATTCTGGACTTTCAGGTGTACAGCCAAGAGTGGTGGGAAAGAGTTTAAAGAGCAGAGGATTTTTTTGTAGGCCAGCAGCACACCTTTAGCTTAGCATTTGCTTAAAGCTGATTCTACTAAGGGATGCTTTAGTTAGTTATCTAGAGAATCTTCTCCATTTCTTACAAGCACCTACCCAAGGGGCTAGAGAGATGGCTCAGAGGGTAAACACACTTGCTTCTCTTGCAGTGAACCCATGCTCACTTCTCAGCACCTACATCGTGGCTCACAATCATCTACAACTCCAGCTCCAGGGGGATGTAAGACCCTTTTCTGGCCTTGATGGCTCCTTAAGCCAGTTTCTACATATAAACTCATGCAAACATACACACATACACATAAAAAATAATTAATTGAAAAAGAATACCTGAGGATCTCTGGACTTGGTTGATATCTGGTAACACACTTTTCTCAAACTCTCACAATGTAGTGATATTTCCATTTCATCATCTAAAAGATACTAAAATACAAGGATGACCTTTCTATCCATGGCCCACTCAAATTCATAAGAAGTGCTTACCTAGTCCTAGTTCAAGTAAATGCTATGATCAGTGGAGGGGTCCCAAAAAGAACTACTTTCTGGCACAGATGCTTTGATTCTGACACAGAATCTCACACTTGAGATTCCTTTGGAGAGTCAGAAACACTTCAAACTGAAGGAATACTTATCTGACCATCAGTGTGGAGAGGGGCAGGCATCTGTCAGAACTTGTCCTTGTAATAGTAATGGGCTCTCAGCACAGTTCTGCATAAGAGCTTCCACAGAACTCATTTTTCAACTCTCTTCTCATGCTTGGATGTTCTTGGTCAGGATGAGGAGGACTAAGAAAAATCTGCTTCTCAGATTCTCTCTTGAAAGCCCTCGTCCAAGACTCCAACTTGGACTAGGTGTTTGCTATTTTGAAACCTAAGCTTCCATTTTGCAACCTCGTTATAACATATGTTCTATAGTTATAGTTTCCCTTTTTACATATACCAAATTGTCCTAGGCCTCGCCCAGTTCAGAATTAAGAAAAACAAACTTGCAATCCACTTATTTCTAAATTATGTTGGCAGGAGCTCCAACTAATAATTACAACATCCCAAAGTGTCCCTGAAATATTTTAGGGAGTGTACCAAAAGGATGCCACACACATGCCCACAACCCAGGCTGGAACTGTGTGGTGTCTGGTTTTTTCCTTCCTTTCCTACTCTTACCTATAATTTTCCAAATGCTCTGTTTCCAGATTTGAAGAGTGTCAGATTGTGGCTGGCTTCCAAGAGGAGGTAGAGGGAATGGTCTTCTCATATATAGCATGCCACATCTGCTCACCAAGACCCTGAAGTGGCTCTTCTTTCTCAGAAATTAACTGTGGGCCATCTCCTACTTTTCATAACCTTCCTGTCTAATCAATAACCCCCACTTTAAAAGGAAAAGAAAACAAACAAGAGCGCTATTGTTTTCCTGACCACTCCTCTTTTTGGCATGGGTGGTGCAATTTACTGCAGGGCCAAAGCCACTCCTATCCTTAGCTCCCACAACCGCAACCTCCACAACCCAAATTCCTTTCTTCTTCCCCCTCTCATCCCAGCAGAAGCCAGAAATGTCTGTGCTTGTTGATGGATGGCGGGGAAGGGGTGGCGCAGATAGGTGCAGCTGGTCATTTCTGAGTCATTGCACTGAAACTCAGGATGCCCACTGTTACCTTGCTTTTACCTATTAAACTTCTGGAAGAGGGGAAAGTAAAGTGAATGACAGTGTCCATCTCCTTGATAGATGTGAAATTAAAAATACATAAATATTTACAAATGCAAAGAATGTCTCCAGAGAGACCCCCCAAGGAACTGAGTCATGTAAGAGGCTGCTTCCAAAATGAGAATTAGTTGACTAGGAAGAGAGGTAAAGAGATTTCCTATCAACTGAATTTTATTTTCCATCATTTGAGTGTTTTATATTTGCCTATATTCTCCATTCAATATAAATTTTTAAAGACTACTCGGTGAAAAGACTTCTAACTCCCCAGCTTTGAAGGTGTTACCTATATGTCTTTATTAGCTCCACTGAAAAAGAATTCACAATGGCGAAAGGGGACATGGTCAGGGAGAAATTTTTCTTTTTTCTTTCTTTTCACAGCTAATCACATTCTTCAAAGCAGGTGCTTTTTTTTTCTTTTACAAAACATACTGATCTAAAGATCACCTATTGTACTGTATTCTAATAAATATAAATTCAGTAAGTCTCCATGTCTCCTAGGAATTTAGATAGTGCTAAATTACAGAGTGGCTGACTCTTTATATATTCTTTCTAATATGGATTCTTGAACAGTCCCTGAAGAATCCTGCCAATTGTTCTTCTAAATGAACAATATCCAAAGCTTCAAGCCAAAAGCACACATTTCAACATTATGATCCCATACATTTTTAATTTGGCCATTCTAAATACATTTATGGCATACGTGAGTGAACTTCTCCTTCCAACACCTGAATGTATCACTCGCTCACTTGTTCAATTTTCTCTCAGGCTTTTCTTACAAGGTAGTATGAACAATGTTTTATGTAAAAATGAAAAAGTTAATTTGTTGTCTTTATGACATTCAAAAATATCACTGGTGCTGAAATATTGCCGCATTTTCTCAAATCTTTAACACTTGGGCTACATTCAGGTATGAGTGTTGCAAGAGAATGATACAGTCAGTAACTCTGGAAATGGTATATATAATCAATTCTTTCACGTTTAAATAAAACATGACAATAAGACATTATTACTATACTCTCACAGGCAAAAATTAGAAACCTCAGCTTCCTTTCTACCCTCTAGGTTTTTGGTGTGACCAAAAAACTTCCTATTGATTCTTTTCTCAACTTAGGAATATATAGATATATATGTCTTTTACCTAAACATTTTATGGACACATGCACAAGCACGCACACACACACATACACACACACACACACACACACACCACAGTGGGTGGAGAAAAACATTTGGACACAGACATGATTATAAATGGGTACATAGACATAACACAAATATGTGTTTCATCACATCCGATAATGGTTCTCCTTTGAGTATTTGTTCATTCCAAAGGCTGAAGCCATGTATGCCCATGAGTCCTCTGCTTACCTGGCCTCTCCCAGGGACTGACACTGTACAGTTCCTTGGGAAAACACATTTGTCTGTGAATTTTATGGACAAACATATTGTCATTGCTTTTCTTCTTCTTCTTCTTCTTCTTTTCTGATTACTCATTCTTTGTTTTTGCTTTTGCAGAATTTTATCATTGTTATTGTCATTAGCTTAATATATATCAGTGTGGGAATCTTTCTAGAAGACACAAAGAACATGATTTCTTTTTTCATAGAGCATGATAGCAAATGGGGAAGAGCATCAATAAAATCAGCCATTGCCATAAAAGTACTTACATATCAGGACTAGAACTGTGAAAGGTTCTGTGCTCAGAGGCACCTAAGGCTTTGGAGGTGTGGACAGAAACATTATCCCAGGAAAGCAGAGTGGAAATTTACATCTGAAGAGTAGCAACTATACATAGGGAGGGACTGTTCTGGGCTGAACTGGATGAGCTGTTCCTCCTGGGAACTCAAGGGCGAGAATTGGAGATGAGAAAACAGTCAAGAGTTGATGTCAGGAGAGCTGTGTGGGCTGGTGACTCAGGCCAACATGTTTATTTGTATTCTAGCTCCCTATACACCCCTCAAACGAGGAGCAGAAAACAAGTCATTAAAGGGCCTCAGACAGCAGGGAGCTCAGAGCAGCTCTCCTTTCTGTTCACAAGATGCAAGCTGGTACCGTAACCAAAGCATTTCACATCTCAGGGTCTGAAACATCTGACCACAGCTGTAGAGGGAAACTGTCAAGGTTTAGTCCGCAGCCTCAGCCTCCTTGGAGTACTGGCACCCGTCTATTGCTGGCTTTGCCAAGCATGACCTTGACAGGAAACAGAAGCTTAGCACTCCTTGTTCCTGTCCACAGAACCTTGAAGGGCCTTTGGTCTGACTTTTCCCTGAGACCAGGCAAAGGCAGCATAGTGGGTGCAAGTCTGTAAATGACTTTTTTGAAGAACTAGAATGGTTTCACAGTCACCCTGATAACTTCTGTAGCTGCCATCTTCAGGGAGCTGGGTTCTAGATGCCAACTATTTGATCTGTTCTCTAGTTCACCAACAGGGCCATAAGACAGTTGTCAATAAAAGCATTCTGTTCCTTGGATATTGTAAGTGTTTCCAGTATCTTAATGCCTCTACTCAGTGACTAGTCATAGGAAGCTTATAACAATATAAAATAGGTATACCTTCTCTGTCCCCTTTCTCTCTCATCTCCTCCTTTCTCTCTCCTTTTCTTACCCACCCCCACTCTGTTATTACACCTATCTCCATTTTACCAGTTCACACAGTTTAGTTTAACTATAAGAATCTTTCTTTTTCTGAAAGTTACCGTAGGCTTACTTTTGTTTGTTTGTTATGTTGTGGTTTTGCTTTTGTATTTGGGACAGGGTCTCATGTAGCTCAAGCTGACCTAAAACTCATAGATCACAATAAACTTCTAATCCACCTGCATCTAACTCTCTAGTACAAGATTCCTTATATATGTCACCACACCAAATTCATGCTAGAAACTGAGCTCAGGGCTCCATGTCTGGTAAGCACTCTACCTAATGAACCCCAGCCCCTAAATCTCCACTTTCATTCTTCCTTCCTTGTATGTCAGCTATCTCAAATATTTTTGCTTCCTTCATGATCTCTTCTAAACAAGTGCCAGAATCACATAATGGTTTAAGTGACGTTAGCCTCCTCTGTTCTATCTCTCTTTTTGTTATTGGTGTAGAAACCGGAGCTCATGAAGATCAAAGGACTTGCTCATGATTTGTTCAGCATGGTGTATAGACTCGGTAGCTAATTGCATAGATTATCACAAATTAACCAGTGAGCTTGTGGAAGTAAAAGAGTTTTCAAACAGAGCTACTACTGGGAAGAGCATCCTGTCCAGGAAGCCAAGGCCTTGCTACCAAAACTATCCTAAATTCTTATGAAGCTGAAGGCTCTCGTGACATTCGTTAGAACTCCAGGCTTTCACAACATGTACCCCAAAATCCACTTTATTCATAAAGAGCCTAAGTCAGGATGAGATAACCCACTGGCCTGTGAGCCTACCTACATTTGAAGAAAGAACAGGTAGGTTCCAAACCTGAGTCTTGAATGCTCTTTGCAATAGCCCAAGTTACTTCTCTTTCCATGATTCTACCAGGTCAAAGATAAAATGATACATCTATGCTGCTTTTTTCTCTTCTTGATGCAGGCTGTCCTTTATCTCAGATGTGCCTGGGGATGACCTCGAACTCCAGATGCTACTGCCTTCACTTCCCTAATGGTGGGATTACAGGCATCACCACCGCAGCCAGATCAAGTCCACTTTTTTGGGAGACAGAAGACAAAAACGAACAAAGAAAAACTTAGGGTTAGCAAATTTGAGATGCACATACACTGCCTTTGTGCTTCCTCCCTCGCCTACACTTTCACAGAGTTGTAGACACTTGAAGCGTGGCACTAATGCGCCACTTTAGAAAAAAAGCAGACGGTAACCTTCCAGGGTGTTCAGCAGAACTAGAAAATGCAAGCTCTGCTTACTAATTCATTGTATGAAAAACATTTATCTAATAGATTATCCTAGGGTGCATACTAAAAACGAAAGGGGATTTGAAAGGAATCTGAAAATAGCATGATGATTAAATAGTCAGAAAGGAAGGAATTACACAAAGGGAATTATTTTGTCAACTCAAGAGAAATCAACATAATAATAGTTTTCCAGGGTATTAAGGACTATTATCCTGACAACCATGATAGATTGTTCTCGATTTCCAAATAAAATAAAACCAAAGAAAATGTAACAAAACCTGGAGAATTTAAGTCCCTGCTGAGCATAAGATTTAAAACCTTGTTTTAATTCATGATGGGAAAAGATGGAATTCCAAGGACAATGGAATTTTTTATCTCATGAAACTCCATAAATTATTGTTTAACACAGGGTGAAGCCGTGGTTTTCTCTAACTAAGGCACATATCAGGGGAAGATTGGAGAAAAATTAACTTCAAAGTCTCTGAAATTTTCAGAGTTCTGTAATCTGAGGCACTTAAATATCATTTCATTAAAAGGATAAAAAAATACCATTTCCTACATAAAATTATTCCTTATCAGTATTGTCATGACCATTGCAGTCTTGGTGCCACAGCCTCAGTCCAATTCTCAAACCTATCTACATGTAAATTGAAGCAGGCAGGGTGCTGTGTCTAAGTTCCAGTAAACTGTTCCAAGAGTCCCAGGGTGGTCCTCTGAAGATCACAAGGACCTAATGGGTAGAAACTTAGCATATAGTAGCTGAAGGATAGAATGGGTGGGATTTGGTGGAGTGGCAGCCACGTTCAGCAATACCCTGTGAGCTGTGTTCATCATTTGCTACACCTTCAGGGGGCCAGGTAATGGACATGCAATTTGTTGGCTCCCTGAGGCAGGATTGACTCCCTAACTGTATTCTCTGATACTTGATTGTGTCTACCCAAAGCTTTGCTGTCATCACAATTGCAATTTGTAAGGACTGTTGATCCTTTGGAAATTCTCAGTTGTTAGGAGTTCCAGGACAGGAAAATAATCACTGATGAAATAGCAGGACAAGAAAATGTAATGATAGTTCTGATATGGGACAGTACTGGTCTTTATAGGCAGTGTGGCCTTCGAAATGATACAGAAGGGAAAGTGGGTTAAATCCTCACCCTTGATCTACCTGATGCTCCTTCCTGACAGAACAGCAGTACAGTGAAAGACTGGAGACTGAGAGATTTAAGATGCTGAGATGTAGAAAATATCCAATGAAGGTGAGGCAGCTGCTGCTCAGAAGGCAGAGGCAGGCAAATCTCTGTGAGCTTCAGGACAGCCAGGGTTACACAGAGAGACTCTGTTTAGAAAAGAAAACAAAAAAGGAAAGAACAGCAGAGCCTGCTATTACTGACCCTTCCCTACACATGAAACAAGCCAGCCAACTGCTAAGCTCTTTGTAGCAAAACTAGTTTGGGGGCTCCAATTTCTAGACGTCTTCCAACTTTCAGTCCAACAATCATTTATTCCATTGCTTTTTGCCTCCGATGAATTTATCTCTGATAATTTTCTTGAATAGCTATATTCTGAAGAATGTCTCTTCAAAATCATTTTGTAAGTGAACTATCCCCAAACTACCTAAAGCTTAGAGGGAAGAATAATTTTTCATTTTTACGCTCCAATAAATCATATAGGCCACACTGGATTTTATAAAACATTCAAAAATGGGAAAAATATCAATATATTGGATTGAAAGTAAAAATAAGACTTAGAGCCCTTGGGGAAGAAGAAACTTAGAATGAACATACTAGTAATACAAATGCTCAGGATAATTGAAGCTAGGTTTCTGCTTGGCATAATCTGAACAAAATTTTAAGCATAGGTGTTTGCCCATGCATTTGGATCTTTTTTTACAAAAATACATGTCACATTTTACTCCTTATCAAATGCTAATTTTGTTGGATTCAATCTTTTAACTTAGCCTTGTTTTACAAAATGTGATACTGTTTTATACAGTTGTATAAGCCCACAGATAGATGGCATACTTAATTTGATATTAAGCTTGTTCTACAATATAATTGAACTGACATTCCATATCTAACTTTTTCCCATTGTGTTTAATCCTTAATTTAAAAAATGAGATTTAAAGGCATCTGCAAACCTAATTACCATGAATTCCTAAAGATTGTCCCAAATCTATTGTCATATTAGAATCTTGCAATAGTGAGAATTGTTTGAAATAAGTAGGTCATGGCTAATGCCGAACAATAGTTCTTGACATTTTAAAATTATCATCGCTCTGGTGGAAACTGTTTTCTGGCAAAATCAGGATTTAGCATAAAATTTGCTATTTTTCATTCTCCAAGAAACTGTTCATGGCAAAAAATTGATGGAAGGATGCAAAACCAATATGCAGTGTCAGGACATTTGCAAACTTTGAAGGAGTGCTACTATTGATCGCCAGTTTGCACATGCTGAAAATTTTTTCAAAAGTAACCTATAGCTGGAAAGATAAAACAAATACATGCAAATTGGAAAATTAAATGTATGTGTGTGTATATGTTGATGTTATGAAGTTATATAAAATGAGTACAGACTACATGGGCAGATACCAACGTAAAAGTTAAGAAGCTAAGATTACATCATATTCAAATCAGAATGTATCATTTTGCCTTTAAACAATGTAAACCTATAGAGATATAATCACTGTGGATTTAAAATCATCATGCAAAATGGCCAAGAGAACCTTCAGGCTGAGGAATACAGGTTAGATGGACTTTGGATAAGTCTTCTGTGGTTCCAAAACAAAGACAATAATAATAATAATGCTTTGTCCCCTAGGCAATAGAGGGGTGATTTTTTTTTGGGGGGGGCCTCTGAAGAAAGGCTCACAGGGTCTGGGCAGCCTACAGTTGTGTTAAGGAGAAGTTAGAAATGTTTCCACTCCCAGGAAGACACAAGGGAAGCAGACAGTAGACCACATTCCTGGAGGAGTCCGACAGAGAATGAAAACTATTCAGTGATTCCTCTGTGTTGTAGGGAGTGTGACTCCTTCAAGACCAGGTATCTCAGGCGTCATCAAGGCTGATTCTCCTCAAACCACATGATCAGTTACAATGTGTGGAAGCTAAAAGATGCAGGAGATGGTTGATATCTTAGATTTCTGTCCATGGATAATACTTATGTCATCTTGGACTTCAAAGATCAACAAAATAAAAAAGATGGGGGGAGGGCACAAAAATCAGGGTCTGTACTGGCACCGTGAGTTTTGTGGCTATAAAGTTATGTTTATAGACACAATTATATAATGAGCCAACTACTCACGAGAGAGAATTTATAGATTTGACCTTTGACATACTATCATCTCTCCAATCATAGCTGCTACAGTAAGTCCCAGAAATACAAATACTAATAAGGACAAACCCTTTCCTTGAGCTAATTACAGACTCACATAAATATTAGGGGGCCTTTGATGCTGATAGGTCTCTGGTAGAAACTGCTTAAAGGTGGTAGGTCTGTATTTTGGTCATGCTTTCAGAGGTAAGACTGATACCATGGACTCGTGGTTAGCCAGCTCCATTGCTTTGGGCCTCAGGTGAGTGCAAAGATCACCAAGGCAGAAGGATGATGCAGCAAAGCAACTTGTTTCATGCTGGTCGGAAAACAGAGAGGAAAGAGTAGAAGGGTTCAGTGATGGCCTAGTGCCTCCAACAACCTCACCTTCCACAGTTCACCACCATCCAATCATCTGTTCTCATGTCAAACCCATCAAATCAGCTCTGTGATCAAAACAGCCTCCGAAAGATTCAGTTGTTTCTCCAAACCCCCACACTGAATGCTGCCAGAAATGGAAAGTCAGCTTTTAATGCATGGGCCTTGGGAAGAGGCAGCGGGCACATTGTAGCCAAACACAATGGCACAATATGATTTAAATGTCATTGTGTGTGCTCTGAAGACCGCTCGATGGCCGCTGTTTGGTTTCTCCATTGGAGGCCTTAGCATCCATGTCTTCTCTTTATTATTCATTCCCCCGCCCCATTTTTGGGCTTCAATTCACATGGTGAATTCTTAGGATTCTTTCCACAACCTTAATTTTTTTTTATGTCTTTGCCAAGTGTCATGTAAAAGAAAATTATATTTAGTAATCAGAAATCATATAACTGTCGAAGTTCAAGTTTTCTGATCCTAGGAATTGAGCATTATCTAACTTTTCCCATGTTCATCTGAACATTCTGATGTGGGAACAAAAGCACCTACTTTGTTGAGTACTTCTGACTGTTAAGTAAACTAATGTAATTAAACTTCCTCATTACGGTGCCTGGTGCATATCAAGCACTCATATTTTAAAACCAATAAATTAACATGCTCACATTACTTTGTACAGCCTAGAAAAGGACTCCGTTTCCCAAGAGCTCACAGCATTCGGGTGGCTGTGTTTTTTTATGTGACAATTCATTTTAATAAGTACAGGAGCATCCACTGGTAGAGGACAGTCCTTGGGGAAACACACTGAAGTGTTTCATACATTCAAATGAGAAAGAAGCTGGGGGGAGTGGGTATGGTAGTAAACCCACTGATGACACATGTTCAGACAAGAAGCTTAGCCATACTCATCATGGAGTAACTGTCTTAACACACAGACCATTGGCGACACTGATGACTTTGGCCTCCACCCTCTGCTGCTCTCAGCTAGCACCTGTACGTCGACTGCCTTACCTGAAGGGAACTGGGAAAGCAGAATGCAGGTGACCGATTCTGAGATTATGTGGAGCCTTCAGAAAGCCACCCAATATCTTAGGAAGATTTTCCCAGAGAGCATTTTGAAAACTTTGCTCAATTGGGAACAGTTGGAAGGTGCTGCTTCAAATGTAACCATTGAGGTTGTTACTGAATTCCAGTGAACAGAACTAAGGCTCTGACACATCTTTATTTTATTTAGAGTAAGAAAGACTTAACCTAAAATGTCATGAATTGTTCTAATAGATAACATTACCATAAATTATTAAATATTAGACTTAGAACAGGAAAAATGCACAGTGGTTAAGAGCACATAGTTCTCTGTCTCTGTCTATACGTGTTTGTGCGTATGCGTGAGTGCGTGCATGTGTGAGTGCATGGGTGCATTGTGTAATGTGTGTGTGTGTGAGATTTGTGTGTGTGTGTGCCCGTACTTTTCTTGCAAAAGACCTGGATTCAGTTCCCAGCACACACATAAGTGGGCTTGCAACTGCTTATAACTCCAGTTCCGGGAGATTCAACAGCCACTTCTAGCCTCCAAGGGCATACATGGCATACATTCACAGGTGCACATATTTCTGCACACACACACACAACTACAAAATGGATAAATAAAAATGAATACTAGGAATAGCAATTTCTCATCCAAACTGGGGTAGTTTGGGTTGTGGGCATAGCTCAGTGCTAGAGTGTTTGCCTCAAATACACAAGGCCCTGGGTTCAGTCTCCAGAATGACAAAAGAGAAATGGGGAGGAACCTCCAAACTGGAATACTTTTCCAGTATAACAAATGTAAAAATATTAATGCTTAGAAAGCTAACTGGCTGATAGATGGCAAGCTCATATTAAGATTGGTATAACTAGTGAATCTAGTTATATGCATTTTCAAACACTCCTGCTTTTAGCCTCAATAATCTTCAACAACTTTACTTACTTGCACATTAAGGAACTTCAAAATGGACCCAAAATAGAAAGGAAAGATTTTGTACTCTAAACAACAAGCAGTGCAGGACAAGGATGAAACAGAGAAGAAGAACAGATGGGTTAAATGTAAAGCAGAGAACATTTGTTCACCCTGGCCTCCTTAGTTACGGTTACTAGCCCTATGATAAAACACCATGGCCCAAGCAACTTGGGGAGGAAAGGGGTTATTTGGTTTATACTTCCACATCACTGTTCTTCATGGAAGGAAGTCAGGACAAGAAGGCAAACGGGACAGGAATGTGGAGGCAGGAGCTGATACAGAAGCCATGGGAAAGAGCTGCTGATTTGCTATTAAGTCATTCTTTAAGGAAATGCTCTACAGCTGAATCCTACAGAGACATTTTCTGAGCTGAGGTTTCCTCCTCTCAAATAACTCTAGCTTGTGTAAGTTGACGTAAAACTGGCAAGCATACCTACTACCTAGTTTCCAGGGAGGAAAAACTGCAACCAGAGGGTGGCACATTTGCTTAGCTGAAAGGGCAGAGAACCCGGGAGGCCAAAGGGATAAAAATTTCAATGTAGAGTACTAGAAAGAACTACGAAGAGAAAGGAGAGTCAGACAGTATTTCTGAGAGCCACAGTTTCCTCCTCAGGTCCCCTGACAAGCATCAATCAGCATGTGTATTGGGGGAAGGGGTTCTCACCCCCATTCAGGGGAAAACAAAAACAAAAACAAAACCATGGGAACAATCTCAGCACTCACACAGACTTGGGAAGAGTTGCCAGACTGTAACTTCTCTTCAAATATGGGGGGTATAGGGGCATAGGTTTAGAAAAACAGCTGCTCTGTTTTTCAGCCTTTCCTAGAGAACTATAAAACAGGTTTCAAAAGGTTAGTGTGGTGCCCAAGTAACAGAGCCACAGAATAATACAGCTTAGTAGTATCATCATAAACACGTAATTACCCAGTACCCAAGAGTTAAAATTCTTAGCCTGTGGCCTCCAAGCAAAAACTGCCAAATTAAGTCAGTAGAAATGGACTCAGAAATCACACAAATATAGAGTTATGCGATAAAGTCCTTAAAAGAGTTGTAAGTACATTCCAAATGTTCAATAACATCAAAGAGATCATTAAACCTAAAAAATGATAATGAAAGATTTTAAAACAAGCAAGATAAACAGTGAACTTCTAAAAGTAAAAATGTAATACCTGAGGTAGAAAAACTTAATCTGATAAAGTCAACAGGCATTTTTGGCCAGAAGAATATCAAAAGTTCAGCTGCATCCAAAAATCATCAAGATATTCCAAAGCAAAATCACAGAATTTCACATTTTTTATACCATATGTGGTCTCTCATTGCCTTTGTTCAGTTTTCCCTTGCAGTTATTTTGTCATATTAAAATTCAGTGCTTTTCCTTTGGCACTGTTTGAATCTATAATTAGAATGACCTAAAACTGGGGAAGATTTTTAACACAGTGACATTAAAAAAAAATGTCAAGAGATTGTTGGCATTTCACAAAATTGTTCTATTAAGCAATTCCAATGGTTTTGGAAGGCCAGCCTCAGGTTATCTAGTAGGCTGAGTTGTGAGGGAGGACAAAAATTAGAAATTACAGGAATGAATTTCAAGGGATTCATTTTATTTAGGTGGAAGTTATCTCTTATCTTTTAAGATGACCACTACACCAGTAGATGCTAATGCAGCTTTAGAATATTTTTGTCTTCTGGATTCAGAGTCAGTAACGTCACAATGGCATCCATGGTTGACCATAAAGATCTTCAAACTTACACATTCTTATTGTGTTCATCCTCACCGTTACTGAGAAACAGAAAGAAATTGCTTACCTTTTCACTAAACAGGTACTTTGAATTTTTTCTTTTTTCTTTTTTTGGGTGATACTGTAAATTGAATCCAGGGCCTTTCCCTCAATAGCTAACTACGCTATTACTAGATTCCAAGCTGGTTATTATTTCATTATTTCACTTTATGACAGAGTCTTGGTATGTAGTCCAGGCTGTACCCTCAGCCATCTTCCTGCCTCAGCTTCCCAAGCAGCTATGAACACATGCCACTTTGTCCTTCTCAATGATCTGCTATTCCTTCCTTTGGTTTTGGGCTCATTGAACTCAGAAAAGTTTGAAAAACAATGGAAAGAGTATCTAAAAGCATGATAAATAAATTAGCACATGGTTTCTATAACAAATAACCACATTGCTATAGCAAGGGCATTCAGCTGACTTCTGTCCACTGCTCAGACTTTCCCAGTTCCTTCGCATACATCTGTGTAAGCTGCGGTTTCCTGTTACCCAGGACACAGCACGCTGGCAGCTGTGCCTCTGGAAGAGGGAAGCAGAGGTTGGACAGAGCAGAAGCCTCACATACTCTTGGTCCCCCTTGACCCCAGGGCTAGGCTGCCTTCTCTGCTCACACCCTATTGCACTCTATTTTATCAGTGAGCTTTTCATGCTGACTGTGAGACAGAGGGTAATTGTGTGTTCCAGCTGAAAGAGATGGGAAAATCTGGGTAGATGGGCTTCGCTGGCATAAAGCACAAAGCTTCGTCAGAACTGTTCACTGTGAACAGAAGTTATAAGATAACTGTTCACTGTGAACCAGAAGTCCAAAGCAAAGGTCTGCCAAACACAGAATAACTTATTTGAATCCAGTGACTAATGTAAATGCTTTATTAAAAATAATACATAAACAATCCAAACTGAAGGATCCATGTTAAGAAACAAGGGATATTTTGATATCAGGTATAAACAAATTGCCCTGGGCAAGCCATGTCAATGTGAGCACCAGAATGGAAAGAGACCTTACGTCTGCCATAGCTACAACTTACTGTTTGTTGGTTTGTTTGTTTGTGAGGTGTTTTTGTTTTGCTTTAATTATTCTCTCACAAGCACTGATGGACCGATGGAAGCATTGCAAGAAGCACTGTCAGTTATTAGTGTCGCGCATAGAGATATAAGTGCAACAGCTAATTATCCACACAACTTATATAAGTGGCATGATTCTAACTGATGGTAGAACTGACTTCTATCTCCAATCCTAACCCAGTGTCCTTAACAGTGATTATAGGAGCGTCTCCACGCTCGGTGGATCCTTGCTTGAACTCTTACTGCTGTGATTACTGCCTTCTAACACATGTCACACACGTAGCAGCCTAAGGCAACCAGAAATTCATACTGATCATGGTTTCTCTGAGCCCATCTGGACACGGTTCAATCCAGAACTGTCAAGTCTGTGCATAGTAACTGAGACCTCAACTAAGAAGACCTCCATCACCTCCATCCGTTCAAGCAGAATCCTCCAAAGGCTTCTTTACAGCATGCTTGGTGAAGGGTCTGGATAAGCCTGTGCTGGGGATTACCGTCAACTTGACAGAAGCTAGAATCATCTGGAAGACAGGCTTCTGAATGCGCCTGTGAGGATTATCTTGATTACTTTAATTGGCGTGGAAAGAACCAGCTAAATTATGGCTAAATTATGGCTGGCACCATTCCCTGCGCAAGGGATCCTCCGCTGTCGGAAAAAGTGAACTGAGCGCGCATCCATGGCTCTGCCTTCCTGACTGTAGATGCCTCAGGACCATGCTGCTGCAACCTCCCCTTCCCTACAGACTTTAACCTCTAACCATGAGCTAAAGCAAACCCTCTTCCCTTAAGTAGTTGCTGCTGAGGCATTTTAGCACAGCAACGGGGAGAATAACTTGACAGAGATGGAGGCTGGACTCGGCAGGAACCACGAAGCTGGCGTGGCCTCTCCAGCTGACTTCGACTTCTCGTTCTGTCAAGTCCATTGTGCTCTGAAAGGAACTGTGGAAGCAGGGATATCCAGAGTGCGGGTGCCGCAAAGGAACGCAGATGAAGCTTCCGAGCCCCCAAGCCTCATCTTCACTACACTGTGTTACTCAAGGCAGGAGTGAGAAAAAGGCAGCAAAGATTTCGTCTGTATTGTAAGTGAGCTCATTCCCCCGAAGTGCACTTGTGCACACTCATGCGTGCTCGCAAACACACACACACACACACACCAGTATATGACTGTGATAATTCATAAAAACACTTTTCTGATCATTTCTGACTTGCCGAGCATGGATTTGTGTCCTTTTTGTCCGAAATCGTTTGTTTCATGAAATGCAGGACCCTCTTTGAGCTCAACAATTTATTACCATGCAAGCACATAATACCGGTTCCTTAAACTTGTTCTGAGTGATTGATTAGTCACTGATATGGCCAAGAAAATAATTAAACAATTTTCTCAGAGAGCCCTTTCCTTACTCATGCGGTCAATGGGTGAATTAAAAATTGATCACCTTCATCCCCCCTGTAGTTTCCAAAAGATAATATAAAATCTGGCAGGTGGCACAGTCCATGTGAGTTTCCCAGAGGTCCTGTTGAGTCTGCCCACTGGGTCCCGAGTCAGGAAGGTGTAACTGTTCCTTCCACATCTCTCTGTCCAGCCACTGCCTCGGTATGCTTTTTCTAATATGTTGGGCTTTCTTATTCTTTCTATAAAGCTTTCTCTAAACAAATTCTTTCTGTAAAGTCTAAAGACTATACAAATGAGTAATGAAATCAAAAGAAATTAGTGTCATTGAAAGTTAAGCATACATTTGAAAATCCAGATTCACTGAGAATTAGGAAAACATAAAATTATTACAGTAATAAAACTACTGGACTATTTGATAAGTTTTTTAATTAAGAGAAGCAAAGTAGCAAAAGTATATGTACTCAGTGGAAAATACTTACACTTTTCCTAATTTTTATGTAAAATACTAATATTCAGAGATTAACATATATGTCAAGTCACCTGTAGTGCTTGTCAAAACAAAGATTGCCAGGGTGTGGGGCTGCATCCCCAGAAATCTGAATCAGCGGCCTGGGGTCGGGTGGGATGAGCACTTGCTAGTCTAGTTAGTTCTTTCTGATTTGTTTCAGCTGAATGCCAGCAGCTCAGGGGTCAGCCTCAGAGAACGGCTGGTTCTCTGAGATAACTAGAAAACCTCTTCTTCATCTCTGGTTCCTGTTTTCATCATATTAAACTCTGTCCTTTAAAACTGTTGCTTTTCATGAAGCAACTCTGTTTTTTTGTTGTTGTTGTTTGTTTTCTTTTATATATATACATATATATTAGAAATATATATACATATGCACATATGTATATATATATATATATATTTCTCTTTGCTTTCAAGAGTAGACATGGTTGTCTTTAACAGATCATCACTACCAACCACACTCGGCCCAACATTAGCTCACGTCCAATGATAGTGCTTGCATAAAGTCTACAATATTTAGATGCAGATTTACCTTCTCTTCAAAAAGTGTTTCCAAGTATAAAGCATGAAAATCATTTAATTTTTATATTTCAAAAGAAAAATCTTAGGAGTCTGTGTATAACAAAAAAGTTTGATATTTTCTATATGGCGGAAACTGAGCCTAGGACTGAATTCGACTATGATTATGCTTTCTGAGGGAGGAGTGATAGTTTATGATGTTGAGGCTTCAGTTAGCTGTTCCACAGAACCCACAAGAGTCAGTGGACCGAGAACATTTGAGTCGTTACTTAGTTTGGCAAGGTGGTAACTGATGGGAGACGGCTTGGCACATGTAGCTGTCCCTGGCAGTTTTATGAGTTCTATCAGTTGTTGGGCGGCTTCTGGCATGGTCACGGACAGCTTCTCTTCAGGGTTGCCCAGAGGCAAAGCCTTGTACTTTAGTTTGTAGAAGCACCGATTTTAACTACCCTGTCTTGTGCTGTGCTTCTCTTCCCATCTAATGGGGAAAGAAACCACCTCATTAATCTGCTCACTGGGATGCGTGTCATTGGCTAAATCATAAAACTGTAATTTTAAGATGTTTAAGAGAAAACTTACCCTTCCTCTGTCTTCCATGGCAGACTAGTTTCCCAATTTTCTCTTTTCAATTTTGTAAGTGAAAGATCACACAAAGGTCCCTTGTGTGTCTGATGAAACGTGTTTAGTAATTTCTCTGCAGAAAAATGCAGAGCGCTGCACCGCAACAAAGAACATTCTCGGTATGGTATCGAAGTTGATGGTGAGTTCTAACCAGTGAAATAGATGTGCTTATACTTATTCCTCCTTGTTAGTACAACTAAGACCCTCAGTACTAATTATAAAATAGAGGAAAGAGGAGGGCTAGGAGAAAAAGACAGGCAAAAGATGTACTCCAGGACACATGGGAATAATCTAACAATGTGTGTTTTCTGTGTGTGTGTGTGTGTGTGTGTGTGTGTGTGTGTGTGCATATGTGCAGGTATGTGTATATGTGTGTATGTATATGTGTATATGTGTATGTGTTCTTTTTATTACTCTACCCTCCCATATATCTTAGATGTGAATCTGAAAAAGCTGAAGATGCTAATGGATATGGAGGGGGAGGAAGGTCCAAAATAAAAGTTTTGCTCATCCTAGCCAGAGACTGAAAAGAGACAGTCAAGAAACAGTAAGATTTTAGATTATCACTGTATGACCTTGAACAAACATCACGACAGAAAAACAACAAAACTGTGGTCCATGTTCATCCAGGTTGTTGAAAGTCACGGAGCCAAGACTGTCACTCCAGCCTTTAGAGTGAGAACTTGTAGCTGTCACCCTCATTCAGGTGTCAGGAGAGGGCAGCACCGAGGAGGGGGAGGACATCCTTCCCCCACACTGCCATTGTTACAACATGACAAACACAAACGTGGTTCTGAAGGCAATCAAGCATTATGGAAGCTACCAGGAAACAGACACAGGCGGCGGAAAGCTGGCGCAAGCATCCCTTGGAGTTGCTTTCTGCCCAGCCTTAGCCTCCGGCTCATTCTAGAAGAACTCAGTTGCTCTTCTTTCAAATCTGTTCTCAAGATAATGAATAGCAACATCGCAGTCACTTTTTTTTTTTTTTTTGGTACAACTTTGCCAGTTAGTGACACACCCTGGAAGGTTTCAATTTTGTCAACCTTCTTGTTTTAGAAAGCAAATATTTATATGGCAAATGAATTCTGGACATCAGATTGAACATGACGAGACCTTTCTGGAGTTTCTGAAGCTTCTGTTCATAGGTGAATTTCACCCCCGCCATTAACAACACTTTCATAAAAGAGCAGGCCTTTTCCAAAGGGTGACTTGCTCTGATTATTTAAACTGGAAGTTCCATAAGTTGTAAAGGGGAGCTGAGCTTATAGTGTATTGCTAACACAGTCACACATATGCATGCAAATACAAATACATATATACATAATTCATCAGATTTCCAAACTTTGGTCAAGTTCCATGTGTTTGTTTTTACAAACTATGAACGCTGTTATAGCTCAAACTGAAATTTTTAAAAGTTGGGCTTAAGTTCTTTCTCTGAAAAGTTGTTTTACTAACTCACAAAACCCACTTCACTCGCGGGCACTTTTGCTGAGCGGCCTCAGCACCAGAAAGCATTTGGGTCAAACACAGATGCTATTGTTTGTCGCTCTCACTAGATGGCGCCAGGAGACTCTAAAACAGCCAACACTGGGGCGCGAGTCCTAAAACATCCTTGTCAGCATTTCTTAAATTGCAGAACATTCCACTTTTAAAAGAAAAAAAAATTTTTTTCTGAAAATTACTTTTAGTAGTTTTGTGAAAAAAAATACTTTGCCCTAAATGTTTTAAACTACATAGAATTCCAGTAGAAATGGTTAGTGTATTTAAGCCTTGTCATTTTTTTTCAAAATCGCTTTCCTTCTCTGTTTATGAACTGTCTGTGATGATTAATCAGTGTTCTGCCAAGCCAAAAGGCTGCATTAAAAGCTCCTTCCCAAAGAGGCCATGAATGTGAAGGAAAGCAGGGACCGGTGTGTGGAAGGGTTTAGAGGAAAGGGAAAAGAGAAACACTGTAATTAAAATACAGTCCCCAAAAGAAGCACACAAACAGAAAAGCTTTTTCCCATGTTGTACAAATTTTTGAAAGAAAGTTAGAAATGGCGGTTTGGGTAGACAGTGTCTTGTCTGAAGTCAGACAAACAAGCTCCTCGTTACACTGAGCTGGGTTTTTGAGACTGTGCACTCCGGGGTCTTTAAATGGCAGCTTTTCTGTCTCTAACCCTGACTGCATATGTTACATCTGAAAACCATAGCCTCAAACAAAGCTGAGTCCTTGTTTCGCTGATGTTGGGAAATAGACTCTAACTTCCAGATTTGGGGACCTCTTAAATGATAAGATCTGTCAGTTGATGATTTCCACTAGGACACAGAACAGATTTTAGGACATATTTTTTCCCCTCTGTTATTAACTGAAGTGGCACCTTAGTGGACACTTCCCTTACACAGACTCCTAAGGAGGAGGTGGAGACAGCCTGGCCCTGGGCATTCAGTAGCTGTTGGCGTTCCCCTCCCCCAACTCTTGGACTCAATCAGGGTGACTAAGTATCACTGTTAGAGCACAGGAATGTGCTGAAGACAGTAATCCAGTCATTGGTTTGGTAAATGAGTAAATGCACCAAAGCAATATAAACTGCTTTTAAGTACTGAAAATGCCCTGCTTTCTGTATCTCTGAAGTACAAATTATTGCCAGAGAACATGATAAGTGTCTTAGGGTCTCTCATTGTCTTCAAACTTGGTTTTTGTTGGTTTTTTATTTCTTTTTATTTATTAGAATTTATTCACTTTGTATCCCAGCTGTAGTCCCCTCCCTCATCCCCTCACAATCCCACTCTCCCTCCCTTTTCTCCTCCCATACCCCTTCCCCAGTCCATTTCCCCTTCCCTCCAACCTTAGTCTATCAGGTCTCATCAGGACTGGCTGCATTGTCTTCCTCTGTGGCCTGGTAATGCTGCTCCCCCCTCAGGGGGAGGTAATCAAAGAGCCAGCCACTGAGTTCATGTCAGAGACAATCCCTGCTCCCCTTACTAGGAAATCCACTTGGAGACTGAGCAGCCATGGGCTACATCTCTGCAAGGGTTCTAGGGTATCTCCATGCATGGTCCTTGATTGGAGTATCAGTCTCAGAAAAGACCCCGGGGCCCTGATTTCTTGGTTCTGGTGCTCTCATTGGGGAGCTCCTGTCCCCTCCAGGTCTTTCTATCTCCCACTTCTTTTATAAGATTCCCTGGACTCTGCCCAAAGTTTGGCTATGAGTCTCAGCATCTGCTTGTAACACTTGGGCTTTTTGTTTTGTTTTGTTTTTGTGAGAACTTTCGATTTCCATTTCTTTCACTTGCTTGGGAAGTGAAACAGAATGGAAAGGAGCCTCACCTTGGTGTCTACTCTTTATAACACATGGGGATTGCTCTCCATATTTCCTGAGACTAAATGGACCAGACAACAAAGAGACGCAGGTGCTTTGACTTAAGCTGTGGGCTCCGTGTACTACAATATTGACCAACCAAGCAAGGTGTTCCTAGGGCAGAGGCTGTGCCTACTCATGCTTAGGGGGAAGGTGGGCAGGAACTATGTCCGGTGTATGCTTGCCCCCGATTAGATGATGGTGGGAAGAACACAGCCGTGTGACTTTTGCCTTTATAATGTAATTCAGCACCATACCCTTGGAATCCCAATAGTGGACCTGGCCAGTGTTCCTTGTCCTGGGCCAATATTTAATAAAGCTTGCTTCAAATAGAGGTATGACTAGTCTGGACTGAAACCAACTCCTTCCTGATTAGATCTGAGGCCTCCTTCACAGGAGGGAATGTACACCTTGTACAGTAGACTTAGCCAAAAGCCTGTAGTTAGGGAGAACTCAGACAGGCCCTGTGGGGCACTCTACTACTACTGTTTTTCCTGAACAAACAGTAGTTAAAATACCTTCTAAATATTTATTATGATACCCATAGACTACTGTAGCTTTCAGCCTTGGTCAGAGAGCCTCTTTTGACTGTGGGACACATAGACACACACATACACACAGAGATGTAATTCTTTTAAAGAACTGCAAGAAAAAGGTTAAAAAAAAAAATAAGCCGACTGACTTCTGTTATTGATTTTAGAACCAGGCAATAGCACATTCTATGAAACTGTTCACGTGAGACGAAGGGGTGAGCTCGCCATTGTAGGAAGAAAGAGGCATGAAGAGAACAGTGGGGATAGCACTGAATTTGTCATCTCATAGCTCTTTTGCTATACTGCTAAAACTTAGGCTGGGCTGTGGTAGAGCACCCAGCAAGCTGAGGAAGATGGATCCATACCCCAGGATGCCGGAGGACAACTTGTTGGAATCCATCCTCTCCCTCCCCTATGCAAGACCCAGGACTGAACAGGGGTTGGCAGCAAACCTTACACACTGGGCATTCTCTCCAACCCCAGCACCCTTATTATTTTGACAAAGGCTCACTCAAACGTTAAGTTTAAGAGACTGGAGAGTTTCTATATGTTTTAGTTTGATATGAGGCACGTAACACACATAACCATTCCGGCGTGTCCTGTTCTGTAAAGGTGTAATATAAAAGGTGAGTAAAAAAAAAAATTGCCTTCTTGAACTTTGTTAAGGAGTCTCTTGAGAGGAAATGACAGGTGCCAGTTGTCTGAGAGCTGAGGACCAGCCATCTTTAAAGATGGAGTCTTAATCTAGGCGTGGTGGTGCATACCTGTAATCCCAGCACTTGGAATAATCTTGGATTCCAGAGTAGCTTTTGTGGAGAGGATGGAGACATAAAACAGAAATATTCATATTAAAGGACTGAATGAATGAGCCAGAATTGAACTCTGAGAGTGCTCAATCCTGCGGAGTTAGGCCTCAGTGGATGGTAATGCGCCACCACGCGGCACTGCCCAATGAGCATCTTGCAGCTCTATGCACGTTCTTGAGGATGTTGCTGAGTCTTGGTGCCTGTCTTGTCAAGAGCATGCAAGCTCTTGCAGAACATTGCAATGGAGGTAGCTTTAGTGGCCATAAGAGTGGCTTATCCCAGGATGAATTCAGTCCCTGTTTGGACCTCTGTGACAATGAGTCAGGCCTTCGGGCATGTGTTGAGTCAGCTGCATTTTCCTCCCAGGACTTCTTCATACCACAATTCTGGCAGTGAAAAGCCATCCATGAGGCAACCTAGATAGCAACAGAGTTCTTTGGGAGTCATACTTTTGTGCTTAGTGATGACAAACAATACAGAGGGAGAAAACTTGGAAACTCCGATTGATTCAGAAGAAAATTGGAAGAACTGAAAATTTGTCAAAGTTGACAAGCTTGTTATCAATAAAGAGATTATATCTCAAGTGACAAAATTAGTTTTTCAATAATGTGGAAATAAATCAAAATTAAATCTCAACCAAGCACATAATGTTTTTTTTTAATCTGTGAGTTAAATACAATTTACAAGAGGGGATAAAATAGGTCAAAGACAAGAAAACTATTTTCTAAATCTGATTGTCCAAATATGTCTGTGACAATGTTCTACTGAAATTAAAATTATCTCCTAGTTGCCATCTTTTGACTGATGATAGCATCAACTACTCTTGATTGCAAAATAATGTGGTCTCTGCTTTATCGGATTTGGCCTGATTCTCTTCATAGGTCAGTAGGAATGGTAGCTTACCACATCTGCAATAAGTTTGCTTTGCAGAAAGCTGTCTTCGGAAAGTCTAGGTTGGGCAGTCATGTACCTCTTATGACTGGTAACCAATCACAAATCCATCCCAGACCTATGCTTTTCTTAAGATTCCCAAAGGACCTGAGGTTTAGAGAACCACCAAAAAGTAGCCTCCCCAACCCAACTTGAAGGCTAACAAAGCCCCTGTAGGCCTTAAAGCCAAGGTTTCAGGACCTTTTTTAAAGGTGAATTCATAAGCATCAGCTTCATCTAGTCAACCTTTGTTTCTCAAGTGTCTGCTTCTATTGGGCCGGACAAGCATCATTAATGTGTAACACTGCAGACACAGTCTTAGGTACATTACTTATGCTTCTAATGATGCCTTGTAAGCAACAAAGAGAACAGTCTTTGAATCTATGTGCACAGCTTTGCTGTCCTGAAAACAAGATGACATCATAGGACAAGATACACTATATTTCTCTTTACAAATAGTGATGCATTGAGTTGCTCTGGGTCATAAGTAGTGTATTATGGCTTCTTTGATCCAGAGCACAGAACTCTGGAGCATCAGCAGGATTCTAAGCAAAACCTATAATGATTGCCCATCAATTTATGCACCTATGTAACTGTTATTCCACTCAGTCTTGGGGTAGTCAGACTGAAAAAGTTCAGAAGTAGTAAAGTTCTGAAAATCTTGGCTCTCCGCACTGATGTGGTCTCAGTGTTGGTTAGACAGTGCCAACAGAAGTTGTACCCAAACATGCCCCACACCGTCCTTTCCCATGGCTCTTTGATTGCTAATGATGTGCTCTGACCAGTAGCTGGTTGTAGTGATTTTGCAGCAGCAACACAACCAAGCAAAAGTGTTCTGTAGAAACCTAACACTTCGAATGCACGTGAGTTAATTATTGATGAGTTTCAAAACTCAGAGGTCCAAAAGAGGTCCCAAGGATCATACTGTTGGCAAGAAAATCTGGTTGTTTCTGTAACACGAAGAATGGTATGTCAATAAGAAAAGTTAGAGACAAAATACGTATAATGTAAAGACAAATGTTATTTTCAAAAACTGGATTTTTAAGGTAATTTATGAAAATGGATGAATTTTATCTTTACTTAGGAAAAAAATGTCTTCAATTAATCCCAATATGTAATGTACTATTGCTAACTAAACAAACAGAACATGCTAATATTACTAAAAGGATTCAGGTTTTCCACACTAGGTAGTTCCATACATCTTTACAATAAGAAAACAGCTGTATGCAGAAGCGAGGTAACTCCCTAGTTTAGACCACTGGTTTAAAATATTGGTTTTAATTAAGGAAGTAAACATGCTGCTGCCTAGTAAGCATGTTTGTAAGTGAGTGAACTCGTGATTGGTAAGATTACACTGCTGACAAAGATGGAAACTGAATCTGCAATTTGTACATCAGGCAAAATGTGCTGAAATTCTAAGGGATGTTGGCTCACACTGTTTATTCCCTACAGTGTTATGTTGCATTAAGTGAATTCTGTGGAGGCCTTTCTAGGGTGTACAGAAAGGAAATCTTTAACCTGGGGCAAATCACAACATCCTAATAAAAATCTGATGTTACGCTTTGTAGCCATTTGTATTCTCTTTTTTTATATTTTAAATCTATCATAATTCCTCATTAATATTCATTAGTGTTTCTCTGCTGCTACCACCAATCAGAAAAGGAGCCACTAAAACATCCCCATTCACTACACACAGACATTTATACATGTTTTATGGATGCAACATGATGCTTCAATGTATTACTAATATATGAAAATGTATTCAGACACAAGAAAATCAACATATTCATCATCGCACATTGTCATCTTTTGCATATGATACAAGAGCTAAAATCTCTTTTGCATATGATAAAGAGCTAAAATGGGCAATTTCTGGGATATAATACAATATTAGCAACTACAATACTCATAATATATATTCGATTTTCAGAATATTAAGTTGATATGGTAGTATTACTCTACATAACTATAATATTGTACCCTTGACATACATATCACCATTTATCTGACCTTGTCCTCAGCCCCTGGTGATTGACTTTCTACTATGTTTCTGTGTATTCAAACAATCACTTTTTTCTAATTATTTAAGATCATACTAAGAACATTAGAAGTTAAAATATATAATAGTAAGTATTCTCTTATTTGCACACATTTTAATTTCTTTTAAGTTTTTTATCACATTCTATTTGAAATGGCCTTAGGTAATTCAAGAGGTATACCCATTTTTTATGGTAATAATCTTGTGAATATATGAGTTTGACTAGACAAAGGCTCAGATAAAACTCTAGAGGGCAATCATTTAATTTCTGGGAGCAGCTAGGAATTTGGGATCTGGGTTTCTTTACACCAATGTGAGTCATCTCCATCCAGTTCAGAGATGACCCTTTCACAGCTGGTACACTTCTTTTCTTTATGCTAATGTAATGGTTTTAGTCAAAGCTCAGCTTGCTTAAAAAACAGGTGTAAGATGAAAGGAGAAGGAATCGGACAGTGTCACTAGTCACATTCTCGGTGCCTTTATCACGTTCAATCAGCGGGCAAACTAGAAGTGTGCATCCAGAAACACATTCTTCCTAAGCCTATCTTACATGGAGGCATTGTAGGAATTCCAGGACAACCATGACTATAAGATGGTCTGGGAAGAGGGTAGTGACGTTGAGGAAAGGAGGCAAGATTCTGTGTGACCAGCTAATATCTGAGAGGGAATAGGAAGCCTGGAGAAGTTCACAGCAGCAAAGGGGCCTGGTTCCCTCCAGGAGTTCAAGAAAGCGCTCTGCATGCGTGCAATTGAACAACAAAAATGGACATCAAACAGTAAAATCTCAAAACGCCTTGCCTGAGATGGACTCATTATAATCTAGCTGATTATAAACGACTGGCTTTGTGCGTATAATTGTTCTGTCCCCTGCTTTCTGATGAGATGCTGATGAACTCTTCAGGGTCTTTGTTTGTTTAAGTAAACACTTCAATTTGAGAGAAACAATCCAAGGGAGCTTCAGGTGGGACCAGGCCTCTCAAACAGATCCAGAGACATATGGGGTGGGTTGTCATTTACACCTTCATACTTTTAGATTTCTTTAAATTTATTCTTTGACTATTTCATTACTATATATAATTTTTTTATCTCATTTGCCATCTCTTACCTCACTCCCTGCATTTTCTTGGAACCTTGTCTTCTGCCCAACAAGTCCCTCTCCTGGTTTTGCACCTTTTTAAATGACCCATTGACCCTCATTAGTACTGTTCCCATGAGCATGGAACACAGGCAGCTTACTAGTGGCTGCAGCCGGGAAGAAAAATGAGTTCCTTCCCTCAACCATCAACAGCCAGTGGCTCCTCAGTTAGGGTTGAAGCCTTGAGAGCCTCTTCTTCTACATTGTATCTTTTTAATCAAATAAAATGATTTGCAGAGCCAGGTACGGAACAACAGGCCTTTAATCACAGGACTTTGCAGGCAGACAGGTAGACCTCTATGACTTCAAGACAAGCCTGGTCTACATAGTGAGTTTCAGGCCATCCAAGGCTATATAATGAGACCCTGTGTTGGAAAAAAAATCCTCAGAGACATCTAAAATTTTAGATAACATGATGACAGTGGGCCACTGCCTCAAATAGTCATGTGCAACGAATTCCGAGTTACAGCTCAGCACCTTGCAATGTGAACAATTAACTGTCAACACATTAAACATTTTATCACAAGTAAAGATTTCAAAATCCTTTCCCATTATCCCTGTCTCGGAGATATTCTCAAAGATGTTTTCCACCAAAATGAAGACACAGGCTAAAAAAAAAAGAGAAAGAAAGAACACAAAGGAAATAGGCATCCATAAGAGGAAAACAATCCACAGAACATCTGTTCTTCAAAATCCTCCCACGGAACGATTTCCCTGAACACGCAAGCAGTGGATTACCAAGTATGCTTGCATGGCTACAATAAGATATACAGCCAGAGAGAGAGAGAAGCTTACAGAGAAGAAAAGGGCCAGAGGGAGCCAGTGTTTAGCAGAGATCACTGCCATCTCTTTCCTTTCTTCTCCCCCCCCCTTTATGCTCTTTCCATCCCTCCAATCTCCTCCCTCTTTTTTTTCTTATTCATCAAATGATTATATGATATACATAAACACTAAAATAAATGAGAAGACAGAGGACAGATAAGTCAGTAAAACAAGCGAAAGCTCTGTGTTCTACTCCCGGGAAGAGGTAGAAAGCAGGGATTGGGCAAGACCGCAGACCCAGCTGGTCTGAAAGTCCGAATTTACCAGTGCTGTTTAAGGAGAATGTTGGCTTTGTCCTCTGTGAAGGGCACATCGTAGCCTAACAAAATAGCATAGGCACGAAATGAGGCCCGATGGTGACACAGATGAGTGGTGGCTGGCTGCTGCCAGGCAAGGTACTTGCAGACGGATGGAGGAGGCTTACCTTGCCGTTGACTATAAAGCCTGTGGACTTTGTGTGAAAGTCACCATCCCCCAAATCTGGTCCCTTATTTGGCCACCTTTGCAGCTAGCCATCTCTTCTGTGTGGTGATCATCTTTCCAGCGTGATATAGGGACCAAACGGTCTGTTGCATTTAACTCTTTCCTCTTCAGGATAATCAGGGTACTAACTTCAGGCATATTGTAAAAGCAGTGTTTTAAAAATGATAGCCACTGGAAGTCTACACCTCAGATGATTGTGTGGAGAAAGAAATCTAAATTTCCCAGGACTGTTGAATGAGAGATGATTGGTATTTAGCAATTGATAATTTGTTGACTGACTGACTTATTCTGATTAATATACCAAATGAGATTTTAAAAAAAACACTATTTGCATCAGTTTCTATGTCTAGAAAACGATGGATTTGGACCTGGCAATCCTATATAGATTTTTAGCTCAGTAAATATTTATTGCAAATATTAATATTAATCTGTAACTTGTTGAGAGCCAAATACAAAATAATACTCTTAAAATCCAGATGTCCATCAAACTAGAGAAATAATCATAACGGAGAAGAGAGTTAGTGAATGTGAGACACTCAGGGAAGGATTAAGTGGAAAAGAAACTACACAGAGGGTATTCAAAGCGTAGACCTCTATTTGGCGCTATGTCAAAGGACTGTGCTTCTCAAAGCACACAGAGGCAATTAGTGCCCACAAAGAACAGGAGAATGTAGCCTGATATCTTGACTGAGGATAGAACTATGGTTAAAGTGAGGAAAAAGAAAGATTTGAGGAAAACCAGACAAGGAAAAGCCATGTGAATTAGAAGCTGAGCGAGTGAGGAACCCCTCTGAGTCAGGACAGGAATCCAGCAGCCCTTATTTGTTTTGGCATCGCTGACCTCAAACATGCGCATTTCTTTACTTTGTCTGGTTTTATTACACTCTTTTGAATGTGCTGCAACTAAATTTGCCAACAAAAGTAGCAACCATATTCCACAAGAACATAAATGGTGGTTTTGTGGAGGGATGGAATAACAGGTTCGGCTTGTTTCCGAGGCCTTGGCTTTATCTCAAGTTACTGAGTGCGGTTAGGATGTCGACCAGGTGCGCACAGTGAGGAACGGTGACGCGAACTTTCACAGGATGTCCTAAGGCAGATGCATGTCCATGGAATCAGACAAGGGGTGAGGCAGTATGTGGGTGTCCCCCACATACTGTTTCAGATGATGTGCTCACCAATAAGCGCATGAACACTATTTGTAACGGTCAAAAACTAGACTCCATCCACGTGAAGAAATTGTGGCCCCAGACGAGCGACACAGCCCAAGTACGGGGATTCCCCAACGGAACTTCTAGCAAGTACATGCCCAACTTTATTTCCTCGTCTGAAGTCTCAGGTGCCCAGTTGGAAATGCACCATAGGTGCAGAGGCTTTCTGCAAAGACAGGTTTGGAAATAAGAATAGATAGTCTATCCCATTAGGTCCCTGAACCTAGGGATATTGAGAAAACAAAAATGGATAAGTGCATAGTTTCTGCTGCATCACAATTTCAACAGTCCCTCTGATGTTCCTTCCAGGGCTCACACCACTTCCAAACAAGACTTAGCACAAGCTTCCAGTTGCAAAGTTGTAAACAAGGGACCATGTCTGAATGAAATCAGCAAGGAATCTGGCCACAGGTGGCCATGATGGACACCAGCAAAAGATACAGTGCCCTGTTAAGGCACTGATTTTGAATCCTGTCTTTGGCTGTCCCTAGCAAGTGTCAAAAACTGAAATTTCCCTCACAGGAAATAAAGAGGATAGGCAGTATGCTTCTCAAGCCTCTCAGTGTTCACTAGAGGATGACTCACTGATGCCTACACTGTAGAAAAGGCCTTTGTAGACTATTTGGATAGCATCTTACTTAGGGGCCAGTTATTTGTAAATTACAAGACTGTTATAAAATATGAGAAAAAAATTGAGTTTCTCTGAAGAAAATTTAAGGGTAGGGCATGTTCAGATTTCAAAACTTATTGGAGATAGGAAACAAAAAGTTGAAATTGACTCAGTTCTCTTCTTTTTAAAGTCACAATTTTCTCTCTTCCCCTCCCTCCCTCTCTTCTTATGTGACTGAGCTATAAAACACAGGTTATTTCCCTTAAAGTTGTAAGAAGACCCATGAATTTGGGAGGGAAAATTGCTTTTGTTAGGCAAAAATGGTTTTGTTTCTGTTTCTAGTTTGTTAGTAGTGGTTAAATTTAGATTTTATGTCAACAGACCTCTAACTTATTTTTAAGACAGATTGTTAAATTATGCTCTTTGTTTCTGATTCCGTCTGTATGGTATGAGACCTGAAATTCTGTATTTTCATGAGTTTCTTGGTGGTACTAGTTAGAGAAATCAGGTCAAGGACTACTCATTTGAGAGCTGGTGGGAACTGCTCATGGGTAAGCACCACCCAGGTAAGTATAAAGACCTGAGTTCAAATCCCCAATACCTACATAAAGTCAGAATCCCAGAACCCTAACGATGAGATGGGGCCTAGACAGAAGGATCTCGGAAGCTTCTGAGCCGGCAAGCCTGATGTACTTACGAATACTTGATGTTGTCTTCTGACCTCCGAATGTTCTTGTGCACACATATGTGTGCTAGGGCTATAGCTTACTTGATACAGAGCTTGCCAGGCAAGCATTAAGGCCTAGCTTCTATCTCTAGCAGCACATAAACCAGGGGCCAATAGTCTCCACAATCTGGAGGTGGAGACAGAAGTCAGACATTCAGGTGACTACTTTCCTTACAAAGCCAGTTTCAAGACCCGCCTGGGATACATACAGACTGAACTAAATGTACAGCATGCACACACACAAACACACACGCATAAACACACCCACAGACACTTGTTTATTCCAGCATAAAAAGTGATACAGACTGGAGAAGAAAGAGAACCAAAAGACATGTGGTATCGCCTGGTAAAGGAAGGTCCCTACTTATGTTAACTGGTTGTGACTAGGTCTCTTCCCTCCAACTATGGGTTGCTCCTGCCATTATATGTATGCAAGCCATTATTTATAAGGCATTATAAGTGCATTAAAAAAAAAGACAACGAACAGAATATACAAAAGGCATGCACTAGTTAGATTTCTTTGCTTGTCTCTGTTTATTTTCTCTAGAAAACCCACTGCAGTCACAGGAGTAATGTGCAGCTGTCCCGACCTCTGGCCTGATGCACATTCCTTCCCTGAGTCTGTCCTCTCAGAAGTGCGTTCACTCTGTACGTGGAAGATGTCCTCTGTATCCTCCCTGCACCCCTCCATCCTGCCAGCAGACTAGATCAGAAAACCTACCTGATCTGATGCTAGTCTTTTCATTGACTGGTTAAGACCCCTCACGTTGTTTCCTCCTGAAAAGGTAAGCAGCAGCAGACATGCTGTGGAGGAAGTCCGTTCCTGGAATGTCTGTGGGGTCAGCACTCTGTTTTGCCCTGCTCAGGATGAGAAGGAGGAAGTGGTTGACAGAGAGTCTGAGGAAGTTGAGCAACTGCCTGGAGAAACTGGGAAACCAAGAGGTCTTGTGATAGCTTGCCCTGGTAGCTAAAGCCTCCTCCCTTCCCCTTCTCAGAGCCAGCCCGCCTGCCCACCTGCTTCCCTGGAAATATGTCTAAAACTTCCAGAAATTCTTTGTCTCGCTACCTGTGTGGCAGCTATCTTCAAAAGATTCTTTTCTCTGACAAATCAAAATGCATTGAAGAGCCCAGCGTGGTAGGTCACTGCTGTCACTCCAGCAGTCTGGGGGTCGAGACAAGGCAGCCAAGAGTTTGAGTGTTGCTTAGACCACAGCGGGAGTTCCAGGTCAACCAGAGCCACAGAGTGAGACGCTGTCTGAAAACCAAACCAAACCAACATCACAGCAAAACACAGTGAAATCCGCATTTTGAAGAAAGCTGCTGGCTAGCATGGGCCAAGTTGACTAGAAAAGTCCTGTTTAGAGCCGTGTTTTTGCTTTCTGAGCTGTGTGGGGATCCTTTGTTCTTGACATCTCCAAGTCTCTCTAATTCTTGATCATCCTGTGTTCAGGGGGACACTGCTTGTTCTTCTTTTCCTACGCAGAAGAAGGAAGTGTTGATTATAACCCTCAGCTCCCTCCTAACACCTTCCAAGAAATTACCCGTGGTATGTTTCAGCTCCAAGGTGGGAAGATTTCTCAGCCATGATCCAAACTGTCTGTAATAAATTTCAACACAAACTATAAATAACCAAGACACACCATCTGCTTCCCATCTTTTTATATATTATGAAAGATGAGTATAATAGCTACTTGAAGTCATCAACTTGAAGTTGTCTGTGGCCTTTGAAACCAGGGCAAACATTTCCTTCTCTCTTACCATGAGCTCACTAGTGTGAGCGCTGCTTTTCAGCAACAAGTATTTGTATTCTTCATGCGAAAATGAGATTCAATATAAGAATTTGATGAAATTATGTATCTTTGCTAATGGGTGTTAATGTCAGCCTTGATTTTCTTTCCCTCTGTCTTTGTAGCTACATTTGGGGTACAATAATAGAAGTTCCTTTTCACAAACAATTTGTCTTTCAAAGTGTTTCATTTCTATGTGAATTGTGTAAAGAAATAGACATGTATTTTCTCATGTTAACTGACTAATAATTTGGTCATTAGATTTCCAGACCCAATCATTATCCTTTCTCTTTGTCCCTTCTCTTCTATGAGCCATCCCCTAACTCCTTCATCCTCTTCTTTGCTAGCTAGGAGTGGGATCTAGCAGGAGCAGATGAAACGGGGTCAGACAGGGGACAATAAGAGACACCATTGTTTACCTGGCAGCACTGTGCAGTTGAGGGACAGGGTTGGAGTGACCAGAAAGAAAAATGGGCTAGCTCCAGGAAAACCTTTAAAATAATCTTTGACATATCTTGTGTTATAAGAGATTGTGATGTCGGCTCATGCAAGCTGGAAGTTGCCTTTACTGTGCCATGGAACTTGTTTTCCTGCACTTCTGTGGTCCTGTTCAAGCTTCACACCCCACCCTGCTGTATGTAAGACAGTGGAAGGCATTCCATGTTGAAAGCTTAGAGCATAGAAGCAGTGTTGAAGAGAAGTCTCATTGCTTAATGGTGCTAGCTGCTTATTTCTGGTCACCAAATTTCAACTCCCAGAGCCCCATAAAGATGAAAGAAAAGAACTGGGTTTTCCTCTGGTCTCCCTGTCTCTGTCTCTCTGTCTCTCTGTCTCTGTCTCTGTCTCTCTCTGCCTCTGTCTCTCTCTGTCTCTGTCTGTCTCTGTCTCTGTCTGTCTCTGTCTCTGTCTCTGTCTCTGTCTCTGTCTCTCTCTCTCTCTCTCTCTCTCTCTCTCTCTCTCTGTGTGTGTGTGTGTGTCTGTGTGTGTGTGTGTATTGGCACACATTCCCCCTTGTCACAAACACAGACACACACTCCCCCTCATCACACGTACACATACACACAAAATCCCCTCTCCTTTCAACATATACACACACACATACACACATACTCCCCTTCTCCCCTTATACACACACACATACTCCTCCCCACATCACACACATATGTACATGCACAGACATACACACATGCAAACACACACACAAACAAATAAATAAAATTTTTTTAATGCTTACATTAATTTTATTGCAAGTGGCATGTATACTTTCAAAATATAATGTGAGATAAGGAAGGCATTTCATGACAATTACACACATCAAGATTCAATATAAGAATCAAAGACAATGTGGGGTTTTTTTGTCTTTTTTTTAATTTATTTATTTTTATCTCAATCACAGGTTAGGTACTTTGAATTCCAGGCATAGCCCCTTCCCTCAGTCCCTCCTACCCTCCCACTCCCTCCCTCATCTCCCTCCTCCCCGCATCCTCCAAGTCCACCAACAGGGGAGGACCTCCTTCCCTTCCATCCAACCCC
>CM053763.1:27579439-27622614 GCA_028658305.1 Pachyuromys duprasi
GGTCACCGGGAAATTTCTCCAGGTAATAACTGGGTGTCCCTAGGGTTTTCCCACTTGATTTTCTCACCGTAGGAGTTCCGCTCACCTGGCACTCACAATGCTGGCGTTTTAGGTCCCAGAGTTCAGTCTCCTGGTCGCTGCGTTGTTTCTGCTCTCCTACTCCTCAGACACAGTGTTCTCTCGTGGCAGCCATCTTGGAAGTGCCAAATAAAATTTTTAAAGAGCTATATACATAGAACTATGTACTGCTGTAATTTTAATTTTGGTTTGATTTGGAGTTAATTAGTAATTAGGATGTTAGGAAAAGGAAGTCTAACTCTTAAAAAATCTCCTGTCCCTTGTTGCCATAACAAGCTCTTCTCTTCATAGTTTCTGCACAATGGACTTGTTAATTTTCCTGATTGTCCAATTGTCCGTCCCCTGAATACGCATAGTTTATTTCACCAGGCTTGTGCTAGTGCATAATTAGAGTCTTTTCAGTATTTCACCACTACCAAAAATAGAAATTAGAAATGATTAGCTTTTAAATGTATCATACAAATTAAACACATGCACGATACATTTCGAGATGTATTCAGTAACCATACAGAAGAGCCACTGGCAAAACAGCAAATATCTAGCCTGGCATTACCAGGGATGACATCAAACTTCATGCAGACTCCAGAAAAAAAAATCCCCCTTTGTGCAGTCCAGGCCATGTACATATATTCTAGTATGTTGGCCAAAACTGCAGCAGACACGGCTCCTTCTGGATCAGCAGGTACATGGGCACAGCGAAAGAGCCACAGTGAGAGGCAAGGCCTGCACCACAGAGGAACTTTAACTGCTGACCACCTCTCCAGCCCCGGGCATCTTGTGCTATAATGTGATGACTGCCAAAGTGTATACTTAGGTTTGTTAGAAATAGTCAACTACCATGGTTTTTAGCCTTGCTTCAGAAGTGCAATGTCTGCTGTTTATTTGTCTGCTTTTAAGCCTTTTTGTTAATCATTATTAGGTTAAGATTTGACTTTGCTTTGTTGCTTTCTTGCTTAGGGGAATTGGTAACATTATTCCTAGGCTAGGTTTAATTATTTTAATCTTACTATTAGTGTGTGTGTCTGTGTAGAGGCTAAGGGTCCCCAATCTACAGAACATGTACAGACAGCAAAGGACAAGTTACAGGAGTGGGTTCTCCATTCATCTTCCTGGAGCGGAGCCACCCTTGCTGTTTATGTCTCCATGCTGTGAACTCTAGGAGGCATGGTCCAAGAGCTTCCAGCTGGGTCTCCTGACTCTACCTTCCATCTCTTCGTAGGCTTGCTGGGATTACAGATGTGTACCATGGCATCCAGCTTTTTCATGTGGGTTCTAGAGATCAAATTCTGGTTACCAGGCTTACATACAGAGAGATTTTGCCCAGAGAAGTATGTCATGGCCTCCTGGGTTGGAATTTAGAAATTAAAATTGAAAAACTGCTCTGCTTGATGCTGTAAGTATGTTTTAGTTTTGTTTCTGTTCTTTGTTCCTTAGTGAATGAAAATGAGGACATGGCTGTTCCTGTGTGTGGTTGAGGAGAAAGGCTTTATTGTAGGCATGAGGAACACAGCCACAGACATCTGGAATGGTCCAGACTGAACTGGGCCATGAAAGGAGAGATGGGTGGGGAGAGCAGGAGAAGAAGAGAGAGAGGAGAAAAAGAGAGAGGGAGAGAGAAATGAGAAAGACAGAGGGAGAGAGAGTGACAGAGAGGGGGGAGAGGAGAGAGTAAGAGAGAGAGAGGAGGAGGAGAGGGCAGGGGCAATCGGACCAAGAGAGGAGCGATGGACCAAGAGGGAACATGGCTGAAGGAGCAGGTTTACACAGGAATGTGGAGGTGAGGAAGGGGAAGAGAAGCCCAGCCTCTGGGCTGGAGAGGTTTAGCGTAGGGGTGAAGTGCTGGGGGGAGCTGCAAGTGAGACTTGTCCTCAATCTTCTTGGAACCTGACGCCCAGATGTTCTGGTGAGTCAGAAGTGCATTGAGTCTGCCGGCTAGAGAGCAGGGCTCCCCTTTTCTGGAGTAAAGGGAGAGGGGAAAATGTAGAAGGGGGACTGGGAGGATAGGAGGAAGGAGGCACCGTTTGGGATGTAAAGTAAATAAATTTAAAAAAATCTGTCAGCCAAACACACTTAGGTGTGTGCAGGTTCCTTCTGGCTGCACGCTGACTGGGAGCTGCCCACTGACTAACACAGCACTGGTGCCCTGTTCTTGGTATTACACCCCAAACTCAAAGTCGCTTCTCTTTGTCAGCATCACAAAGTCAAAGAAGCCTTAGGCTGAGTTCTCTAGTCAGCACCTGTGTGTGCTCTCTCCTTTCCTCCAACACAGCAGTCACACACACACCCCAGGTTACGCTGTGTGTCCTCCCAGCAGGTCACACACACACCGCAGGTCACACTGTGCGCCCTCCCAGCAGGTCACACACACCGCAGGTCACACTGTGCGCCCTCCCAGCAGTCTCTCAGGCTCAAGGCTTATGCTCTTCACCCTCTTTTATTTCCTGCCTGTGCTTCAGTTTGTTAAGTTTGTTTCTTATCTCTAGCTCGTACATTCTATAGAATAGTGTGAAAGTTCATTAACAACTGTGTATCGAGTGTGGGCTACACTGATTCAGTGCCTCCAATAAAATTCACAAGCCATGTCTTTTTTTTTCTTGTTTTGTTGTTGTTGTTTTGCATTTGTTTGGTTGGTTTTTGTTTTGTTTTGTTTTGTTTTTGCTTAATTTCACTGAACTTCTAAATGTGCCTCCTTTCCTGTACCACAAAATTATTTACTAGATGAAATATTCACTTTTCCACAATACATATATTAATTTTAAATTTACTATACAAATGCTATCATGCGAATAATGCCTTAAATTAAGCATCTCTCAATGCTCCTCTCTAGCTCTTTGCGAAAAGTATATCCTGCTAGGGCCATGTTGTTAAGTCTCTGAAACCCGCCGTGCTGGTGATTGAACCCAGGACCTTCCTTTCTATTAGTCTTAAAGTCACTTAGAATGTTGGTGCTGCCAACAGATTCTCCATTTGGTCTATTTTCATTTGCTGGAAATACTTAAAGGGTGAAAAAAATATATTTAGCTGGGCAGTAGTGGCGCATGTGTTTAACTCAAGCACTTTGGGGGCAGAGGCAGGCAGATCTCTGAGTTTGAGGCCAGCTGGGTCTAGAAAGTGTTTCCAGGACAGCCAGGGCTACAAAAAAAAAAAAAATTAAAAATGTTCATGGGCTGAAGAAGTGGCTCTTGGACTAAGAATACCTGTTGAGCAGCCTTACCAGGTCACAAAAGAAGACAATGCAGCTACTCCTCATAAGACCTGATAAACTAGGATCAGAGGGAAGGGGAGGATGACCTCCCTTTTCAGTGGACTAGGAAAGGGACATGGGTGGGGAAGAGAGAGGGTGGGAATGGGAGGGGTGGAGGGGGGGAGGTACGGGGGTATGCAAAGTGAATAAACTATAATTAATAAAAATAAAAAATAAAGATATAAAAAAAAGAATAACTTAACCAGAGGACTGACTCAAGTCTTGACCCTAACTCACAACCCCAGCTCTGAGGGATCCAGTGTCCTCTTCTGGCTTATGAGGTCACCAGCACATATTTGGCACACACCCCTACAGACACAAACACATACATAGATAAAAATTAAATAAGCTTATTGAAAACTAAGTAATAAGATAGTTACTTGGATTCAAAGTCAGATCTATAAGATGTATATGTTAAGACATCTGGTTTAGTACCAGGCATGGTGGCACATGCCTGTGATCCTGGCACTCAGGGAGGCAGAGGCAGGCAGATCTCTGTGGATTCTCTACAAAGTGAATCCAGGGCAACTGAGTCGACACAAGAGAAAACCTGTCCTAAAAAACTAAAAAGAAAAAAAAAAGACATCTTGTTATACCCTATTTCCTTCTCTTCTTTGTAGACAATTAAATGATTATCTTGAATATTCTCCCTAATATTTAAATATATATATACACATGTACATGTATATTCCCATACATTGGATCAGTTAGACTTTCCATTAGTGTGACAAAGAACTCAAAAGGGAGGAGGGGTTTTTATTTCAGCTCCTGTTTGTAAAAATATCAGTCAGCCATGGCAGGAAAGACATGATGGAGCAGATATACAGCCAAGGAACAGAACAGTGCCCAGGATGGACCAGGACAAATGTGCTCCACCAAGCCCAGCTTCTAGTGATGCACAGCTTCACCTTCTACTACCTTCCAAGTTAGTATGAGCCCATCAGCAACCCATCCATGCGTCGAGTTGGAGACAGGATGATTTAATTTCCTCTACAACCCAGAGCTGTGTGTCACTAACCCTCTAGCTGCTTCTCAGTGCTGTCACATTGTCAATCATGCTTACCCTGCACACTCCCATTAAAGCTAGTCACAGTATATGCACAACCTTTCCATCATCTTCCTTCCCCAATACATTACTGAAACTACTCCACACTATCTATTCAATCTAATATTTACATATTATTATTTTTACATGAGCATACTACTTTACCATGTGAATGCTCTATAATTGATTTAGCCAGTGATACTAGGATCACTGGGCTGTTTTCGTGTGTATCTATTATCTCAAATGACAATAAGTTACTTATTCATTTCCTCACTTTTTGTTGTGTGTGAGCATGTTTCGTATAGGCACACAATCCATGGCATACATGTGGAGATCAGAAGACAACATTTAGGAGTGAGCTCTCACCTCACACCATGGGTTCTAGGGACTGAACTTAGCTCATCAGCCTTGGCACAAGGCATTTTCATCTTCGGAGCCATCTCAACAGCCCAAGAAATCACTTAAACTTAGTAGTTTTTATGTTCTTCTAGTGTATCTATTGTTGGACTAGCTTTATGGAAGTTGAGTTTGGGGACAATAGAAGTAACTACATATGTACTTAAATTAGGTGTTTCATATTTTCTCCCATAGGAATTAACATAATACAGTTTCACCAGCTTTGGAAAGCCTGCCCATCTGATGGGTGAAGAAAAGTTCTTTCCTTTGCCAGTATCTTGGGGTTTTCATTTACACTGCAAAGAACAAATTGTAAACCACTTTGCATAGTGTCCCAGGCCCTAAATGAGGGTTTCATTTACCATGTAATTTATTTCTAGTTCAAATTTCTGTCCTGAACAAGCTTTTGGGTTTGAGGTTATAAACAAAATAATTTTGACTGTTTACTTGTGGTTGAACAAATGGCATAAATATACACATGGAAAAAAATCCTTTTTGAAGGAGAAAAAGTAGGGCAATAGTTTCCAAAATTTATCGTCTATTTGTCTGACAAAATTTTGATTCAATAATATTTGTAGAAAAAAAACACTTGGTTTCTATTATTTAAAGGGTTTTTCATTATTTCCCCAGTCAAAAGATCTCTGATAAAACTAGCTGGAAATATCTGGTAGCCATTTATTTTTATAGTTGTTTTCATGAGAGTGACTTGGATCAGATACTTGAGCTTTATTTTCTACCGCTTTATAGATTATATTTCTGTTACTTCAAATTTTTGCTCAGTTTCCTACATGATTTGCATTTTGTTCTTTCTCGTTAAAAGAAAAATATGAGGAGGGGGTTGAATGGGGTCTCTTGTAACCCAGGCTTGCCTAGAACTCACTATGTAGCCAAGATTGAGTTCAACCTTTCGACTTTGTTACCTCTGCTCCCAAGCACCGAGAGGGCAGCTATCTGCCATATCCTCTCTCACTTAAAAAAAAAAATGTTATTTACTCTTCTCTACTGTCAGTCCTTATTCTATTTTGTTCACAATTTCTTTACCTTTCATCTGGGTTTACTCTTTCTCTGTAGCCAATTTTATCATTGTCTTAGTTTAGGGTTTCTATTGTCATAAAGAGACAACATGACCACAGCAACTCTTATGAAGGAAAACATTTAATTGGGGCTGGCTTGCAGTTCAAAGGTTCATTCCATTATCATCATGGAGGGAAGCATGGTGGCACACAGACAGACATGGTGCTGGAGAAGTAGCTGAGAGTTCTTCATCCCAATCCAGAGACAGCAAACAGGAAGAGACAGAGACAGTGGGCTTAGCTAGGGCTTCTGAAACCCTAAAGCCCAAGTGTGTGTATGTTTGTGTGTGTGTGTCTGTCTATCGGTGTGTGTCTGTCTGTCTCTGTGTGTATGGTGTTCTGAAACAGACTTTTGATATTTAGCAGCATAGACTGGCCTTGAACTTATGATCCTTCTGCCTCAGCTTCTCTTGTCTTGGGATTGCTGACTTACCTGACTCAGAAAAGTGCTTTTAAAAAATGGTGTCTTTGTGCTGGAGAGTACTTCTATCTATAAACTGCTTGCCTACTAAGAACAAGGATCTAAGCCTCCTCCCTAGGTCCTCCTTAGTGTTTAGCTTCTTTAGATCTCTAGATTTTAGTATGGCTGTTGTATACTATATAGCTAATATCCACTTATAAATGAGTGTATACCATGTGTGTCTTTCTGCTTCTGGGTTACCTTACTCAGGGTGATTTTTTTCTAGTTCCATCCATTTGCCTACAAATTACATGATGTCCTTGTTTTTAATAGATGAGTTTGGATTATTTGGTTTTTGGTGTCTGATTTCTTAAATCTCTTCAGAATGGCAAACCAGATAGACACCAGAAGTGATGGAAGAGAGGAAACAGGATGGGAGCTTTCTATACAGGGTCCTCTGAAAGGCTCCACCCAACAGGGGATCAAAGCAGACACTGAGACTCACAGACAACCTTTGGGCAGAACACAGGAAGTCTTGTGGAAGAAGAAGGGATAGAAGGACATAGAGGGGACAGGAGCCCCACAAGGAGACCAACAAAGCTTAAAAACAAATCTGAGCTCAGGTGGTTCTGCAAGGACCATGCATGAAGAGGATCTAAACCCTCTGCTCAGAAGTAGCTCATTGGCAGCTCTGTCTCCATGTGAGTGCCGGAATAAGGGGAACAGGGGCTGCCTCTCTCATAAACTCAGTTGCTCTTTGATCACTTGTCCCTGGCAATGCAGCCTTACCAGGCCACAGAGGAAGAGGTTCCAGGCAGCCCTGATGAGACTTGATAAGCTATGGGCAGATGGCAGAAGAAGAAAACTCCCCCTTTCAGTAGACTAGGGGAAGGGGATGGGGGGAATAGGGAGGGAGGGTAGGACTGGGAGGAGTTGAGGGAGGGGCTTAAATTGGGATATATAATGAATAAATTATAAAACAAAAAATTAAATTTTAAATTTTTTTTAAAAGTTAACAAAACAAAATTAAAAAAAGAAAGAACAAGGATCTAAATTCCATCTCTAGGATTGCTGGCACACTCTTGTAACCCCAGCACTCAGAAAGCTGAGATAATGGCTCCCTAGAGCTTGGAGGCCAGTCCCAGAGCTTACTTAGAGCATTCCAGGCCAATGAGAAACCCTGTCTAGGGAAAAAAGAAAAGAAAAGAATGTCACTGGAAGTTGACAAGTTATCCTCTGACCTTCACACACACACATGTGCATGCCCACTGAACTCACAAAAGCATCAACAAGAACACAAGCCATGCACACCGCTGTCTTCCTTGGCCTGATAAGCTTAACTCATCAGGAAGGCAGTAAGAAACACTAGCAGTTGTGTACTTTCTTCTTGGGCACTTTATCATTCTCTGAACCTTTCTCTTTACTCCACTGATCAAGTGTCCATGATGTTCCTAGTAAAGTGGAGCTCCTGAAGCAGAAAGGAAGGATATATGAATGCCACAGTGTTCCTGTTCTGGGAAGGCTCACAACTGAGTACCCAACTGACTCCAGTTAGCACCCGAGACTATAAGGGACACGTGAAATTCTCTGCTCATGTGGGTCTCCTCAGTCCTGGATGGCTGATTCCTTCTCTTTAGTTACTGTTTTGTCAAATGCCTGAGGAACTTAAAGGGCTATTTACTCGGGCTCATGATTCAGGAAGTTCAGGTGATGGATGGTTGGTCCCATGTTCCTTGGCCATTACACTGTAGCAATAGGAGCCTGCAGAGGAAGGGGTGCTCAACCTGGGACTGGCAGAAAAGACCAATGAGGAAATGTCCAGGGACAAAATGTTTCAAAAGTCTGCTTCCAGGCCGTATCAACTCCTAAAGTCTTCAAAACCTTCCAGCACAGTGCCAAGAGCTGGGAACCAGTGCTCCAACACATGAGTCACTTTTTGGAGGGCCAGGGACGCCTCACACACAGCTAGAGCACATACTTAGCTTTTCACCAAGTTTGCCGGTTTCTCCAGGAATGCCTCCTGACTGACTTTTTCCATTCCCAAAGTTATTTGATGCCCTCCTCTCGGAGGCTCTCAACTCACATTGAGTTTGTCATTTTCTGTTACAGTATTGTAATTGTATCTTCTCAGGGCTTGGGAGTTCCAGAAGCCCTAGAACAGATCCCAACATAGTGAGCCATCTGTGAGATGCTAAAAAACCACCATGTGAGCGGATCACACATGAGGTCATACTGTGTAAACAAAAGAGAAACACATACACACACACACACACATGCTAATGAAAACAGAACAAGCCAGAATGCTGAAAATAACCTCTCAGAAGAAGGTTTGAATGAACATATTGTGATATCGTCCTGGCTCTTATCTTATGGACCTTTAAAGTATGTTTAAAAATGACTGCCGATTAAACTTATTTAACTTCCTTTAATGGTAGTGATTGCTACCGTGTAATTCTAATGAATAATTCTTTGTGACATTTATAGTCAAATACAATGGTTAGGTAAATATCATAACATTAATCGGTAATCCCTGAGGGCTCAGGCACCGTCGTAAATGTTAAGGACACAGTGAACTGCCATTGTATCTGCCCACGTACAAGCACAACTGAAAACCAAAGCACAGTGTGTGGGGATTGGTAAAAGGAAGCTTTTCATTACTAGCATATTTTCCTGTAGTTTTTTTCCGATATTATTAGCCCAATATCGGAGAAAGCAGGTTTCAGTTTCTTGATGTGCCAATATTTCTCCCAGAGTAAGTTTAACTTTTAAATTTACTTTGTGTTTTGTTTAAACATTTTTCAGATTTATTTATTTTATGTCTGTGGATGTTTTGGCTGCATGTATATATGTGCACCACATGCATGCCTCGTGCCCACGGAAGTAAAAAGAGAGCATTGGATCCCCTAGAACTGAAGTTACAGATGCTTGAGAGCCACCATGTGGGTGCTTGGAACTGAACCCAGGCCCTCTACAAGAGCAGTCAGTGCTCCTAACCACTGAACCATCTCTCCAAACCCATAGTTCAGTAGATGTTTTATTCTACATGATTCATTTGTTTCTACAAAGATTATCTTGAGTTATTCCTAGATGAAACTCTCATCTTCCTTTTGAGTATAAATCTTAATCAACTTTCTAAAATAATTCTCTAATTTTCTTCTGTTTTCTCTCTTGTCTCTGCATCTTGTAAATCTTCCATTTAGATGCTTATTCCATAGCCCCTCATTCAGATTTGTTCTAGTGGCCATGCTTTGGCTCCCAAGACAACTTAGCTGAGAAAGTCATTTGTAAAAGATACTTTTAGGAGGACTGGAGATATGTTTGCCCAGTATGCACAGAGCCCTGGGTTCATCCATAGTACTGCACAAAACAGTGTGAAGGCGCACTCCTGTAATCACAGCACTTGAGAGGTAGAGGCAGGAAGATCAGAACTTCAAGGTCATCCTCAGCTTTATACTGAATTTGATGCTACCCTGGACTACATGAATCACCACCACCACCACCAACACCACCACCACCACCACAACCTGCCAAAAAGAAAAGACATCTGTAACATTGCAAATACTTGAATGGGAGTGCCTTCTGGTTTTGTCTTCATTGAATGCTTCATTGGTCCTGATTCATGTGGAGGAAGAAACATGTAATAGCTTGGTTTTTATTTCCCAGTTTCCGTTGATAAGCCAGCTGCTGCTGTTTTGTAGGCTGCCTTCTTCAGCCAACTGCATGGTCTGTAGCTGGATCATTCTGAGGTACTAACCAAATTAAAACGGATCTGAGGCTTATGTGTACTGTGTGCCTGTCACAGGTTGGTAAGGGCATTTGGCTTCTTCCCTCTTGTAAAGACCCAAAATCTGAGAGCAACCACAATTTCAACTGTTATTGTTTAGTGTGAGAAGGAGAAAAGGCACTTTTTTTGATGTTCAGCAACAGTGTTTCAATGGCAAAGTACAGAGTTATCTTGAGGTTTTGGCTGGAATTAGTCTTAGCTCCACCCAAATCCAAGAAAGTAAAATCTAAGTTTAGCAAGTGAAGGGGATAGGTTGTAGAAAGGGAGGGGATGTTTGCTGAATATTCAAAGAAAAGACATATTGACGTAGGAAAATACATAGGAGTGTTCTAGTGTCTATGTCAGGGGCCAAATGAATGCACATTTGTTCAATAGACTAAGGAGACCGGACTACTTCTCAGGGTAGGAATCCAAATCATTGAATATCTACACTGTAAAAGAGACCTCTGTCAAATCAAACCATTTGCGGCTGGAGAGAGGACTCAGTGGTTAAAAGCACTGGTTTTCCCGGCAGAGAACCTGGGTTTGGTTTAGAGAATCAAACCAGGGCAGCTCACAGCCATCTGAAACTCACTCCAATCCCTGCCATCTTCTTCTGCACTCCACAAGTACGGCACCCTTATTGCACACATATATACATGTTGAAACTTTCCAAGGTCTTTTTCCTGAGCTTTGACAGAGTCTTTTAGAGGGGTCTTGAGTCATGTGAACTTGAATAGTGTAAGAGCAGTATATAGAAGTCTCCAATTCACCTTTTAATGATATCTTCTGCCTTCATGAAAGAACTACTTTGCAACTCTGGTGAGGAAGAAAAATAAGGGAACTAATAGAGGGGGCACATTGCAAATATATTAATTACAAATGAAAGCCTACATTCTTAAAAGAAAATCTACGCACTATCTTTTGTGATGCATTTTTACTGTCCCCAGCTTAAGAGATTTTTTTTTGTCTACTAACAACTTCTGACTATAATAAAAGCAAACCATTTTCTAAGTAAATGTCACTTTTATAAAAACTAGACTTCTGGGCTCATTTTCTGTTGGTCATCTAAGGCTGGGCATGCAGCCTACCATTAAGAGTACTTTGTGTCTCTAGTGAGACTCCCTTGGGAAAACTAAACTCTCATTACCAAGTGGTTATTAATTGGAGATAACTTCTGGGTTAGGGATGGGGACACATGTCCATTTCTCCTTTCAGCCCTAGGACCCCCATCGGTGCAGGCCATGCAGGCCCTGTGCATACTGCCTCCCTCAGTCTCAGTGAGTTCATATATGTATACATCATGCTGATTTAGAAGGCCTTGTTTTCTTGATGTCTTCCATGTCCTCTGGCTCTTACAATCTTTCTGCATCCTCTTCTACAGAGATCCTGAGCCCTGAGGGGAAGGGCTTGAGGGAGACATATCATACAGGGCTGAGTGTTTCAGGCTCTCTTATTTTCTGCACAATGTCTGCTGTGGGTATCTGCGCTTGTTCCCATATGCTACAGGAAGAAGCTTCTTTGATGATGGCTGAACAAGGCACTGATACATGAGTATAGAAAGTCATTAGGAATCGAGATATATATTTAAACTGTAGTATTTGGTTTTACCCTAGGTTCCTGGACTAACTAGTCTCAGGTATTTGGTCACCCAAGCAGTGCTGGGTACTGTTTCCATCTTGTGGAACTGACCTTAAGTCAAACCAGATCTTGGTTGGTTGCTCCCGCAAGCTTGTGTCACCATTGACTAGCACATCTTGTAGGCAGGACAAAGAAAGCAAAGTGTCTTCCTTTACCAAATACAACTAGCTAGTACATAAGGGTGAGGGCTCTCCATGTCCAGTGGGTTGAGTTGGTGCTATCTTTACAGGGCCTTGCCATCAGTTTGTGGAGAGCAATCTATAGTCTACACAACAGCCTGAGTTGTGTGGGGGTTCCCATAGGAGCTCTTTGGCCAATAACTCAATTAAGTATACCCAATCCCAGTTCTGGAACCTTCATTTGGTCACAAGAGCTGTCTAGTTGGGGCCCTGTCTTTGGAAGTTCCTCTTCTCATACTATCATTTCAGGGCTTTTCCTTTTCCCTTTTTTTTTTTATTGTATCTTACCTTTTTTAAATTTTATTTTTACATTTTTTACCCTCTTATTTTTACCCCCACAGGTCCTTTGTATATACATTACAGCTTCCAGTTTCTATAAGACTCCTGGTTATGCAAACAAGTGGGTCTCTGTATCTCTATCTGTTTCTTGTGCTTTTGGGGTGTTCTATTCCTTTGGTTTGTTTGTTTGGTTGGTTGGTTGGTTTGATGTATTAGTTTTTGTCTTATCTTATAATATTTTATTTTATCATTATCCCTTAGAAGCCCGTTTGCTTTCTAATGAAAACAGAAAGGGAGCGGTTCCAGATGGAAGGGAAAGTGGGGAGGAACTCCGAGGAGCGGAGGGAGGGGAAACCATAATCAGGATAAATCACCTAAAAATTAGGCTTTTGCATTTTACTAAAAGTCTTATGTGGTAGATAATAATTTTTCAGATTGGAATTATTAGAGTCATCCTGTTCATAATTATCAGTACTTGGGGCTGGTTTTTCATTCTACTAGAAGAGCCGTGTGTGTGTGTGTGCGTGTGTGTGTGTCTGTGTATATGTAGTGAACGTGCATAACAGGAATAAGTCTTTGGCTGGTTGTTACATGGTATTTTATGACATAGAAATAACCATGTTTTTATGACTGCAATTCTGACTTCAATTAATCCAGTCTGCCTTCTTTTTCTCTAAAATCGTTGAAGAAAAATACAGCCTCAATCTTTTCTTTTGTTATTCTTCTTCAGGGAGCCTTGCATGGAGCAAAATGATTCTTGTAAATGTGTGGCAATGGGAAATTCTCTTCTTTCTGAAGATTGGTGTCTTCAAATCTGCTGACCTAAATTGGCAATAGGCACATCAGGAGGAGAAAAGGCACAGGAGCTTCTTTACAGGCATAGGGGTGTCTGATAACACAGCGGTGCCCAAAATTCCACATAGCCTTCTTCACAGGGAGAAGAAAATGGGGCTGGGGGCAATTTGGGGGTTGTCGCTGATGTTTATGAAAGAGAAGCATCTCAGGATCCTCTGCTCTTGGTCTGAAAGGAAGTTCTCTGGGCTCTGGGTGTGGTGTTTGGCTCTCAGGCATCCTTCTTGGTATCAGTCCAATCCTGCATGGAAAATTAAATTTCAGTAAAAGAACTTCAGGCAGTTTGTTCCCTTTTCCAGCAGATCTGCCTTCGAGTAGATAAGGCGACTTCGGAGTCAAAGCTCTCCCTAAGTGATGGAGTGGGTGGGTTGGAAAAGGCGAAGTCAGAGCCATCTTGGTTCTGACACAGCTAGTTTGGTTTACAGACTTCCTTTACTTCAAAGTACTTGGCATGCCAAAACACTATTTAGAGTATGGCTTTCTGAGCCCTCAACACACAACAACCACTCTAAGGAAGACAGAGTGTATATGGCAGGATTCCCGTTTAGCCAGTCTTAATGTGCTTTTGAGACATGTTCTGTCAGGCAACTGGGCCCTTTGAGTCCATCCAAGCAGTGATTAAGAGGCTCTGGGGTCCCACTGGCAGCCCAAATCCCAGACCTGGCAATCCTTCTCCCGTCTGGTCTTCATCTGCAAATTAAGCATAATAGTAGTATCTACTTCATAGATTCTTTGAAGATTTAACCAGCAAATACACTTTTAAAAATATGTGGTGCATTGTAAGACAAAGTTTGTTGCAGTTTTCTCCCCCTTTCTCTCTCTCTCTCTCTCTCTCTCTCTCTCTCTCTCTCTCTTTCAGTGACAAATGTGACAGATCTTTGCCAGATCTTTAATTGCTATTTTACAAGGATTCAGGTTTTTTTTTCCTTGAATTAATTGTTATCATCACAGGAAAAAAAACAGAGTTTGTGACTTGATTGTTAAAATTAGTAAATACAAAGTCAGGCTAATTAAGATCTATGTATTGCCATTGACCTCAGAAAAATAAAATCAGGCACAAAATGCAATTGAAATATTAACAATTACATTTGAGAGTTCTTAACTACAACATGTATGGTATCTGAAAGGCAACATCCTGTACTAGAAACTGAATTGCTTTAACTGAACTTCTGCTGGTTAGGTCCTAAAACATCAGCAGGATATGACTCAACATTTTTTCTATGGAGTCATTAAGCAGAAGATGGATAAGGGGCCCCTTCATTGGTCTGGAGGCACAGTGTTTGTGGCGGTCACTCTATGTGCTTCACATTTTGGCCCTTGTCTAAAACAGGGTTCCTGAGTTACCCGAAAGCATCACTTCATCGATACTAAGAGAATAATAAGTGCTCAGTATTCCCTTTGCCAGAGCTCTCTTCCTCTAGCTGAACACATCCCCATGCTCAATGTGATCTTAGAGCGACGCTCTCAGGGTCCCTGCTCCACTCTCTTAAGCTGATTTTGTAGTTTAGGTTTTATTCATAGCGCTTAAAAAATTACTGGGTCGATTTTTAGTTTATTTACTATGATTAAGATTTTTGTTTTCTTCAGGGCGAGAGAGATATCTCAGCAGTTAAGAGCATGTAATTCTCTTACACAGAACCTAAGTTCAGTTCCCAGCACCCCGTATCTGGCACTTTACAAATTGCCTATAATTCTATTTCCAGGGGATCTGATGCTTCTAGCCTCTGTGGGTACTTCACTCATGCTCACATACGTGCATACATACACACATACATAATACATAATATATAAAATATTTTCAAAATTTTTGTTTTCTTCCCTGTACATTTTCAAGTCTTGGTAATAGTCTTGGTGCTAAATAAATGTCAATTATATAACTGAATATCTATCTCTACCTATTCAAATGTTGTGCTGGTTACCTTTAACTGTCATCTTGACACAATCTAGAATCATCTAGCTAGAGAATCTTAATGAAGAACTACCTAGATCAAATTTGCCCGTGGACACTGAAGTGGGAAGACCTACGTACCTGCTTGTGGGTGGCACCACTCCCTAGGTTGAGTCCTGAACTTTATTAGCATTTGAAGAAGAAGAAGAAAAAAAAAGAAGGGAAGGAAGGAAGGAGCCAGATGTGGTGGCACATGACTGTAATCCCAGCACTCAGGGAGGCAAGAGGCAGGAGAATCTGTTTGAGTTCGAGGTCAGCCTGGTCTATGAAGTGAGTCCAGGATAGCCAAGTCTAAACAGAGAAACTCTGTCTTGAAAAACCGAAACAGGAAAAAAAAAAGAAAAGAAAGGGAGGAAGGAAGAAAAGCAGAAACAGACAGGCAGGCAGACTGACAGAGGAACAGAAGGAAGGAAGGAAAGAACAAAAGAAAGAAAGAAAGAAAGAAAGAAAGAAAGAAAGAAAGAAAGAAAGAAAGAAAGAAAGAAAGAAAGAAAGAAAGAAAGAAAGAAAAGCTCGGAAATAAGTGAGCAGGCCGCATGAGCATATTTATTTCTCTCTGCTTTTGATTGTAATGTGATATGGGCAACTACGTTAGTTCCTATTCTAACTCCTCTTCCCTGCTTCTCAATGTTTAATTTGTGAAATGGTAGACCTCTTTCTGAACTTTGATGAGTTGTCACCAGTCTTTCTAAGTTTAGAGCACCTTCTAATGGCCATTGCTTTGCACAGCTTTCAACAAAGCAACATGGCTCTCGGAAGTCTGCTGAAGTGAAGTTCCCTTTGCTGGCATCACATTAGAGGTCCCAGGAACTTTTCATCAGTCACTTCCTACATGCTGAGAAGCTCAACTAAAAAAAATGCACACATAAGGTGGGGCTGTAGTTAGGTTTGTAGGGCATTTTCTTAATTGGTGGTTGACAGAGGAGGGCCCAGCCCATTATGTGTTGGGCCACTCCTGAGCTGGTGGTCCAGGCTCTGTAGGAAAGCAGGCTGAGCAAGACATGAGGAGCAAGACAATAAGCAGCATTCCTTCATGGCCTGTGCATCAGCTCTGGCCTCCAAGTTTCTGCCTAATAAAGTTCCTGTCCTGATGTCCTTTGATGATGGAGTATGGTGTGGAAAGGTAAGCCAAATAAACCATTTCCTCCCCAACTTGTTCCTGGTCATGGTAGTTCATCATGGCAACTGTAAACTAAGACAAGAAAATCTGTCAACTGTCTATCTAAGGAACTACAGTTTGCTTCTATTGAATACTTAAAGAATGTATGGACTCAGGAACCAGGAAGTTCAGAGTGAATCATTAGGTTCCAGTCTCAGCAGACTGGCTGAGGGACAGTTTTAGCCAAAACAGGAAAGTTCCTGTGATTTCCACTCGAAAAGACCGCACTTATTAATGCTGTGCTGAGATAAACAGCTGGCATGCCTGAGGAAGTGAAGTGAAACTGCCTGGAACTAGAGCCCCACCCCCACCCGTGCCCCCAGTAGCTGATAATACCCCGAAAAGCAATCAGCGTCATGCTTGATTCCATGAGAAAGGACATACAGCCAGAAACCAACAACAGAAAGGGAGACCTTAGGTGTCCAGTGGAGTGGTGTCAGGTTGTGAGTGGTTTTGTCTCCCAGTGTGAACACTCGGCCACTCTGCTCCACTCAGCCTGAAGCCTTTAACTATCCCTTATGAATATCAGAATTGTTAGAGCACAGAGGTGGCTCCAGGAGAAGAGACCACACTCTATGTCCTATCTAGTGCCTCCCATAAAGCCACTACCCGGTAACAGCCCTTATGGAGAGAGGGACATTAAATTAATTCTTCCAAACCACTGCCTGATATCTTATCAAGCACCAACCTTCACTAATCTTCGTAATTCAGGGATTCTTCCCCTCTAAGCTCAGAGACGCCCATCCTCTAAAATCCATACATGGAGGGAATTTACTTTGGCTGTAAGTTGCTGTTGGATCTCCTATTCCATCCTGCCATTCCTTTTCTTTCTTTCTTTCTTTCTTTTCTTTCTTTTTTTACTTTTAACTTTATTTATTCAATTGTTTACTTTAAATCTCAACCATAGTTTCCATCTTCCTCTCCTCTTGGTCTCCCTCCCCTTTTCCCCTTTTCTCTTTCCCTACACCTCAGGAAAGAGGGTCACCCCTCTAACCCACCCTAGCGCTTCAAGTCAAATCAGGACTGAGCACATTCTCTTCCACAGTGGCCTGGCAAGGTAGTCCCACCAGTGGGAAGTGATCAAAAATTTAGCAAGAGAGTCCATCTCAGAAACAGCCCCTGTTTTCCTTACTAGGGATTCCATAAAATGACTAAGTTGTCCATTGGGTATATATGTGTAGGGAGCCTAGATCCAGTCCATGTATGGTCCTTGGCTTGTCCTTGCATGGTCTCTGCAGGGCCCAGGTTAGTTGGCTCTGTTGGTCTTCTTGTAAAGCTCTGGCCGCCCTCTGGGTCTTTCTATCTTCCCCCAACTCTTGCACAAGGCTCTCTGCATTTTGCCCAATCTTTGGCTCTGAGTCTCAGCATCTGTTTTAATCCTTTGCTGGGTGGACCCTCTCAGAAGACAGCTATGCACGATTCCCATCTGCAAGCACAGCAGAGTGTCATTGTTAGTGTCAGGGGTTGGCTCTCTCCCATGGGCTGATCTCATTTGGGCCAGGACAGAAATTGTTTGGACATTTCCTCAGTCTCTGCTCTATTTTTATCCCTGCAATCTTGTAGGCAGGTAAATTTGGGGGCAGGTTGGTGTTCCCCTCTTTCCACTAAGAGTCCTATCTAGTTAGAGAGTGGCCTCTTCAGTCTCTAGACCCCCGCTACTAGGGGTTTCAGCTAGAGTCACCCCCATATCCTCCCTGGAGCCTACCCTGTTGTAGATCTCCAGCTTGTCTTAGAGATGCCCCCACACAGCTTCTCTTCTCTATGCGAGTCCTCTGCCTCCTGCCCCCACACTCCGCACATCTGAGCCCTACCCTTTTTTTACCCAAACCATTCTTGGGTATATACCCAAAAGATGCTCCACCATACAACAAGGACATTTGCTCAACTATATTCATAGCAGCTTTATTTATGACAGCCAGAAACTGAAAACAACCCAGATGTTTCTCAACCTAAGAATGGTTAAAGAAACTATGGTACATTTATACAATGGAATACTATTCAGCTCTTAAGTACAAGGAAATCTTGAAATTTGCAGGCAAATGATGGAACTGGAAAAGACCATCCTGAGTGAGAAATATGCACATATCCTTACTTATAAGTGGATATTAGCCGTATAGTACAGGATAATCATACTATAATTCAGAGACCCAAAGAAGCTAAGTGACAAGGACACAAAAGAGGATGCTTGAATTTCACTCAGAAGAGGAAATAGAATGGGCAGCAGAAGTGGTGGAAGAGAGAGAACAGGGTAGGAAGGGGAGTACAAAGGTATATCCCCCCCCCCATTCTTGCCTTAAGTAGTTATTTAAGGAAATCCCTTCTGCTTATCTCTGTGCTGAACTTGGAAGAACTGGCTGCCTATAAGCACAGACTTCTAGAAGAAACTACTCCCAAGCATCTGCAGTGCTGTTAAGAGTGTAAGGAATTCTCAGGCAAATTAGTAGCTGCAGAAAGGATTTTCATGACCAGTCAGTGTGGGGCCAAATTGATACTAGGAAGCCGACAGAAGCACTACTCAAGGAGACAAAATGGACAGTGCAGATGGAAAGCAGGATATGTACTTCATGTCTGTTTACTAGTTGTGAAGCTCGAACCCAGGGCTTCACACTGCCACTGAGCTTCTTCCTGCCCCTTCCTGCACACTTTATTTTGTGATAGAGTCCAACTAATTTGCCCAGGTTGTTCTTGAAGTTTCTTGAAGGCAGTTGAGGCAGGACTTCATCTTTTAATTTGACTGCCTGTGACACCAGCCTCACTGTGTTATTGGTTTGGTTTTTGTTGCTGTTATTTTTGAGACAAGGTCTCCTCCTATGGCCCAAGATGGACTCAAGCTCAATACCTAACTGAGAGTGGCCTTAGACCTTCTGATGTTTCTGCTTCTACCTCTCAAGTGTACAAATGTGTGCCACCATGGCCAGCTACACTTAAGTACAATAGCCCTAGACCTGCTTTTGTGGCTTTTGAAGTCACATTGTTCAGATGATGTCACTGACAAGCAGGACTGAAAATTAATCAAACTCTACAAATCAAATAGAGCAGAAAAATCACGTTTAAAACATGAGCTGGATTACTCCTTTAATGTTGAACATTTTCTTTTTGTAAATGTGACCCAGAGTGGTCTGTGAGGGGCATTGATGTGATGAGGAAGGAGTGCTGATACAGTTAAAATCAGACGTCTGGAGGCTAAGACACAGGACCATTAAGTGTGCGGTTTCGGCTGCTTTGTTGCTCTCCTGGAGACACCTCTTAGACAATGAGCCATCTCTGTCCAGGTGAGTGTGCCGGCAGTTTGGTCAGTTACATTAGAATTATGGACGCTCAGCCAGTGAGATATAATCCAGAGGAAAGAGAAACTCTTCTCCTTCCTGGTGTGCCATTTCTCTTTCTGCTGACTCACACATTGACAGTCATCAGAGGGAACCCTTTCGCCTCAGCCGCAGGCTATTCATACAGCTTACTTTCCTAGCTCATACGAGAATAATGTCCCTTTACACTTTTAGTCACTTTTTCCCCCATTCCCTGCCCATAACAATGTTCATTATCTATGAGCCCTGGGCATTTCCCACCTTCCATAGCGACTGCTCATTTATAGATTATCTCTTAAATGCCTTCACATGGATGGCCAGAGACCTAACTAGGAGTATTTATTTACAAACTAGAAAGGGTTTTTGTTCTTATTCCAGAGTCTGCACTCAGTCCTTCCTGTTTACATTTCTTCATGCTCACACATTTTAAGAAATGATCAGGTATATATGTAGGCCCCTTGGTGAGATGCAATCTATTTATTTGACTTTGGCAGTTAAGCACATAGTTTATGCAGCTCAGTGATAGAATGCTTGCCTATAGGTACAAGTAAGATAGAGACAATGGACATCAAAGTTATGTACTGGAACCCCAGATTCACCAAACTTACTAAGAGTTCCGCACTTCCTTATTAACAATGTGTGGGATGTACCTGTCCCTTACTGAATTATCTCACACACACACACACACACATACACACATACATGCACACACGCCCACCAGATATAAGAAAATGCTGAGATGCCTTCAAACAGGACACTGATCTGTATTTCACATTGGCAGGTATGTCCAAAATAATACTGTCCTCATGTTTAACATAACACAAAGTGTTCCAACAACCTAATAATGTCTGGTCTCTTCTCTGTCAATAACAGGTTGACTCTTCCACAATCAGCACTGGCCCCTTTCCTCCATCCCTTTTCCTTCCAAGTTAGAATTGCTGCCCTGGGATTTATCCTCAGTCTGGATTTTTATTTCTTTAATCACTGGGATAACCTTCCCTATCTAGTATCACCTGACACAGAGTCTGAGTCATTCCAGAAAAAGGGAGGGTGGAGGCAGAGAGAGGGGAATAGGAAATGAATGCAATATTGATTAGGATGTTCAAACCTAGTTAACAGCTATAGATTTTCCCTCGCATAAGGCTTGTTTTTGTAAGCTTGGATCCTTTATCCTTTCCACTTGGCCACAAGATTTCTTTTAGCACCTTTGAACTAGGTTTTTTTCTTGTTTGTTGTACCTTCTCCATAACTCACTGGATTGGGAGTCAGTCTCTTGATTACTAAAACAGCGTACCTTCTTCTTGTACATGACCTTAGCAGAGAAGCATACTTAGAAGTTTCCTGTCCATGCTCATTCATCTTGTGCTCTGGCTTGGGGCTTTTGTTTTGCCTTGTCTTTGTTTTTTGTTGTTGTTTGATTGTAAAATAGTAACTAAGAAATCTGGAATTGGAGTACAAACAGTGGGGCAGAGAAATCGAAGTTCAAAAAGGAAATAAATTTTATTTGGAAAACACAATACTATCAGGCAAAGCGATGGTGCTTGTTGTGGCCACAGGCTGTGGAACAAGCTGATCAAGGTTTTTATTTTTTTTAATTTTCATGAAATTGTTTATTTATATAATACACACACCAGTATGAACATATGAGGTTTACCATAGATACTTGGATTCGTGTTTTATCAAGATATCTGGTTTTCCTTACTTTGCACTAATGGGAAAGGAATGTTCCCAACCTACTTTCTTATCTATCCATCATCAAGTTTTTTTGCTGGGCCTTTACCAGTCTGAAAATCTGTGAGGACAGAAGCTCCTCGTGATGTAGTTGATCTTGGGCCATCCTAAATTCTTCTAAGTCAGTGTTTCACAGAAAACTCCAAAACTGTTAGATACCCAACTCCCCATGGAGTTTCTGAGTCCATTGTTTTGTAAATGTCCAGAAACCTGGTTTGGTTTGGTTTGATTTGGTTTGGTTTGGTTTGGTTTGGCCTCTGAGTCAAGGCTTCTCTGTATAGCCCAGGCTGTCCTGGAACTCAATCTGTAGACCAGGCTGGCCTCAAACTCAGAGATGAGCCTGCCTCTACTCCCAAGCACTGGGATTAAAGGCGTGAGCCACCAATGCCTAGCTGGAGCTTTTTTATTTCAAGCCTTGCTTCATAAGTTTCTCTACTGCAAACTGCAGGCATATTTCGAGTATTTAAAGAGGATGCTTTACTGTTCCTGTTTAAGGGATCATAAATGCAAGCTTCTGTCTTCTGAGTTAATATGGACCATGTGTGCAACACAGACACTTTAGTGAAGCTTACAGAAGTACTTCTCCAACTTTCGTGCACATTCTCTTAGATAAGAAGCTTTAAAACTGCTGATTGCTAGCTGCCAGCTCCACATCATAGTTGACAGGTCTGATTAGGGCACAGGAAGTTTACATTCCTCCTGTGGTGTCAAAAGTTCCTTGCTATGGTTTCGATCTTAAATGGCCTCCAAAGGCTCGTGTGCTAACAGCTTGGCCACCTGCTCGTGGCTCAATTCAGACGTAGTGCAGCTTTTAGTGGACTGGAGTGGTGAGAGGAAGTGAGGTCAGAGTGTGTGGCCCTAAGGAGATATTCTACCTCAGGCCCTCCCTTTGTCTTTCTCCGGCCACAGCTTCGCTCCATCGTGCCTTCCCTGTCCTGCTCTTTTAGCTCTGACCGAAACTATTAGAGTCATACAGCCATGGTCTGGAATCTTTTAATTGTCTCGGATATTTTGTCACAGTAACAGAAAGGTGATTAACACATTGCTAATGCTTCTGGATTGTGAACAGCAACACATGTATAAAGTATACCTTTTTATAAACTTTAATATACCTTAGTTTCATGCTGACTCTATTATAATGACAACTTAAAGCCCAGAACCTATATACATCACCGTCATCATTAGACATCTACTGCATCTTAGTTCTGACTTTGTCACTGGTGACGTGCTGGTGAATGTGACAGACGCTGACTCCATCTGCTTACTACGCATTACTAATCCACGGTACCCCTCCCTGAGAGCCGTACCACTGCTCACATGAAAACACATGAGTAATAGGATTGTGATGGGGGAGGGAGGAAGACATTCGATGATTTTCCATTTTGAAGAGTTTATACTAGAGATATGATTATTCAAATATTGCTTCTTTGGGGGATACCACAGCTTTTCCAGAACATTGCAGAACACAGAAAATCTTTCCAAAGTAAAAAGACAGACACCAGGCAGGCAAGAAAACAAAAGCTTGTGATGATTGTATTGTATTTTACATAGGTGTGGGTGTGTGGATGCCCCCAGAATCCAGAAGAGGGCATCAGATCACTTGCAGCTGAAGATACAGGAGTTGAGGATCTAAATTACATGATGGCAGTGAGGGACTCTAGGGACTGAGGACACCATTCAGGCATCTCTCCAGGTCCGAAAAAAAGAAAAAAAAAAAAAGGCAGCATTATTTTTAAAGTGGAATTTTTTTTTCCAGAAGCCTTTCACTTTCTGTTTAGCATAAACCCACTCCTCATTTCACTGTCTCTCTTAGCAATGGCACCTGGCCCACTCTGTAAGTGCACAGACACACTGAAGCACACTCAGGGACATACGGAGTTTGGCTTCTGAAAGCATGTGCCTCAAAACCTGGAGTTGCATAGCATCACACACACCTGCACAACAACATGCTTTACATATTTTAAGAAAGTCAGGCCACTGAAAGAATGCTGACAGCAGATGTTCCCTAACTTGCTGTGTGGTCGTGTCCTGACAGGGGAAAGCGTCATAAGTCAAGACAGCTTTTAATGTGCCCAATGCACTAAACAACAGTTTAACAGTATGGTACCCTGCAGAGCTTCACTCTACCCTCAGGGTCATGTGACTTCCTGGGAGCCAAGAGAGTGGTAAAATCCCAAAGAGTGCCTGAGGTCAGAATTCAAAGTAGGGCTTCGATTGCATGCACATTGCTTTTGCACTGTTGTAAAATGAAGAACTGTACACGAAACTGTTATAAGCCTAGGACCATCTGTATAGTCAATGCACACAAAGCATGAATTCTGCCGAGCAATCTGCTAAATGCCTGAGGGGCAGTCCGTCTAGTTTAGTGGACAACATCAGTTCCAAAGCCAAAGGAGCTTGCTTTGATGGGATGACCCTCAGCGCAGGAAGCAAGGAAGCCTTGAGAAAAGTCCTGAGTGAATGGGTATTATTGAAACGAGCCTTGGAGTAATGGAAAACTGGCATAGCCAGTCCTCAAAGGGACCAGGTTCAGAAAGGCAAAGCCTTCCACTGTCCAAGCTTGAGTGCCTACTGAGGATTGACCAGTGTATATAAGAACTAGCAACTGCAGCTTCTTCCTCCTCCTCCCAGATGGTTACAGCCCACTGCTTTCCTACATGGACCTTCTCCCGGGAGTAGACAACACTCCCTGCTCCTGCACTGTACATAATAAATGCTGAGGTTGCCTGTTGGAACCATGTGCATACCCTGCCTGACTCCAGCTTTTCTGCCCTCTCATCAATCCCTTCTCAGAGCTCTCTGACCCAAGCCATATGAGACACCATAGTTCAGCAAGCTACTTTTGCTTCTGTTTTATCACCTGTAAGACAAGAATGATAACAAAGCCTGCCTTAGAAGGATGTTGGAATAAGTGAGGCATTCCGTGGAAAGCACTGAGAGACCATCCATTCCACAGCCAGTGCTTTGGGTGTTCCATTTGTGGGTTTAGACAAAATAAATACTTTAATCTGCACAATAGCATCATTAGCTCTGTTCTAAAGTTGAAGAACCCGAAGCACGAGTGAGTTTAATGTTCCCAGTGTCAAGTAGTAGCATATGCAGCTTGGCCAAGGAACTGGTTTCTTCACATCCTTGCATCCTGCCTCTCCCAGGAATGGTTTTTGAAGGAAAGGCTCAAATATACATCATGAAGGTACATGGTGCACTCACAAGTCATGAGCTTGTAAGAAACCATTTCCAGCTGACTCATTTTCTCCTTAAAACCAAAGAGGAAGTGAAGCCCTCTAGGTAATTCATCTTCCATACTTGAGGTCTCTGAAAGGCACACTGTGGTTTAGTAGAACATCGCCTTTAAAGCTGACATGGCTTCCTAGATCCTTGCTGCTTGCAGGCAGGTTTTGCAAGTTCTCTGAGCATGTCTTGTCACTTGGGATACCAGCAGAGCCACTGAGAGCATGCCTTGTTCTGTGGACTGAATGCACAGCACTTATAAAGAGCCTAATCCATGCACCCGGCCACGGAGCTATGCCTACAGGGTTGCTTCTCCTTTCTGTCAATGGATTCAGTTAACTGATGCAGACAGGAGCGGGTGCGTGAGAATATGTAATCATAGGCATGTGAACAACATACACACATACACAAACATATTCATGACTCTAGGCAAATAAGCTAGAAAGAGTTGAGCCTTTTAAACTATTTATGCTTTTTAAACAGTACTTAGTCTTGGTGTCTACAGCCAAGAGTTAAATCCTCAGAGATGACACTGGAGAAGCAAAATTGGATATAGAGAGCTATGTTACAAGAGTAACTCAGAGAATGGTTGCTCAACTAAACCTTTGGAGGCAAGTGAAACCTGGTTAGATCATGCCACCCGTGATGTATTTTTCCATATGCACCTTGCCCAGTAGACAGAGAAAATAAAAGAGGAGCCATGAGAAAGTGAATGGGTCATAAATCTGACCACCACCCCCCCTAAGAAGGTGAGTTAGTAGAGAGTTGACCATGTGTGTTCAACTTTCACCCTGCAAATCTCCCAAAAAGGAACTCTCCAGTATAATAAAAAACACACAAAAAAAAGGAATTGTTTTAGTAGAATGCTGATCAGCATCAAAGACACAGGCTGTTAAGTGTCCTGTTTAAATGACAAACGTCTATTCATCTACACACTTTCTGAGGTCAAGACTTCAGGCATGGCTTGGTTAAGTGGTTAAGCTCTTACTGCGCTCCAGGTGGTTGTAGCTGAGGGCCTCTGAAGGCGTGACTGAGCGAGAGAGCCGGTTCCACCTTCATGCCGGTGTCATGAGAGGCTTCAGCTCCCTACCTTGTGAAATTCTGCATAGGGCAGTCCACAGCACAGCAGAAGACTTCCCGATAAGTAAACGGCGAACAGAGATGGGGAAAGAGAAGCACGGTGGAAGAGGTCCAGGAGAAGCCACAGTGTCCTTTAAAACTAATTTCAGGAGCGCTACACTACTGATAAATTGTTACTCCTACCTTGTTCCACCAGCCACATATTCTACCCCAGTGCAGTATGGGAAAAGACAGCATAGTGCGTGCTCCTTAGGCCCAGTCTACCCTAGCGTTATTCTGCAGTCTTACCCAAAAGATGCCTGGAATTTCAGAGTGGACCACCGGCTCTTCTGTGATTGGCGAGTGACGCTGCCTCCTACAACCTCCACTGTAAACTCCATCACTGCTCTGGGACACCTTTGGTAGCAGCATCCTCTTTTTGGTTTGAACTTTCCCTTTCGTAGCTCACATTCATCAACACTGTCATATTTGAGCCTCACGCAGCTTAGAAGGGGACAGAGCCGGCACAGAGATGATGGCCTCTGTGTGGAACATCAAAGCTATTTTTACTATTCCGCAGCTTTACAGCATTAGCCTTGTCAAAACAATCACTCTGCACTATTAATGTTAACTGAAAGGCATAATCAGACAGAGCATGAGAAGCATTTTTTCTCTCTCATTAAAAGAAATGTTCATTAATCTGGATTGGTATCTTCAGCATTGTTTTCTTCTTTGTCTTTTAAAATCTGATGATGTACTTTGCACTAGTTTGTATTTTTATTTCTAAGAGGCAAATAGGACATAGTTTTCCCAGCTATAAAATATCTTGCTAAATATAGTCACATACATTTTTATGATTTCATGATTTTTAAAGCTAGCTACTCATTATTTAAATTATTTTTTGGATGAACATGAAGCAACCAGTGACAGATTACTTTTTAATTATGCTGGTATTGTTTGGTTCCTAGCGGTCTTTTACCACGGATACTAACTATAACTGCAAAGTGGAGATAAAGTCCTGGTTAGACTTCCAAGTTTGAGCCTTTTTTCCTACTCAGTGGATCAATCTAATATTGGGGGAGGGGATGCTGAGCAAAGGGAGTGGTCTCACCATGTGACCACAGCTGACCTGGGGTTCCCCACGTAGACTAAGCTGGGGTCAGAACTTGTAACAGTCCTGTCTCTACTTCATGCTGGAGGGTGACCCTCACCAGCCAGCTTAACCTCATATTTAAAAATCAGGTAAAACTAAAGCTCACTACCTCACTTTCTTCTCTGTCCTGAATCTTGAATCCCTTAAGACCCTAGCCTGCCTTTCTCATCTGGCCCCTGCTTCTTCCCTATGATTCACCGTATATCCTAATGTGTCTCTGAAATAAAGATGCCCCCCTATCAAAAGACACACAAAACCCCAAAGTGCTTCTTCTTGTACTAAAAAGGCACATACCTTTAATAAGCCCAAGCCATATATATATGTGTGTGTGTTCAATTTAGCATTTCAATAACAATATCTCTTTGTACCATCTTCACACCCACTCTGCTACAGTTGAGGTTTTCATTTCAGCACCCAGGGTGGGGGTTGTTCAGCCTCTGCAGTACTCTCCTGTTTCTTGTTGACACTGTTGGGCTGAATGCTATCCCTGTGGCAATTTATAAAGTCCTTAAAGCCATAAGCAAACAGCCCTTGCAGCATTCCTCCAGCTGTTCCTGAAGTTTCTAAGGAGATAGTGACCTCACCTCCACTGTATTTCCTGGAACATATTTTCAACATGGTTGCGCACACACAAACATAGCTCTTCATTCTAATTACTCTAGCAGCTTCTAAAGCATTGTATGGGATTTTCCTTCTCTCTCCCTTTTTCTTTTCTTTTTTTTTTTTTTTTTTTAGGTTTTGTTTCATCATGTGCCTGAATGTATGTATGTGTACCATGTGAGCCTGGTGCCTGCAGAGGTCAGAAGACGGCACTGGCTTTCTTGGAACTGGAGTTAAGAGTGGTTTGTGAGCCACCATCTGGGTACTAGGAATCAAATCCAGGGCTCCTAATTACTGCGCCATCTTTCTAGCCCCTCCTCCTACCTTTTTAAGTAAAATATTTTTAATTCTTTCAGAATTTTACACATGTATATTATGTATTTTGGTCATATTCACATCGCACTTCTACCAGATCTATTTTCTACTCCCTTCCAATTTTGTATCTTTTTTTCTTTTTTAGTCCAATTTGTGCTTCCCAAGTACATACACACGGGTGTGAGACAGTCGGCCCAACATTTACCAGGGATCAGATCCCTAGAGAAGAGTTATGTTCCTCCTTCTATGAGCCATCATTGTCAGTAGCCCCACAGCCAGGGCTGGTCACTGGCTTCGCCCTGGGCAGCCCACCCAGCTCCTGGGAGTTCATGAGTGCCTTAGTCCTGTCATGTCTAAAAGGGACTGATTCATTTTAGCCTGGGAATCCCCAGGCTCTTACAATCCATCTGCCCCTCTTCCTTAATGTTCTCCAAGTGTTGGGGGTAACAGGTGTTATAGAGATCCCCTTATGGATAAGCACTCTGCAGGCACTTATTTCTTCTGCCATTTTTTACTTCTTGGATACGGCAAGAGGTGTGATACATTGGAATCACTCAGAAAATGATGTGTTGGCTAAATGTCCAGTCTTGAAATGATCAAGATCTAATTCAAAGTTCTAGATAAAACCATTGTAAATTCCAGATGAACAATTAAAATGTTGACATTCTCACAAACTAAACTATCATGTTTGGATTTTAATGTTCAACTCTGTATTGCCTAAAGTACTGTGAAGGAGAAAATTGTTTTTATTTTTAGAGCACTAATCAAGTACAAATTATATATTTTAGATAGATAAAGTTATTAATAAAAATCTCTTCCACTAATCAGGGAGTATAGTTAGAAATGGCTAGGCAAGTACACTAAAGAAAATGTCAACAGTAATATGTAATTACTATCTTATGCCCAATAAGAAAACATGTGTACATGAGGGTCTGTGTATTATATGTGTGTTCATGTCTATGAGGGTGCACATTCACATATACATGCATGTGCAGAGACAAGAGGAAGAACAGAGGACATACCTGGGTATCACTCCTGATTCCATCAACTTCTTATTTTGATAAGGGCTCTCTCCACAAAATAAACTTACACATTGAAGTCTTAGCCCCTAGAGCCTCGGAAGGTGGCTGTATTTGAAAATGGAGCTTTTAAGGAGGTCGTTAGTTAAATACGGTCCTTTTGTTCATTTTGTTTTGCTTTTTGAGACGGGATCTCACTGTGGAGCTGTGACTGGTCTAGAACTTGCGATGTGGACCAGGCTGGCCTGAAACTCACAGAGATCTGCCTGCCTCTGTATGTGCTACCACCACAGCTCTAAAATAATTATCTCAAGGTGGTCTCCAATCCATTTATATCTTGTTGTATGAAAAGGGAACTCCATCACTGCAAAGGAGCACCAGGAGCTGCCTGCAAAGAGGATTACCAGACACTGAATCATCTGCAAACCAAGGAGAAAGAGCCTCCAGACGAAATCAAACCAGCTGACACTCTTGCTTAAACTCACTCTTCGTCCCCGAACTTTGGGGAAATAAATTCCAGTTAAGCCATCCAGCCTGTGACATTTTGTTATAGGGGTCTTAGAAGTCTAGCACAGCCTTTCACAGGATTTTGCCTAATAACCACCTAGAGTAGTCACCTGAATCTCATAATCCCAAATCACGTAAATGAGGCTGTGCCTTCCCTGTACCTCAGTGGACAAGGAAGACTGAAGCAACCCCAAGGCTTGTGCTTATAAATGTCATCTGGAAGTCCTTCTGATTGGCCCACCCACATAAGGAATGTAAGGCAGGGCTCTTGGTTGTTGCACAAAGCAAATGAAGACTGAAGAATGACAGGAAAGGTCTTTATTTAAATCATATTCAAAATTCTCAGAATTGCTGGGAAGGCTGACAAACTAGATGTGGGGCTAAGGTTTCAGAAATACAGCACCACTCACAACAGACTTTGGCCTGATAAAAAAGCAAAGCCAATGCTGCTGTTGCTTTCCCACTGCTTGTTACAGGGAACTTGGCAGCAGCCCCGCTTGCTGACACTCAGTGCCAGGAGCTCTACCTTGGATCCAGAGGGAAATTTCCCTGCCACTGCCAAGGCTGGAGGTTTATACTACACCGACTGCCACATGTCCTGGGAAAAGCTAAAGCTCCCATAGGTGTGGGCATCCTCCCTTTGCTTCTCACAGACAGCATGGGCCCAGTGCCTGTGTCTTATCTGGTGGCAAGTCTGGGAATCTGAACTGTGACCCTGAAGAAAGGATCTGGTGTGTGGGAGTTTTCCCAAACACTGAAAGTTCTTTCAAAGATAAAAGTTAGCTTTGAAAATCACAACTGCATAACCAGAGGCCAATTCAGTATCCATGATGTCCATGATGTATTAACCTCCTCTTTATTCTCGACATTCGGCTTCAAGAAGAACAACGATGGCTTAGTTCATCTCCTCCTGCTCCCACCATTATCACTTCAATGATGTGCATTCATGTTTTTCCGAGCGGCTCTTTGATAAGGTGTATGATGATCAATCAGGGTGGTTACCATTTCCATCTCCTTAAATCTCCGAGACAGTTTTGATTGGCACATAGCAAGTGTACATACTTATGAAGTGAGATATAATGCTTCAGTACCTGTAGACAGCGGATGCTCATTTAGTCAGTGTTAACATTTCTGTGTCCTTATCATTCCTTTCGGACCCCTGAGCACCTCTCCTGCATATTCACAGGGTGTGCAATCCCACTGTAAATCACACTCATTCCACCGTGCTGTAGCTCATAAGGACTTATTAGTTCTAGAATCACTAAATATTCAGCTAGAAATGTTCCTAAAATCTCAGCTTCCTGGAGTCTAGACAAAATCCTCACTTCAGTGTCTAAAAAAATACTCGCTGGCCAAAACGGTTTTTTCTCTGAAAAATCAAAAAATCAGATTAAGGCAGAAAGCATAACCCAGTGTTCTTCCTGATAACTGATTTTGAGTGACTCACAGATGGTATCTGTTAATGAATTATTTGGTTGAAATGAATTCTGGGTAGCATAAAATATCTGCTAAAGGAAAATTATTCTCCAAATCTTAGGCAAAATATTATTTTTCACTCATAATGAAAATGATATAACACATATGTAATTTCCTTTTATTGTTATTGAAACAATCAGTTGTGTTTTGAAAATCAAATTAATATTAAATTAGATGTGCTGTCTTCATCAGCTTTCCATTGCTGGGACAGAAATACCAGTGATAGTAACTAAGGCTTATGACCCCAGGTTTCAAAGGTTTCAATCTCTGCTCTCTTGGCTATGTGGTATTTTGGGCTGTGATGAGGCAGTACAGCAAAACAAGGATGATGTTACAAGAAGGCTGTCACCTCATGACAACAGGGAAGGGAAAGTCGATAAAGGATGAGTCAGGCTCCAATATCTGCCCCCCAAAGGCATTCTGCTACTTGCCTGATTCCCTTCCATTAGAGCATACCTAAAGTTTCCATTATCTCCCAAAAGCAACATAGGCTGGCACCTTTAATGCATGGACTTTGGGGCCATTCAGGAACCAAACTGTACCAAGTACTACCTGTCTCCATGTCAGCTTGTCTTCCTCCTTTCTGAGAGACTCCTTCCCTCCTTTGACAACTACCCTTAGAACCACAAATTGTGTGATACAATAACTTAGAGATAAATTTACTGTAGGCATAGAGTGGTGTTCTAAGAGCCTTGTAGTCACTTCCTTGCATAGCTAATTTACTTTGTGAGGGCTAAACTTATATTTGGCTGGGTACCATGGCACATGCCTATACTCCCAGCACTCTGGAAGGCAGAGGCAGGTGGATCTCTGTAAGTTTCAGGCCAGCCGAGTCTACAAAGTGAGTACAGGGCAGCTAAGGCTTCACAGAGAAACCCTGCCTTGAAAAAAGAGGAGAGAGAGATCTATTACACAAAAACAGCTCTAACCTGTAAGCCCCACTTGCCCAAGGACAGATAACTTCCTGGAATGCTGGGGGCAGTTGTTCACAGAAGATAACAAACTGTGTGTTTCCACTTCCATCAGCAATCTTGGTTGCCCTCAAGTGCACAAGATATGTGCTGGATTACATATAGGCAAAAAGTATGCCAGGATGTGTACTTACCTGTGATTGCGCAAAGGCAGGAAGTGAGTTTTGCCTTTATAAGCCCCCAACTAATGTAATTTGGCTCCATACTCTGAACATGAGTCTTGGGGATGGCCCTGGCCAGTATTTGATAAAGCCTCTTAGTTGTTGAATTTTATTCATGGTCAGACTGGTGAACCTCTGAACAACCCCAGACCCATAGTAACTTCTAATCCCTGTGATGTAGGAATGATTTTTCTGGAATCCACTTATTGACTGCTATGCTGACTTGGCTAATCTGTGACACAACACTTGGGTCATTTCCTCATCTGAACACATCTTCGGTTTTCAGCATAAGCCGAACTAGATAATTCGGAATATTGGAGTCAGAAGCTTGTTTGGAGAACACTCTCTTAATTATTAAGTCTTATATAGGTAGAAGTGGAAGATATGGGTGAGCATGGCCGTGTTCATGTCTGTAATACCATGGGAACCTGATGAAGACTGGTCATGAATTGTAAGCTAACCTAGGCTATACAGGGAGTTTCAGACCAGTTTGGGTGGTATAACAAAACTGTGTCTTCAACACACACACACACACACACACACACACACACACACACACACCACAAAAAATAAAGTAGATTTGGTTCTTAATGCCTCATCAAAACGATTTCATCCTGTCAAGAACATCTTGATAATTCATCACATGTAAATTTATAGACAGCCTTTATTATTCCTTTTAAATGTTTTTGTTTTCTATTTTTATTTTATATGTATGAGTGTTTAACGGCCTGTATGTTTGTGTACCATGTGCATGCCTAGTGCTGGGAGAGGTCATAGGGTGTTCTAGAATTGGGATTGTAGATGTCTGTGGGCTGCCGTGTGGATGCTGAGCACTAAACCTGGGTCCTCCGAAAGTGCAGCAAGTGCTCTTGATCACTGAGTCATCCTCCAGCCCCCTTAGTCTTTCTGTTTTGAAAGCTATTTTGTGACGGTGAATTCTGAAGTGAAAGAACTTGTGGCTTCGGCTGGCATCTGAAGTGAGAGCTGTGGAGTGTTGAGGCTATTTAGGGATCTGACTCTCTCCCCAGGCTGTGCCACAATCAAATCTGAGTACACTCGCTTCTCTTTTACTGCTAAGTAGATTTCTTGCTTGCTGTGGAGAAAGATCCCTGTGTCTTTTCTGGACATAAAGGCTTCCATATTGATTGTGGTGTATGAGCAGAAGGAATGGTTATTTTTCTGACACAACCACCATTAGTCAGAACACACACAAAATCATCTTTCTGTTCTCCCTGTAGCCAATTATACCAATCATAACAATTTTATTTGATCTTTGTGACTGAAATGTTGCAGGATATTTGATCATACTATGAACCCAAGATAGCGTGCTGGGGAAAAAAACCTGTTTCTTGTTGTGCTGTAGTCCATCCTAGCACACACCTTTAACCCAAGAGCTTTTTATTTATTGTAAACAAGTAGTCGTTGGTGTGGCTCAGCCCTACCACACACCTTTAACCCATGATCTTTCTGTAAGCAAGAGCTAAATAAAGCCAACCATAGATCAAGAGACAGAGCAAACAACCAGTTGACAGGGAGTGAACACAAGAAAACACAGGAAGGAGGGACACTGAGTTGAAGGGTGCTTAAGACAGCATGAAGTAGGAGAAAGGGCTTTTTCTTTCTGGGACATGAGCTGAGCAGGAAGGTCAGCTGGGTGCTTTCTCTGCCTCTCTGAGCTGGCAAGTTTTCACCCTCACATCTAGCTCCTGAGTCTTTATTGGTAAAATTTAATGTTTGTAATTTTGTTTTAAAAAACAACTCTATTACCTCTTCTTCATCACTATAACCTCTTTAGATTTTTTTTTTTTTAAGATAGGGTTTCTCTACATACTCTTAGCCATCCTGGAACTCTTTCTGTGGACCAGGCTGGCCTCAAACTCAAAGAGATCTGCCTGCATCTGCATCTGCCTCTGCTTCCTTGTTCCTTGCTGGGAACAAAGGCATGCACCACTACACCCTGCCCTTAGAACTTGCTAAGCTATACCTTATACCTACTTGCATTAATTACTTTTCTGTTACTATGACCAAAATAACTGTTACAAGCAATCTAAGGGGAGGATATTTGTTTGGCTCACTATGTCAGTGGATTTACTCCCCTCTTATTTCCCTTCCCCTCCCCTTTCTCTTCCCCTCCCCTTTCTCGTCCCCTCCCCTTTCCCTTCCCCTCCCCTTTCTCATTAGTTCCACAGACTGAAGCAAAGTATCATGACACTGGAAAGCACGTAGGAGAGGAAAGCTATTCATGTGTAAGAGCAGACAGAAAACAAGACAGGTTACAGGTTACAGACAGGTTATCAGATAACATAACCCTAAGGGCCTTTACCCAGTGACTTCTCCCAAGCCCCACCTCAAGAATTTTCCAGAATCTCTCATAGTAGCATGGCTAGATGGAAATCAATATTTCAAAACATATGCTTTTGGGGAAAACATTTCATCTAAAGCAGAATATCTGCAGTTTAACATGTATTACTAGTTATAAATAGTTGGATAAGCAATTGACTAGATAACAAATGAGTTTATTACAATGCTACCTCATCATTTCCCTATGATAAGTGAATATTTGTTGTAACAATATACCTATGATTGGAACACCTATGGTCATTTCTGGGAACAAGAAACAATCAAACGCGGGGATGGAGAGTTGGCTCAGTGGTTAAGAGTGCTCACTGCTCTTGCAGATGGCTTGAATTCAGTTCCTGGAACCCATAATCAGGTGGCTCACAATCACCTGTAATTCCAGATCTATGCTATCTAATATTCTGTGTGCCCTATAGGCACCTACATGCATGTGGTGCAAATAAACTCATACACACACATATACATAAATTTTCTTAAACAAACATTTTTTAAAAAATCAAGTAACTACAAGTATGTTTCTTGCCCAAAAGAAATATTGTAACAGGACAGACACAAGTAAGTATCAAATTTCATCCATCACAGGGCCTACCTCCTGAAGACACATGGGGCTAAGATATTGCACAATGTATACAATTGCACCTGGTCGACATACTTTTGAGTCTGTTTCCCTTGGAAACGGAGATACAATTTCCTTTTTTAAAGGTCTTCAAAAAGGAAAGAGTTAAAGGGTATTTGAGTTCACATAACTATGTCCCTGTTGTTTAATTCCTTAACTAGTGATTATCAGATCTAATCTCACAAGATGAGAACAAAGGTTTGTTCCTTGTTTTGGAAAACTGGCATATTTTCAGTAGAGCTTTCTGTGTAGGGGTGTAGGTCTGCACAGCCTGAAGCTCAGTCTTCGCTCAGGGTACAATTCTCCCTTTGTCTGCAGCTCCCCTGGCCAAGTTTAGCCTGTCTGTGCTGTACTTCCTTGATAATCACTGGTCAGTGTCTTGGCTTGCATGAATCATGCAGTTCTGCAGCCTGTATTGCAGATAGTCTGTCAGCGGCTGGCATTCTCCAGGTCAGGGTATGTTCTGTAGTCAACCCTGTGTTTTCCCTCAAAAGATAAGGTGGAATGTTAACTCACCCAACCTGAAAATATGCTTTTATCTGGACATAAAGCTTTTATAGGGATAATTAAGTAAAAATGAGATCACTGGGGTTGGCCTTAATCCAGTCTGACTGCTGTCCTTCCAAGAAAGGGAAAGTTGACAGAGGCAGACATTCGGAGAAAGATACCAAGAAGACCTGGATTTGTTATCTGATGCCTGAGCCTACAAGCAATTAAGAGCGAAACACCAGACTTAGGCAGAGCAGTCCTGCTGACATCTGACCTCATATCCTGTCCTGTAGAACTTGGAGACAACAAATTCCAGTTTTGTAAGTCACTTGTGACCTGGCAGTGCCAGGCTTCACAAAGAAATATGTAGTGTCTTTCCATAGAAAAACTACTGTAGGACTAAAGTATCTCAGACCTTATTCTACAATGTGTCCTGGATATTTTATGTCTGTAGCAAACAGCATCTAGGGGCTAAATATAAATCCACTAGGAAAATAAGGGGCGGGGGGGGGGGGCGGTAGAACTGGCCAAGCATAGTAGTGCTCACCTTTAATCTCCGTACTCAGCAGGTGGGTATCTGACAGTTCAAGGACCTCATGGTCCCCATAGTTAGCTCAAGGCCAGCCAGGGCTGCATACTGAGACTCTGTCTCAGACAGAGAGAGTGGGCGAGGGGGGGAGAATAAGTTTGGAGATGGGGAGATAGTGCCATGGTTAAAAGCACTTACTGCTGCTCTAGAAGGACTGGGAGTTTGATTCCCAGCACCTAATTAGCAGCCTTCTTTAATTCCAGTCCCAGAGGATATAACCGCCCTCCTGTAGCCTCTACAGTCACTGCATGCACGTGGTACACACAGATATACAGGCAGGAGAAACACCTATACAAAGAAAATTAAAATAAAAAAAACCACCAAAAAACAAAAAAACCTTGACACTAGAGAAGTGGCTCAGCAGTTAAGAGCATGTACTGCTCCGGCAGAAGACCTGAATTCAGTTAGCATCATCACATAGGGTGGTTCATAACATAGGGTGGTTCATAACTGCCCGTAGCTCCAGCTTCAGAGGATCCCACGGCCTCATCTGGCCTCTGCAGTTACGTGCACTCATTTTAAATCTTTTTGGACAGGAAACCAGGACTGCTACATTTTCTACTTATATGAACATCTCTCTGCTGCGGCTGCCAGCACTTTCCCAGACCAGTTGGCTAGGATTTCCTCTCCTATTCACTGCCACTTCTGATGAATCTGGAGGGAATACCACAGTTACTCTCTGAAGGTGGAATTAAAGGAACTTAAAAAAAAAAAAAAAGAGTCTTCCATAAGGAGCACAATGTAGCTGCGTCTAGAAGATTCTTAATATTTGGGTTACTACTGTACTTGCTTCAGGGATTAAAGACTAAAAAAAGCAGTTGTGTGGTCTGGTTTAGTCTGAAACACATTTCAAAATTTGCCTAATTTCTTGCTCCCCTTGAAGGAGTGCCTACAAAACAAATGCCTTCTGTTCCTTTCATAGTGGACAGCAGTGGAAAGCTTTCTTCTTCTGGACTTTTTTGAGGAAGAGGCACATGACAAATACCCATTGGTGGGCTGAAGAAGATTGTTGTGCTTGTTATTGTTGTTGTTATTTGTTTTTCGAGACAGGGTCTCTGTGTGTAGCCTTGGCTATCCTAGAACTTACTTTGTAGACCAGGCTGCCTCACATAGAGATCCACCTGCTTCTGCTTCTGCTTCCAAGTGTTAGGAGAGCTGGGATTAAAGGTGTACACCACCACTGCCAAGGTTGTTAGGCTTATTTATCTATTAAACAGAAGCAGAGTTTTTATATTTCAATAATATCCTTTCAAGAAACATTTGAGCTATTCTGGACTTACTTTGCAGACCATGCTGGCCTCAAAATTCACTGCAATCCACCTGCCTCTGCATCCCTGATTACTGGGATTACAGGTGAGTGCCACCAAGCCTGGCTTCAGCAAGCTTTTTCTATTCATATACACAGGCTGTCTCTCACTAAAGGTTCAAGAGCTCGGCATTAAACATGGGTAAGATAAATGGTTGGTATAGTTCAGGACTAAAGGGTTTCTAAATGGGAGATTTGACAGGTAAACAGGCAGAGTTACAGAAGCAGAATTTGAGCATAACAAGTGGGTCATAACATCCTCCTGTAACAAAGACAGACCTGGTTGCAAGGCAGTCGTAACAAGGTGGTCATAAAACAAAGGTTCATAACAACATGGTCACCACAATGTGGTCATAATAACCTTTTGCAAAAAAGGCATGCTTGTTTCCTGGAAGGCAATACAGAACCATTTGTAATTAAGGTCACAGATGTGGTATAGCCCAATCCTTGAGAAACAGATTTAATCATAAACAGGAACGAACCTAGTCTTTACTGTAAAATGGCTGTCAAGCCTAAGATGGAGACAGGCTAGCATGGAAATCATGCTAGCATTTGCTTCAACAGCTGGCACAAACATCCCATTTGTATTACAAAACTCCTTTTCATGCAGTCTCTAGTTTTCCTGTTTACATCAGAAAAAAGCTCTTGTTGTTTATAAATACACACCTTGAATGATACATTTCCCGTTTAGGACGTGCTATTTGCATTTAGATTTGAATGATTAGTAAGAGAAAGAGAAAGAGAAGAGGGGAGATAAAACTATTCCAGTCTGTAGGCTGTCATTTTGTTCTGATGACAGTGTCCTTTGCTTTATAGACACTTTTCAGTTTCATGAGGTCACATTTATTGGTTGTTTCTCTTAGAGCCTGCGCTGTTGGTGTTCTGTTCAGGAAGAAATCTCCTGTGCCAATGAGTTTGAGGCTCTACCCCACTTTCTCTTCTAACAGATTTAGTGTGTCTGGGTTTATGTTGAGATTTTTGATCTACTTGGACTTTAGTTTTGTGCAAGATGATAAATATGGAGCTATTTGCACTTTTTCTACATGTAGACATCCAGTTAGACCAGCACCATTTGTTGAAGATACTGTCTTTTTTTCCATTGTGTCATTTTAGCTTCTTCGTCAAAAATCAGGTATCCCTAGGTGTGTGGGTTTATTTATGGGTCTTCTATTTGATTCAGTTGATCCACCATTCTGTTTCTATGCCAGTACCATGCAGTTTTTAGTACTGTTGTTCTGTAGTACAGCTTGAGATCAGAGATGGAGACACCTCCAGATGATCTGTTGTTGTACAGGATTGTTTTAACAATTCTGTTTTGGTTTTGGTTTTGTTTTTTTTATATGTAATTGAGAATTGTTCTTTCAAGTTCTGTAAAGAACTGTGTTGGTATTTTAATGGGAATTGCATTGAATCTGTAGATTGCCTTTTGGCAGGATGGCCATTTTTACTATGTTAATTCTACCGATTCATGAGCATGGGAAATCTTTCCATGTTCTGATATCTTCTCCAATTTCTTTCTTCAGAGGCTTGGAGTTTTTTTCAAACAGGTCTTTCACTTGCTTGGTTAGAGTCACATCAAGGTACTTTATGTTACTAGTGGCTATTGTGAAGGGTGTAGTTTCCCTAATTTCTTTCTCAGCCCTTTTGTCTTTCAAAAGGATGTTCATCAACCCTGTATCTGACAGAGGGCTAATATCCAGTACATATAAAGAACTAAACAAGTTAAAAAGCAACAAGTCAAGTAATCCAATTTTAAAATGAGGTTCAGAGCTAAACGAAGAGTTCTCAATACAGGAATATCAAATGGCAGAGAAATACTTAAAGAAATGTTCAACGTCCTTAGTCATCAGGGAAATGCAAATCAAGACAACCCTGAAAGACTCTATCCAGCAAAGTATCAAAGCATATGCTGAGACTCATAGCCAAACTTTGTGTAGAGTGCAGGGAATCTTATGAAAGAAGGGGGAGATAGAAAGACCTGGCATGGACAGGAGCTCCACAAGGAGAGCAACAGAAACAAAAACCTGGGCCCAGGGGTCTTTTCTGAGACTGATACTCCAACCAAGGACCATGCTTGGAGATAACCTAGAACCCCTGCACAGATGTAGCCCATGGCAGCTCAGTATCCAAGTGGGTACCCTAGTAAGGGGAGCAGGGACTGTCTCTGACATGAACTCAGTGGCAGGCTCTTTGATCACTTCCACCTGAGGGGGAATCAGCCTTTCCAGGCCACAGAGGAGGACAGTGCAGCCAGTCCTGATGAAACCTGATAGACTAGGGTCAGATGGAAGGGGATGAGGACCTCCCCTATCAATGGTCTGGGGGAGGGAGGCATAGGAGGAGATGAGGGAGGACGGGTGAGATTGGGAGGGAATGAAGGAGGAGGCTACAGCTCAGACGCAAAAAGAATAAATTGAAATAAGAAAAAAAAAATTAAAAAACTATTCCAGAGTGACAATGACAGTTAAGATGATGGCTAGTGCAGGAGATTGGGAAGCAAGAAAGAGCTCACAGTATGAGATGAACTGGACAGGCAGATAAGCTATGATGATTTTAATGGGGATGACAGGAAACTCAGTGACTAAGCAATATGGAGGAGCTATTGCTAAATTACATACAACTGGATAATGGCTTGAATATCAAAAGGGACTGGAGAAGGCAGTGGTCTTGAACCAACAAACCAGGCTGTAATACTAAAATAAAAAAAAAAACACTAAAAACAGCAAGTTTAGAGGTGATTGGTCTTTCAAAAATATATTTAGTGTTGTGTATATGTGTATGTACAATGGGTGTATGTGTGTTTGTATGTATAGATGTTTTCATGTGAGGTTTATATTTGCCATGGTGAACATATGTGTGATGAACTGAATGAAAATGACCTCCATAGGCTCATGTATTTAAATGCTAGGTTCTTAGTTGGTGGAACTGTTTGGGAAGGATTAGGAGGTATGATGTGGCCTTGTTGGACGAAGTGTGTCACTGTGGATGGGCTCTGAGGTTTTAAAATTCCATGCTAAGCCTAGTGTCACTCTGTTTCTGTCTCTCTGTCTTTGTCTCTGTCTCTCTCTGCCTTTGTCTCTCTGTCTCTGTCTCTCTGTCTGTCTCTGTCTTTCTCTGTGTGTTTCTCTATATGTCTGTCTTTATCTGTCTTTCTGTCTGTCTCTGTCTCTCTCTCCTGCCTACTGCTACAGATCAGGATGCAAAGCTCTTACTACTTACTGCTCCTGTGCCTGTCTGCTTCTCTCTGAGATGATCATGGACTAACCTCTGAAACTGTAAGGAAGCTCCCAAATAAACACCCTGTTTTTGTGTTGCTTTGCTCATGGTGTCTCTTCGCAATAATAGAACAGTGAGTAAGACAATGTGGAAGTCAGTGCACAGCTTCTAGTGTTAGTCCTTATGATCTATGTAATTCAAGGCAGGGTCTATCTTGTTCACCTCTGTACTATGTACTACAGGCTAGCTGACACAAAGGATTCTGGAGAAACTCTTCTTTTTCTGTCTGCCGTCTTTACACAAGAGTGCCATGGTAACAGACTTGGGTTGCAGCATCCAGCTCTTCATAGTTTCTGAGCATCTGAACTCAGGTGCTTAGGCTTATGCAGTAAATGCTTTTACCCACTGAGCCCTTCCCTAGACTGTGGAGTGCAAAATATCACAAAATAGCCAAAATATCACAAGAATGGTCTCTAGGCCACCTACTAATATTATTTTCCTCTGAAATCTCTTGAGCCAGATCTCCACAGTTCAAATCACCATCAACACCACTGTATCCCATGCTCCTACTAGGATGGCTCATTAAGCCCTGCTTGAAACATTCAATTGATTTTCTAGTCCAGAATCCCAAAGTGTTCCATACTCCTCTAAACAAAAGCATGGTCCAGCCTATCACAGCAATCTCTCAGTCCCAATACCAACCTTTGTCTTAGTTAGGGTTCCTTTAGCTGTGAAGAGACACCATGACCACAGCAACTCTTATAAAGTAAAGAATTTAACTGGGGCTGGCTTACAGTTCAGAAGTTTAGTCCATTGTTATCATGGAGAGAAGCATGGCAGCACACAGGCAAACATGGTGCTAGGAAGGTAGCTGACTATTTTACATCAGGATTGGCAGGCAGCAGGAAGAGAGAGTGACACTTGAGCTTGGCTTGGGTATCTGTAACCCCAAATACAGCCCTCCATGACAGACTTCCTCCAACAAAGCCACACCTACTCCAGCAAGGCCACACCTCCCAATAGTGCCACACTCTGTGAGCCTATGGGAGCCATTTTCATTCAAACCAACATACAGGGTCTCCTTAAACTACTGGCCTTGAACTTGAGATTCTCTGCCTGATATTAAAACATGCATAACCATGCCCACCTTAAGAAAAGTTGGGGTTTTTTTCTTGTTTTTATGGATAGTTTACTCATCTCCATGTTCTACGTTATATAAGTTCATTGGTCAGTTAGTCAAACTTACTGTTTCCCTTCTTTCTCTCTGTCCTCTGAAGGCATTGGGACTCACATGCATGTAACTCACATGTAGACCCATGTGTAAACATCATTATAAACACTGACAAATGTTTTTAAAAAGCATGACTAGGGGAGATCCAAGATGGCTGCCACGAGAGGACACTGTGTCTGAGGATTAGGACAGCAGAAACAACGCAGCAACCAGGACACTGAAAACTGGGACCTAAAGCAACAGCATTTGTGATTGCCAGGTGAGCAGAACTCCTACGGTGAGGAAAGCAAGTGGGAAAATCCTAGGGACACCCAGTTATTCCCCAGAAAAAACTCCGGGTGACTGGCGGCACACAGCTCTGATCTGACCAAGCAGCCGCGCTGGGCGCCAACAGCCTCCATATCAGACTGGGTCACACAGTCTCCGGGCCAGACTGAGGAGGAGCCGGGTACCATTTTGGCTGACCTGCATACTGCGGGCACACACTGCTCAGCTCCACCAGCAAACACCTGAGTCTGTGTGTGAGTCCACGGGCAGTCTGAGAAGGACCCGGGTTCTGTTTCAACTGGCAGGCATACGGCAGGCACACACTGATCACCTCTGCCGGCAACCATCTCAGTCCGTGTGTGTGTGTGTGTGTGTGTGTGTGTGTGTGTGTGTGTGTGTGTGTATGTGTACATGGGCCAGACTGAGAGGGCCTAGGGGACCATTTTGACCGGCCTGCATACTGAGAGCGCACACTGCTCGGGTCTGCCAACAGCCACCTCAGTCCATGTGTGTGTCCACTGGCCAAACTGAGAAGGCTGCGGGCACCATTGCAGACCAGCCTGCATACAGCGGGTGCACACTGCTCAGCAACGCCTGCATCCACTCCAGAACAAGTGTGTGTGCCCCATATATCATCTCAGACTGTGGTGCACAGTCCCTGGCCCAGAAGGGCAGCCAAGTCTCCAGTCCAGGGGAGAGCCCTTAGCAGCAAGCCCAGGGTGTAGCACGGAGCCCCCAGCTGATGTCACAAACCTAGACATTCAGCCACTAGCACAGAGTGAGGAACCAAGATCCAGACCAGAAGGGTAACCACCCTGCGGTGCTCACAGCTTCTAGCACAGAGCACGAGGCTGGGCACACAGAGCCCACAACAGAGTTCAATTGAGACAACAACACACAATATCAAACCATTGGAACTCCCTGATCTTCTGGAAGAATACTCCTGACACAAGAGATTGACAGTTCCAGTATGAAGATCAGCCTTAAAGCACAAACAGCATCTTGATTATATATAAACAAATGCCCAGAAATCAGCGAAAGAACTCACCCAACAAAAATCAGGAGACCATGGTCCCACCAGAAATACCCAAAAGCAGTGGAGATTTTAATTCAGCGGAGACACAGGAAAATTATGTTAAAGCTATGATTATGCAGATATTAGAGGAACAAAAGAGAGACAAAAAGAGGAAATGAACAAGGCCCTCAAAGAAATTGAGAAGAATTTAACTGCCCACATACAGGAACAATTAAAGATATACAGACAGGAAACAACCAAAATAGGAGACACAATCAATCAGATGAAGGAAACAGTACAAAGCATGAAAACGGAATTAGTATCTATAAAGAAGACACAAAGGGAGAAGAACCTGGAACTGGAGAACTTAGAGAAAAGATCAGGAACCACAAAGGTAAGCATCAACAATAGAATACAAGAGATGGAAGAGAGAATCTCAGGAGCTGAGGATACGCTGGCTGAAATGGATTCCTCACTCAAGGAAAAAATAAAATTGGAAAAGT
>CM053763.1:27623114-27648112 GCA_028658305.1 Pachyuromys duprasi
TTCCAGGATACTTCTTTTTTCTCTCAATTTTTGATTAGTTCTTGTGCTGGATAGTTAGCTAGTTAGTTAGTTCGTTCATTCATTAGTTAGTTAGTTAGTTTGCTTAATGTGGCACAAGCTATAGTCATCTGCAGAAAGAAACCTCAGAAAACTCCTCTGTCAGATTGGCCTTTAGGCAGAACTATGAGGACTTTTCTAGATTAACGATTAATATGTGAGGGCCCAGCTCACTGTGGCCAACACCACCCCTGGGTAGGTAGATGGGTGGAACTGGGTTGTGTAAGAAGGGAAGCTGAGCAAGTCGTGGAGAGCAATACAGTCAGTCAGCAGACTCCTCCTTGCTCTCTGCTCCAGATCCCGCCTCTGGGGTCCTACCCTGCTTTAGTTCCCACTTTGGCCTCCCTCACTGATGGATTGTGACTAGGGAGGGTAAGCCAAATAAACCCTTTCTTCCTCTGCTTGCATTTGGCCAAGGTGTTTATCACAGAAATAGGAACCAGATTGATGTAGTAGTTCCCTATCTCACTTGAATCTCCTTTTTATCTGCTCAAATTTTGAATGTTTAATTGCTCCAGAATTTTGGTCTCAGCAATTTTTTTTTTTTTATGTACCTAGTACACTTGAGTAATCTTATCAAGCCCTTGGGCTTTAAGACAATGCAAACATTGCCAGTGTGTTAGCTTTTTGTCATGACAAAGTACTCAAGATAACAAATATATGACTCTGGCACAGCCTAGGTCCCACAACCCTGGCTGGCAGCCTAGAAGAAATAAAGAAAAGCAGACACACAGACACACATACAATGAAACTGGGATAGGATGGGGTGTTCTAACAGCCACAACCAGGAACTTCAAAGGAGCGTCTTAGCTGCAGCACAGGGGGAGGGGTGGGAGAGTCTCAGGAGGAGGTCTCTGCAGGTGAGCAATCTCAGGCAGTAAACCTCCAGGAAGAGGATGCTGCAGTTGCTTGTCTTTGCACTGATCAGCCATTCATAAACACTCAGACTTCCAAGGAAAGGTTTGCATCCCCCTTAAGCTTGGCCCATATGGGTGATGGCTTTGCCACTTTGCCGTGAATCAATTTGCCTTGCAGTCAACAGGTTGTGTCCATATTTTTTCAGGACTTCACTCATTCAGGGCTCCCTCTGCTTCTTGTAGGTGAGGAGGAAAGATTTCTTTTGGCTCACAATTTCTGTGCTTTCAAGCTCATAATTAGATGGCACTGTTGTTTGGAGCTTGAGGGGAGAGATGGAAGAGAAAAAGGAGGTGAGGAGGGGAGATGAGTGGGAAAGAGAGGCTCAAAGAGATACCAGCACTCCAATATCTTCTTAAATGGTATACCTTCAGAGACCCAATGTCTTCCCACTACACCCTACTTTTTCAGAGTTACATTATCTCCTAACAAACCCCCAGGCTGACAACCAATACATTGTCTTTGTCTTAGTTACTTTTATATTATTGTGGCAAAACACTATGACCAAAACAACTTATAAAACAAAGTGCTTAATGTGGGCTTACTGTTTCATAGGGTTAGAGTCCATGGTGGCAGAGAAAAGGCATGGTGACAAGAATAGGTGAGAGGTTATATATTGATCTACAAGTAGGAGGCAGGAGGCAGAAGAACAAACCCTTGAAAGGGCACCAGTCTTTGAATTCCCAAAGCCCAACCCCAGGGACACACCTTCTCCAACAAGGCCACAACTCCCAATCCTTTCCAAATAGTTCCACCAACTAGGAACCAAGTGTTCAAACACATGAGCCTATGGGGACCAATTGCACTCAAACCATCATGTATAGTCTTTGGAAGGAAGAAGGAGCTTTTGGGTAGCAAGAATCTGTCTGCAGATCTTCTCCAACAGTCAAAGCTGTAAATAACCATGGAAGTTGATATGTTGCCCTCAACTCAAGTTTTTCTGATCAGAATAGTTTTCAAATGTTACCAGTCAAATCCACTTTCATATTTGGTGTTCCTCATCCCATGTGAGGTTTTTAGGTTATTAGCTCTGCAGTTAGTTACACCCTAATCCCCCAGACACAAACGAGAGAGAGAGAGAGAGAGAGAGAGAGAGAGAGAGAGAGAGAGAGACTGAGACGTCAAGCCATTCAAGCACAGTCGTGTTTAAAAGTTAACAGGTCAAAATACAGAAATGTTAGCTAGTCTTAGGGAAGTGCCATCAAAATTAGATAGTATGAACCAGGAAGAAGGCATTTACTGAAACTGGATTTTATAAGCAAGCTTACGATAGATTTGAACTGGGCTATGTCGGCCACATTCACCTTTGCTCACCTGCAGGGGTCTTTCTCTCTCTCACCCTCATAAATTTTGTTAAAAAAAAAAAAAGTAGATACTCTACTGAGAGTCAACCTGGGGGGTTCTGTATTTTATTATCTAAACACAGCTTCTAGAAGTCTTAAGCAATCATATGTGTGTATGTATATATACATATACACACAGGTAATACACATATACATATATATGTATGTATCGTGTGACACTATACATAATATATATGTATGTATATATACATATCTCATATCTAACAAGCAAAGTCAGAACAGAAGGGGAAAGACATAGCATCACAGTTTTAAATATACAAAATATTAACATTAGGCACCTTGTATTGTAATCAATTTTTTTTCATGACAAGTTTTGTTTTTTAAGATTTACTTATTTATTACCCATACAGTGTTCTGCCTGCATGTCAGAAGATGGCACCAGATCTAATTATAAATGGTTGTGAGCCACCATGCAGCTGCTGGGAATTGAACTTAGGCTGTCTGGAACAACAGCCTGTGCTCTTAACCACTGAGCCCCCTCTCCAGCCCTCATGACAAATCTTAATACTCCCACCAGCAATGGAGCAGTTCTCCCCTTTTTCCACATCCTCCACCAGCATGTGCTGTTGCTTGAGATTTTGATGCTGTTGCTTGAGATTTTGATCTTGGTGGGTGTAAGATAGAATCTCAGAGTCATTTTGATTGGCATTTCTCTGATGACTAAGGACATTGAACATTTCTTTAAGTGTTTCTCAGTCATTCTTCTGTTGAGAATTCTCTGTTTAACTCTGAACCCCATTTTAAAAATTGGATTATTTGGTTTGTGTTTTCATTTATTGATTGATTATTGATTTAATCTCCCTACAGCCTAAACACAGCCCTCTCCCTTCTCTCCTCCTGTTGGTGTTTGTTGGTTTCTTTGTTGATTAGTTTTCTGAGTTCCATATATATTCTGGATATTAGCCCTTTGTCAGATATAGAGTTGGTGAAGATCCTTTCCCAGTGTGTAGGCTGTCGTTTTGTTCTCATGACAGTGTCCTTTGCTTTACAGAAGCTTTTCAGTTTCATGAGGTCCCATTGATTGATTGTTGCTCCTAGAGCCTGTGCTGTTGGTGTTCTGTTCAGGAAATTGTCTCCTGTGCTGATGATATCAAATCTCTTCCCCACTTTTTCTTCTAAAAGATTTAGTGTACCTGGTTTTAAGTTGAGGTCCTTGATCCTCTTGGACTTGAATTTTGTGCAGTTGCCCTGCTTTCTTACAGCACCCTGGACAAACAGCCCAGTACTGGAACTTCCCAGTGTGAGCTGGGCTCTCCTACATCATCATGACTTTAAAAATGTGTCTTACAGACTTGCCTACAACCCAATCCTACGGTGGTGTTTTCTCAGTTAAGATTCGTTTTCTCAGAGGATCCCAACTTGTGTTAAACATGACATGAAAACTAGCCAGCACACTTAAGAAAAGAAATTTCAGTGATTTCATAAATGACAAACTCCCATATAAACAGCCACTGGACAATGCCTCCACAGTGCAGACATAGCTCCTTCCAGCTCACGGCTTTTGCCTCTTTTTTTTTTTTTTTTTTTTTCCTTCTTGCACCTGTTCAGTGGCTTTAGAAAAGAATGCCCCACTACATCAGGGAAGGACAAACAGCCTGCAGCATGTGGTGCCATTTCCCTTCAAGCCCCAGAACAAGGCCATTCAGGTTCTTATTTGGACACATTTTAAAAATTACCTTATTACTGGGGGTTTTATGCTCAGACCTGGGCTGGAGTGCGCTTGTCAATCTTGCCCACAGTTAGCCAATTAAAAACAAGTAGTAATGAAAAGAAAAACAGATTTTATTCATTGCAGATACATTGGCGAAAAGGAACAAAGAGGCTGAGTGACAGTCTCCTGCATCCAGCTTTTTCTGGTATCCTAACTTGGCACGGGAGTGTTAAGTTTAAATAGAGGAAAAGAAGTGTGCCTGGCTAAGCAGTCCTGATCAGGATGTGGTCCCATCCATCATCACCATCTTGGCTCCACTTTCTCCTTCGAGGTGGTCTGGTCCGACTAGCTGTCAGAAATCTCTGTGAAATCCTTCCTGGAGACAAACTTTGCCTCTGGCAGGCACAAGGCTCCCAGCTCTTTCTTTTCCCGGCATGAGACTCGTGGGGAATTCTAGTTTCTTGGGCTTCATCATTTCAAGAATCTGGTGGCCTAAGGGAGTTGCACAATTGTCTATTTAGAATATATTTACCCCAGAATGGATAGGTGAACAGCTCCCAACCTCTCTGCTAGTGGGAACTAGGCTGATGGGGCCAGACAAGAAGAGGACTGGCCCACCCAGACTTTGCCCCACAACCAGAGCAAACCTGTGACAGCTCTTTAGTTTTCTAAACTGGTCAGCGGTGAGATTTGTCTTTGAATGCAAAAAAAGCAGAGCTAGTACTGTTGTTTGTAATAAAAATCTCAATCTTTCAATTTTACCAATGAAGACTCTGGAGCTGCATGCTGCAATGAGATCCTGCTAGCTCAGAGAGGCAGAGGAAGCACCCAGCTGACCTTCTTCCTCAAGGGACACCTCAAAAGGAAGCTCTTCTTCTCCTCGAACTTAACACTCTTCTCTTCTACTTCCTATATGTCTCTCTATCTGTCCTGACTTCCTTTTACTCTCTGTTTTGTTTGTTTGTTTGCTTGGTTTTTGTTGTTATTTTGAGACAGGTTTTCTCTGTGTAGCCTGCTTTGTAGACCAGGCTGGTCTCAGACTCACAAAGGTCCACCTGCCTCTGCCTCCCCCACTACTGGGGTTACAGGTGTTGGCTACCGCACCCTGTTTTTTGTTTCATTTTGTTTTTCCTGTGTTCACTATATCGCTTGCTCCACCTCTTGACCTATGATTGATTTTATATAATTCAAGCAGAAAGCTCTTGGATTAACATTTATGCCAGGGCTGAGCCTTATCACAACTAGAAACAGGTCTTCCAGGAAACAACCCCGACTCGGGGTTCACAGTGTGATCAAATATCCTACAACCTGGCATGCGTGACTGGCTCTATGGTGCTTGCATCTCTTCTGTCACACTTTTGGGTACTCGTAAAGACTCAGAGCATGGTTGGAGAAATACTATGCTATTTTCTATCACAACACACCCCATTGGCCTCACTGAATGATTTCTGAACTCTGTGTGGATGTTTTGTCCCTGTTGCCCAGACCAGCCTTAGCAGGAGGATTATAGATTTCTGGGACTGAGGACCTGAGGATCTGAATGGAGTGTTGTTCCCTGGGATACACAGCAGCTGCTCGGAGCTCAGTGAGGCTCGTAGTGACAGCCCTCCCAAGTCCTACCTTCATGGCTGGCTAGTCAGCCCATCCCTGCTTTCTTAGCTGCCACCACAATATAGTGTTTTCAAGGCTGCAAGCTCATTGCCTTTTCTGGTTGAGGCAGTCAGTAGTCGGTGCTTTTAATATTTTAATATCCATGTGGTACTAAACACAATCCATCCAGTACCTAGGAGAACCAATCATGTTGATGTCAGAATCACACGCTCCTTCCCCAGAGTGGATGTCAAATTTCATGGTCCCATGTCACCTCTCGCAATGCTTCCCTGAGGCACTAGGCTACAGCTGTGTGAGGCTTCAGGGACCCCAGTTGCTCTGCTGGGTGAACAGGGCCTCTTCCTCTCAGGTGTAAGCAAGTGATTGCTTTGGCCCAGGTGATTGGTAGAGTCTTTTTCAGTTCTGAACCTTGTACAAAATAGAATAAAAAGAAGAGCTTTGCTTCCTATGGGTGTTTTTACTTACAATGCAGTGCCACGAGTCAGAGCAAATGCACAGAGGAGAGTGACTGACTTTGGCCATGATAGATAGTCAAATGGGATAATTGGGATTCAAAGCTGACGGTTTTTGGCATAAATTTTCTACTTGACTGTCTGGCGGCACTGAAATAACTGCTAACTGCCATGTCTCTCACGTTCTTTTGCTTGGATTGCTCCAGCGCACTAAAAAAGGCTGTTAAATCATCACTCTGTTCACAAGTGTCTATCCTGATGACCGTCGGTGAGTAGTAGTTAAAAGGGGGGGAATGTTAATCCCACTGGAGAAGAATAAGACCACTACCACAATTGTTGGGCCAAATTTGAAGCAAGCTTTTTCTTTTTTTTTTTTTTTTTAAATGGCCAGGACAATGAATGATGGCCAGATCCCTATCTGGGATTCCCAGAGAATGGCAACGAATTATGTTAGTCAGGGACGTATAGAGGCAAAATTCACAAGGCTGCATACTTTCCACCTTGGTCCAATTGGGGGTAAGCATACATCCTGACTTACCTCCTGCCTACATGTAATCAAGTACAAACTGTGCATCTGGGGCAACCAACTTCATTTACAAAAGCGAAAACAAGTGGCTTGCTTTCTTACAGAAACAACGGTCCCCAACATTGAGGAAGTTATCTGTTCTTGAGCAAGTGGGACATAGGTCATAGATCTCTGCTTTATAGGTCTCTTAAGCACAGTGATGTAAATGTAAAACATAACTTTAGCTTCACAGTAGAAGGAGAAAATGTTTTAAATTGGGAGGCAGTCAGATCCTGTAAGTAAATAACTATTCTGTTCCAGAATGGCCATGAGATGTCTTGGGGAGGTTTCTGACTCCAGAGTAAGCTTTAGGACAGAACCCCAAGTCAGCATTCGCCAGTACCTCACAAATGTTGCTGCAACTATAAACACCTAAAGAGCCTTAAAAATGTGCATACGTCCATGGGGGTTGTAAGTCAGTTTGTAAGTAAGTCAGTGCTTGCCTAGTATGCCTGAGGCTCTCCATTCCATCCCTATCACTCAAGAACAACAGAAACAGTAATGGTAACTTATACAAGTATAAGCACTTCTATCAGCATTCAAGAGGAAGATCAGTAGTTTGATATCATCCTCAGCTACACAGCAAGTTTGTATCTAGACCCTCTCTGCCTCCCTGTCTCTGTCTGTCTGTCTGTCTCTCTCTCTCACACACACACCACACACAAATACTGATGCTTGGTTTTCCCTGCATTCACCAGACATTATGGCTTAATTGGTGTGTGATAAGGCTAGGAATCTTACAAGCCTCCCAATGACTCTAACGTAGAACGAAGTTTGGGAACCGCTAGAGTTTGGTCAGTATCCTGCTGAACTGATAACATGAGTTTATTTAACATCTGGTGTTATGGGAGCGCCTCAGAAATGACCACTCAGGGACAGTGTGTAGCCAGTTGAAAGTCTTTATTCCATTATTCTGGCTGGGACCACACCCAGCTGTTCCAGGATCTAAATGTGTCCAGAACATGGGATTTTTAAAGGCAGAAACTGTGTCCTGGCATCTTACTTAGTGACTGCAGGGTCAGGGCTTTGCAGAGTGAAGAGCTTGAAACAATCACTTTTATCAAAAGCTAAGATAAGCTCTTAGCAGAAGGTGGGTTCTGAACAAACAGTTTTATCAAGACTAAAATAGCGAGCTAGGATATTCTGACCTTTGGTTCCTAGATTAGACTTGGGTAGTTTTCCCTGGATTGTCACAGAGATCAGATTCTAGTTAAACCTGGAAATGGCCTCAGCAAGAATGCAAGCTAGAGGAACCTTTGCATTGTCTTGTCCCACCATGACAGAGGTTAAATTACAGCCTGCCTTTAAAGACAGCGGTCTGTCTTAAGAGGGCAGATCTCACAGCCTTAAGGAATTGGGCCACAATCATCAATCATTTACTTCTCTCTCTCTCTTTCTCTCTCTCTCTCTCTGGGACAGAGTTAAGAACCTGTTCTGGGTTGTGGAACAGGTTCTAATTTTTGAGCTTCTGATTTATGATCCTAACCAGCATCTCACTCTGCCAGGACCTTTGCAGCATAAATTCTCCCAAACTAACTTGTGTGGTGAAAAAAAAAAAATCTCACCAGCAGCACCCTCCCAACAAACTTATAAAAGCCAGATATTTCCCTTTTTTGTGGAATTTCTTTAAAGGCTCTATGTTCTGGGCACTGCCCACCATCCCTCTCATGACACCTTTATTTTTATTTCTCTTAACTTTTAGCTATCCCTCTAATGGAGCTCTTCCCTGGGCTTTGAAGAGAAGCTTCTCTTTCCCTTTGAGTCTCTACTGCAGTTTTAATGCACAGCAGTTTCTTTCTGGTGCTTTCCTACCTCCAGGAGCAATCATGGCTCCTTCCAAGGGCACTTCTGCGTCAGTTCCCATCCTGAACCACACAACTGCCTTTCAGATCTGCCTTTATTCCTCCATATGGCTTGGAGTCCTTCTTCTTCTTCTTCTTCTTCTTCTTCTTCTTCTTCCTTGTCCTCCTTCTTCTTTTTCTTCTTCTTCTAATTATTCTTCAAATTTTGAGCCTAAAGCAGCATGATGAAGACTGTGTTACTTGCAAGGGATGGTCAAGCTTCTTTACCTTTCCTTGCATTCTAACATCAACACTTAAACCTGTTTAGTGATAAAGAGGACTCTGTCTCCCTCGTAGGGCTGTTCCCTAAATGTTGGGGAGCTTGGAAAATTTGGGAAGGTGCTTGTGTTATAAGAATGCTTAAGAGTCTGCCCCACCGTATTTGGTATTAGGAAGGAAGTTTGTTGTGGAAAGGGGGAGTGGAGATAGAGAAAGGGTTGCACCTCAGAGAGAGACAGAGAGAGGGAGAGAAACTGGGGGAAAGAGGAAGGGAGAGAGAGAGAAGAGGCACAGGAGAGTTATCCCACATACCTGGTGCAGGTGATAACATAGGACATAGGAGGTGACATAGGACATAGTCAGGACCCTAAAGGCCCCTGAGGGTAGGCTAGTTGAATTGCCTGCACACCAACGTAACAGCTTGCCACTGAACATGACCCCAGAACTCAGTGTATTCCTGCCATCATTATGTTCTCTCAGAATTTTAAACCTATGTTTCATGTTTATAAGAAAAAAGTCTTTGAATAAATCATAAAATTAAATTGCCATAGGCTTTCCAGCATTTATTTCCTAGAGATTTCACGAGTATGTATTTTCTTATTATAAAATTAATTCTGTAAAAAGAAAACCTTTTCTTTTTACTACTACAACTCGCCTTTTCTCCTCACTTTTCTGTTATTTCTCTTCCTCTTTTGTTCTATGAACTTGAATGAGTTTGATAATATTGCTCAATACAGTCATAAACTAGCATTTCTCCACCTCTGAAAAATCTAAGTCAGCAGGAAGTCATGGATAGAAAATCTAAGGAGTCTCAGCTCTGTCTAATACTCAGGACATTTTTTCCTTAACTTTGCAATGCCTTGGTTGACTTTTGATTAGATCTGCTACTCAAATCACATGCTGTGAGAAACTAATGGTTGCCAGGACCAGTAAATATAGATTCAAAGATCAACAATTTTACTGCCAATACCTCATTAAGAGGCTACACCTCTCAAATCATAATGTGTAATGCAACAATGTTATCATGATGTAAAATAATAGAATTCTGTTTTATTTTTAATCTGAAATGCAGAAGCACAGTGTAAAAGTGTAAGTACATATGCTTAGTGTAGTTTGAAAGGAAGTATTTCTTGGGTAGGTGGGAGGAAAAGCAAGAAGTAAAAGTTAGCTGGGGTGATAAGGAAGATGATTGGGAGGACTTTTTGGCAATTCTTTAAATATGTCTTACTGTATCCCCAAAACATTCTACTGGGGTATATAGAGGGCCAAAACAACAGAGGGACAAAGAGTGGGGTGTTCTCAATCCTAGACGTATCGCTTCAGGATCATAGTACTTTGGTATTCCAGACTGCCATGCAAATACTCTCAATTTTGTTTGTTTGTTTGCTCGTTGTTTTGAGCAGGGTTTCTCTGTGTAGCCTTGGCTGTCTTGGAACTCTCACTATAGACCACATAGGTTTCAAACTCAGAATCATTCTCACAAATCAGAGAGGAATTGGTACATTTCTAGTTGCAAATAATTTCTTCTGCCTGCGAACAATAGCCTGTAGCCTTTTTCTTTTCTAGATTTCTGTGTTACTATGTTTTACATGAACTTTAGTTTAACCTTAAACATTAATTGGGGAGAAAAAATCTGTCTAGGGTGGAGTCTGCAGCAAGAAAAGCAAAATTATAAATCAGCGCTAAATCCAGACTCCATGGTTTAGGACAGGATGTGGCACAAACAGGAAAACTCTGAGGAGATGGCCCAGAGGCCAGATTTTGGGCTCAAGGACTAAAATTTTAGAACAGGAAACAACCTTAGAAGGTCCAAATGAACAACTAGGGGCTCAGAGATGATGGATTTCGGTTCAGGCATAGAGTGAAATTGTGTGTTTTACCAATACCCGTTACCAAGCCAATTCTTCTGTATTTCAATTTAGATAAATCTGTCCAGTGTGTGGATGCTGCTCAGATGGGGTTTTAAGAAGACATCTGGAAACAACAATGTTCCAGTTTGGCACCAGATGGCTAGCCACTCCCAAACATTTTCTCTTGTTGTATGTGGCTGCTGCCTTATCCACTGCCACCATCCATCATCTTTAGTTCTTGCCCTGCCTTTCTCATCTCTGACTACATCTCCACATCTCCACTTGCATTTTAATGAAAACATTTTAATTTTTTTGAATATTTGAGACAGGGTCCTTCTTTGTAGTCCCGACTGTCCTAGAGATTTGTCTGTCTATTCCCCAGATCCCAGTGTTGGGATTAAAGGTGTGTGCCGCCGTGCCCTATTACATTTTTACATATACAGATTACAAAAGGATAAAAATGAATTACAGCAAGATTTGGGTCTTCATCAACGCATGTTATTAAATATTTTTTAATTAAACAACAAAGATCTGAAATCAATCCAAAAGTAGAAAGCAAAGCAAAACAAACAGAACTCAAAATTAACATGCTGGCTATTTTGTGTGTGTGTGAGAGAGCTAGAAGAAATTTGGTTGCAAACATGTACAGCGTGGGGGGTCTCCGCTAGAAATCATCAGGATTAGTCGGCAAAGACACTGGCCACTGGTAGTGTTGATAATGTGGCAGCAAGAGGGCTGTGGTGGTTTTTATGAGGATGGCCTCATAGGTGCATGTATTTGAATACTTGATCCCTAGCTGATTGAACTGCCAGGGAAGAATTAGGAGGCAGGGCCTTGTTGGAGGAGGTGTGGCCTTGTCGGAGGAGGTGTGGCCTTGTTGGAGAAGGTGTGTCTTTAGAGGCAGGTTTGATGTTTCAAAGGCCTTCTGCTAGTCCAATTTATGCCTGCTGGCCGCAGATTAAGTTGTGAACTCTGCAGCAACGCCTGTGCTTTGCTGTCATAGACTAACCCTCTGAAACCATAAGCCAAATTAAACCCTTTCTTTTGGAAGTTGCCTTGGCCATGATGTTCTACTGTACGATAGAAAAGCAACTAAGGCAGGAGTATGTCAGGGCTTTCTAGAGCCCTTTCATCCGGTCCTTGCCAGAGGTTCATGATAGCAGCTAGAAGACATTCTCCGCGCTTTAATTATTTTTCTTTATCCTGTACGGTTTTATCTTCTTGTTATTGTGAGCTCTTACCATAAAAGTAGTTTAAAGACAATGGTTGACAAAACACGCTTGTCTCTTTCCCAAGACCACACTGAAATGACAATGAAGAAAGATAACAACACAGTGGAGAAATAGAAAGGGCAAAAGTGGCTGAAAGTTTGCAGTGAATGTTCAGCAGTGGGAAAGCATGGAACAGTAACAGAATTAAAGGATAGAAGTAATTGTTTAGCAGGTTACAAGTGCTCCTTTGTCCACAACTACAGAAGCACAAAAGAGTTTGAAGTGTGCGGGTCAGGCAACTGTAGATGAGTATGCAAAACACACAAATACACTCATCCTCAACTCTATCTGAGTGTTCTCCTTGGGTGCTGAGACTGTCAACTGTTTTGATAGAATTTTTCCTACTTTCAAATATTTCCACAGATTTCTTAAACTTCCTTTAGGGCCTGTTCCAGCATAACTACCCTTGTCAAGAAATTTGCTGATGCTATTAATTTAGATCAATTATTGCATCCTGAGCACACTATCTTTCAAAGTAGCTGGGCATAATTCTCTCTATAATATGCACTCTTATGCTTGAAGAGAAAAATGTTCTCTTGAGATGAATGACCTCTGTGTCTTTCAGCACAGTCATTTATTTTCCAACCCTTTCATCACTTTTGTGTGTCCTCTCTAATCTGCTTCCAAATTTCCTGCATTTATCATGCCAACTAAAGAGCATGATTCTGAGAATGCAGCCCTTCTGAGACTTCTTCACAACAAAGGAGGCAAGTGCTTAAGGCATACTTTATTTTTTTGTAGATTTCATACACTTTTCCATGCCTTGTTTCATCACTTGAGGTACATACTGTACTATCTTCCTTCCAATCTCTAATTGGTTTTTGTTTGTTTGGTTTGGTTTGGTTTTTTGAGACAGGGTAGTCTCTGTGTAGTCCTGGCTGTTTTGGAACTCACTATGTGGACCAGGCTGGCCTCGAACTCACAGAGATCCGACTGCCTCTGCCTCCGGAGTGCTGGGATTAAAGGTGTGTGCCAAAATTCTGACCCAAATTCTGATTGTTGTGTGGGTGGTCTATACAGTGTTGTGTTCAGACTGGTCTACAGCAGAGCTCATTTGCATCTGTTTAAAGTCCTCATGGTTCTGAAGATGTACCAGAAATTCATAACTCTCTGTTTTCCTTGGATCAGAAACAGTCTAAAGATGAGATAAATCGCAGGGACTTTTGTGAGATGTTCTACATTGGTGCTGTGCAGTATGGCAGCTGATAGCCTCATATGGCTGTGAAACTATGATTAGTACAAGGGAGATGGAGACAATCCCCACCTTCCTGTGGCATTGGGGAAGCAAACCAGCTCAACCACTAAGCTGTGTTTCTGACCCTCTGTAATTTATTTTAAAAAGAATATCTTGAGAACTTCCTAAGGATTGTCGTCAACTTAGAATTCTGTCTCAGCCTTAGGAATAGCTAGGATCATGGAGATATGCCATCGTGCTGGCCCAGAATGTTTACTCAGCTTTAGCTATAAATAGTTGTACGTATTTCAGAGCACGATGTTTGGAGCATTCTTAGGGCAGAGTCTAAGCTGAAGAGTGAAGCATAAGCCATTTTGGTTTGTTTATGTCTAACTAATTGGTGCTGATTGAAGGACTGGGGATTGAGCCTAGGGCACTGTGTTCTGAGCAAGCTCTATACGAGAAGCTTCAGCACCAACCCCTTTTTTTGTTTCATTTTTTTAACGATTGTATTTTTGAGACAAGGTTGTGCTAAGTTGCAAAAGTTGGTCTTGAACTTGCAACCCTCCTGCTTTCATACTGTCCCCAGTGGCAGAGTATCTGCCTGCACTTCTAGGATCCATCTCAATGCATGCTGATAAGCCATATTTTAGAAAAAATTTGATAATGAGAAGCATCTTAGTGCAATCCAAATGTTTTCTCTTTGTATTTTTTCAGGAATGTTGGGATGGCTTGACTACTTTTTGAGGTTTACTTCAGAAATACACACTCAGCTTTTTGCTTAGCCCAGTAAGTTGTTTCTCAAGTCCATGTACACGGGCATAAAATAAGACACAGGGTGCTGAGACAGTAAGCAAGCATGTTTTGGTAAAGAAAATGAAAAAAAAGTAAAGTTGTAAGAGAGACTAATTCTGGCTATTTTAGACCAATCTTGCAAAGCCATGGAACAGGCCAGTTTTTTCACTCATGCATAACCCACTTACTGGCCTGAAGATGCCATATTAGAAGATATTGGATGTTTTTAAACAAAATCCCAAATGTTCAATTTTACCAATAAAGAGTCGGGGGCCAGATGCTGAGGTGACAAACTACTAGCTCAGAGAGACAGGAAGAGCACCCAGCTGACCTTCCTACTCAGCCAATCAAACAGAAGACAAAAAACCCCTCTCCTTCTCCATGCTGTCTCGAAAACACTTTAGAGTGAATAGCCCTCCTTTCTATTTCCTGTGCATCTCTCTCTCTGTCCTCCATGCTTCCTTTCACTCTCTGTGGTTTTTTTCCATGTGCACTCCCTGTCAGCTGGTTTCTTTCTCCACCTTTGACCTAGGATTTACTTTATTTAATCGTCTTTACAGAAAGCTCTTAGATTAAAGGTATGTGCTAGGGCTGAGTCATACCACAACTAGAAACAGGTTTTCCAGTACAGAATCTCGGGGTTCATAGTGTGATATAATTTCTACACATATTATATATTATATAAATTTATAAATCTAAATTTATCTTGTTCATATATATATACATGTATATATATACACACATATATATACATATTGTATATATATACACACCCCATATATATATGTATATATATATATACTAAATCAATTTAAAGTCTACTGTGTATCTGTATATTAGAGACATATTTTGCTTAGTTGAGTTTTTTTTATTTTAATTTTTTTTAATTTTTCAAGACAGGGTTTATCTATGTAGCCTTGGCTGTCCTGGATTCACTTTGTAGACCAGGCTAGCCTTAAACTCACAGAGATCTGTCTGCCTCAGCCTCCCAGAGTGCTGAGATTACAGGTGTGCAACACCACTGCCTAGCTGCTTAGTTGAGGTTTTTAGAGAATTTTAAATTCCAGGGGCAATGAGTAAGTGGGCAAGGAAAAATCACCCTTGCTTTCTTATGCATATACTTACTTATACTTATGCATACTCCAAACTATAAGTCTGTAAAGAACCTTTCCTTATGAATCTTATATTCTTCCTTCTTAAAAGCAAGATAGTTTCATGGTTCTTTTGTAAGTATATAGTTTTTATTTCATTATTGCCTTCTTGCCTTGACTTTTTCTTTCTTAGAGTTCTGTTTCTTTTTTTTTTTTTTTTTTGAGATGACATCCAACTTACAACATTCCTTTCCTGCTTCAATTTTAGCTGGTGACCTTGCCTCTAATTTTTATCCTGAGAAAATAGAAGCTGTCTCTGACATGAACTCAGTGGCTGGCTCTTTGATCACCTCCTCCTGAGGGGGGAGCAGCCTGACCAGACCACAGAGGAAGACTATGAAAGCCAGTCCTGATGAGACCTGACAGGCTAGGGTCAGATGGAAGTGGAGGAGGACCTCCCCTATCAGTAAATGAGGGAAGTGGAGGAGATGAGGGAGAGAGGGAGAGAATGAGGAGGGGGCTACAGCTGGGATACAAAGTGAATAAATTGTAATAAATAAAAAAATTATATTATAAAAAGAAAAGTACTTTTCTTCCCTTTAATTTCAAATTGACTGAACTACTTGCATTTATACCCAATATATTCTGCTTTCTATCCCTTTGCCATGGTGAATGGTCTAGTTTGGTTTCTGTGGTTGTGGCGAAAAACTGACCAAACCAACTTGGAAGAGGAACAGGTTGATTTGACTACACGTTACAGACCATCATGGAGGGAAGTGAAGGCAGGAACTCAACGCAGGAATCTTGTTGTAGGGTAGACACCAGAGAGGACTACTCAGACATTGATATAAGCCAATGGAAAGTACTTATTAGCTAGCCAGTGACTATATTGAGCCTTTCTCAGGGTGAACTTTTAAACACAAAATCAATGTTTTAGGTTGACATACTTCAGTTAACAAGAACAGTTAGTCAGAAGTATAACTACAGAAGCCATTAACACATTTAGAGACTTTCCCAAGACTATGGACTTTGATGGATTAGGTCTTTGTTTTGTTTTGGCAGGTGGCACTGTGTCTGTGCTTCATTTTATGTCCAGAATGGTACTTCCATTATGGAGTCAGTTGTGTTAAGATTTGGGAGCCTACGAAGGCCTGGGACCCTGTTACAACCTACAGGCAAGAACTGAAGCAGAGACAAGCAAGCTCAATGGGAGGGGCAGGAGGCCAAGGTCACGGAAAGAAGAGAAGGAACTGTCAGCCCCTTAGTAATTCTCCTGTCTTCCCTACAGAAAGATCTGGTGTAGGTCATTCTATATTAGCTCTTGGCATGCAGAGGCAAAGTCTGCAATGTCCTGATTTATGTACTGTGACCCATAGTCTCAGTGACGGTTGACATATCTCTACGTCCTCTCCTGACCCTGCTCCCTGTGGACCTGGGTGACACTGGAAGAGATGTAGCCTTTCTTTGAATTAAGAACTATTGAATTGTATTTTCTACTTTAGTTCAGGTGTGCTTATTAGAAATTATGATGAATAAACTTTGCTCAAGGAACCAAAATGATTTCAATACGGAAGGCCTTAAAGACAAGATGAAGGATCTCACTTCAGTAATTGGGAGTTGTTTCTGAGATGTGTCTGTGTTCCATCAGTGCCACAAAATACCAGAGAGAATCAACCTGTGTGGAAGAAATGCTTGTTTTACTTACAGTTCTTGTGTTTTCAGACAATAGTTTACAGTTTATAGTTGTATTGCACTTGGGACTGTAATGGGGCAGAATACCAAGAGAAAGTGAGTGGTAAAGAAAGCTGCTTACATTAATACAGACAATATATAAAAGAGGAAGAAGGTCTCTGAGTATAACTCCAGAATATCTCAGTGACTTAATGTCCTCATAATAGCTCCTATCCCTTAAAGAACCCACTACTTCGGAACCAACACAGAGCTAGCCACAAAGCCTTTAACACACAGGCCTTTGATGAACACTTAGCAAACCTTTATTGGGGAGAACAGCTATGCTTTCTGGTGAAAATGTCTATGGTGGGAGACTGGGAAACGTAGAGAATACAAGGCCTGCTTCAGTACTCAGCACTATATAAAATCAAGCAGGGTAGTGCTTACCCAGCACTCTGGAGGGTCAGAAATTCAAGGTCATTTTGGATGCATAGTGAGCTAGAGACAAGCCTAGACTATAATCTCAAAACAAACAATTCCATAGAGTTCATGTGTTATGGACTAGGATGAGGAAGGCAAACTGTACAGCATGTCCATTTTTAAAGTTGTAGTGTTACAGGTCGAAACCTCTACCATCCAGTTGAATACTACCCACCCTTAGCTAGTGCAGTGATATGTAGCAATTACCCTTTTGCTTCCTCTACTTTCCAGGATTGCATTACAGAACATCATTGTGTTGTGGTGGAAATGGGAGGGAGAGATGATTGTTGTTGAGAAACAAGGCAAAGAAGAGAGCAAATACTTACTACAATTTTTTTACTTACGGAAGTTTGCAAGGTGACCTTTAATTAACATCCCATGTGATAACCTGAGAACCCTAGATATTCTACTGCTTTATTTTTGTCTGTTGGCAGCTGTTTACCTTCCTGGAAGTGGTTTTTGGTTTGTCCTGAGGCTAAAGGCTCACTGAAAACGGGATCTTCCAGCTACAGCTTGCATCAACTTCATGGACCATTTGGAAGTAAAAATACAGCTCTTTTGTTAAAAGTCCGTGAAGCATGGCAATCCTAAGCGTTAGTGACGTGTCCTCCTTTTATTTTATAGTCAGGGGAAACTTAATCGCTTTACAGAGAACCTAGACTTCCTCGTAATCCAATAATATTCCCTAGAGTCTTAGTGGCTTTAACTTTGAATTCTTTTAATCTAGTGTTCGTGTTTTTTGACACCTATTCATGTCTTCCATTAGATTCGGTGCCCAGGCACAGAGGAGAACAGAAAAGTAGCAAATCTCACGTAATTAGACTTAGGTGAAAGGAAGACAGCTCAGTTAAGTCCCTGCTTCCTGAAAGGATGTGATTACAAGTGAACCCATCAATCACTGGTAATACTTATGATATTACCTCAGTACCACTTTGCCTCTACTTCATGCAGGGAAAGCATCCACCAGACTTTGCAAACTTCAATTCTCAAGCCATTTCATGTAGAGACACTTGTACACAAATGCCAACTAGGAGCTGCTGAAACTGGGCCCTTGCATGACAACATGGTTTCCACTATGAGACTAATAAGCAAAAAGTCCAAGAAGCTGAAAGCCATCCTGTGGCATTCCAGGACACAGGGTTCTACTCGTATAAAAATCGCACACATTGGAAGGAGGAAGCTGTCCCTGATTTCTAGGTCAGTGTCAGATGCTGAGGATCAGATAGGGCCTTCACTGTGGTGTTACTTTCCTTCACTCCAGCACCAGAATTTTGGTGGGTAACAGAAATCTCCTTGTGTCAGATCTGGCATCCAGAAGACTGAAGCCCAGTGATCAGCAGGGCCATCTGTGCTCTCCTGACTCACTGGGTAGAACCCTACTTCACTTCTTAACTGGTGGCTATTGCTGTCAAGCCATGACATTCCTGGTCTTGAAGCTCAGCATGTTCGCTCTGTTGGTTATTGATGTTGCTCTCTCTGTGTGCACGATCTCTTGACCACCTTTGGGTAGAGCAGCTGCATGCTCATTACATGGATGCGTGGGTGATAAATTGCTTCTTTAGGAGGAAGTTCATAAGAAGGCATTAGAGAATGGGGGTTATAGCCTCAGATCTTAGACTATAGACAGGCATACTGAAGTCACCGAGGGTTTGTTTTGCAACAGTGTAAACCTCACCTTGGAGGTAATTTCTGTGCCATATAAAGCAAATTAAGTTTCTCCCCAAAAAGGCTCATAGAGTAAAATAAAAAAGTATGAGTCCAACATATATTAACTGAGTGCATAATGTATGCTATGTTGTGTTGTAGATGCTAGACCTACAATGAGACATTTTTTTTTAAGGTGCTTTTCTTCCACTTACCACTGTACTGTGAAAGATGCTAAAAATAGATGTTGCACAAAGAACTGTGGGACCACAGGAATGAAATTTCTTAATAGGGATGTGTTGAAGGCAGTATTTACATTGAAATCTACATTGCTTCATGGCAGACAATGGAGAAACAGTTTAGGATGCAGAAGAAATGGCAGATGCAAGGTATGGGCATATTAGGGGTCAGATAGTGTGACTGTCACAAAGATGAGCTATAGAAACAGTCAGAATCCAGTGTTCTGATATGCCTGCCTCAGTTGATAGAAATCAGTTTCTCAGGTGAGGGGAAGCATCCCATATATCTGAAATCCTTGAGATCACATCTGTGTACTCCAGAAAGAAAACCATGAGGGGTGGAAGATGAGGCAGAGTCTAGGACTGGGGAGATAGACCATTTACGAGACTTGCCTCTTTCCAGGCCAGAAGTGAAGGAGACCCAAGGACAAGCAGATAGCAGTTGCAAGGAGGAACATGTGACATCTGTAGGCAGTTGGGTGGTGGGAATGGAAATACTTGCTTCTATGTAGGAAAGAAAAGAAAGAAGAAAGGTGTGTGAGTCCAGAGCTCTAGATTTATACCTGTGATCATCATAGAAGAGATAAAAGACCTTGGATTGTTATTCAGGCAGGAAAATGAGTTAAGGAGTGTAAATGAAGAGAAAAGATGGAAGGGGGTGTTCAAAGAGATATCACCTCTAAATTGGAGCTTAGCCCAAAGCGAGGCATAGTTCATATTAAAGAGTGTAAGAGACAGGACTCATGGCTAAAGGATTCTTCTTTACTCATATATGACAGGATGATTCACAAGAAACTGTTTTAGAATGTCGAGGCTTCTCCCTTTAAATCCCAAGATTCCAAGGCACATAAACCATGCCTGTGTACTCCAATGAAAATATGGATGACATAACACTCTTCTTGTTCTGCTTACATCCAGAATGCAACTTTAACACCTGTGTGGCATCATGGCACACCACTAAAACAGTTCATCATTTATGTAGAGCTACTGAATTTTACTTCTTTGGATGACTGGTTTACTGTCACAAAAGTTTTCCATGCTGGAGGAACCCTAGCTTAAATACATAGAATGCCCTCTAACCCATTCGAGGGAACGTCTAGCTGGTGAACTTTGGAAGTGGTACACAGAATACATTTTCTAAGACTCCTGACTGAAGGGACTTTAGCCAGCTCAAGCATGGTAAATTGGCTCTGGCAGGCCTTGCCTTTCTCTGCCATTCCCTTTGTCTTGCTAAAACCTGTTAGATTACATTTCTGAAGCCAGCCCCCAAGGTCTACTCTCTCTTTTAGCCACTTCCTCCTCCAGAGGCTGACTACCAAGGTCCAGCTATCAAAGTATTAAAGTACAGAAGTCAAAAGCACCCTTTGGCTCACCTAACTAACGTGCCCAATTAAACTTAAACGCCTCATCCTAACGCTGGGCTTCCCCCTTTACCTTTATAATTGACCATTTCCCTGTGTGCCATGTCTGTCTGTCTATCCATAAACAGTCCATTGTCCCCCTGGGACAAAAACACCTTTTCCCTTTCCCTTGCCCTTTTATTCTCTCTCCCTTTATTTCCTTCCCCTTCACCCTCTTCTTCATCTCCTGTCTTTGTCTCTTACTCCCTATCCTCTGTCCCTCTGGGGCAAATACATCTGTGTTCTGAGAATGTTTTGAGGTGACTTGAGCCAACTTAGAGGTTCCCTAAACTGGCCATAGTTTCAGACTTGTACTAACTCTGATCATTATATCCTATTGATTCTTATCTCTGACAGTATCATTCAGACTTCTAAGACTAAAGAAAGAATAAAATTAGGAGGACAGAGGAGGCACCTATGTAATAAGCTTTGCCATTTAGAGCAACTGAAATCAAAGGGAAGACTTTGAAGAACACTCTCTGAAAGGGGTTATCTAAACCAGGGGCAGTGGCACACACCATTAGTCCCAGCACTTAGGAGACAGAGGCAGATGATCACTGTAAGTTTGAGGCCAACCTAGTCTACAAAGTCAGTTCCAGGACAGCCAGGGCTACGTAGAGAAACACTGTTTCAAAAACAAACAACAAAAAAGGGAAAGGTGGGGTATCATCTTATGTGGCTTTTGACAGACCAGTGGCTTTTCTCTGATTTCCCCTTCTTTCTTAACACTGATCAAACCAGCAATTGCTGACTTATAGTGTTGGTCAATAACTGAATGGAGAAATGGATTATCAGAAAATGCTCCTAAGAATCTGAACTACAACAACACAGGAAATATTCAGCCGAGTGTTCTCAGGCAGAAGGAAATGAGTAAACTGAAAAAAGCCAAGGTCTTTATTTTGGTAAGCAAGCAAGCAAACAAACAAAGCAAGCAACAACACATGCAGTAGCCCTAACAGCAGAAAGGAAGCAAAAATGGAGAGCAGAACAGAGCAGAGACCAGGCCCCTGCAGAAGGGAGGTCCTCCGGACTGTCTTTCTTACTGCCTTGTTCTAGGTATCTTTTTATCCTCACAAACCTTCACAATAACACCTTTTCCCCTTAAACTAGTGTGTGACTCTTGCAATGACCAAACCCAGCTGAGCAAATCCTGACACCTGAGGCCTTTTCAGACCCGTCTCTCTTAATACCCTCAGTCTCTCTCAAGGTACCATGGAAGAATGAAAGTATCAAAAATGAATATGTTCAGATTCACCTACCTTAGGGGGTGGGCGAAAATCAAACCCAGAGCTGTCTGGCCCCACAAACCTAAAACTTGTCATTTTTATTTTCAGTTTTCTGTTGTCCAGCTGGCCTTGAGGTTGAGGGCCTCCCGACTCACCCTGAGAAGCATGGGCTTTGAGGTATGTGCCACCAATATTTTTGTTTGTTTGTTTGTTTGTTTAGTATATTGTCTACACTACCTAACTTTTAAAAATAAGGTACAGAAGAAACCAAAATTTCCTTCAACCCTCTTTTGCTTAAAATTGTAAATACCACTATTGAGTTAATGTAGATGCAGGTCCTTCACTGAGATACACACTTGGTAGCTATAATCTTAGGTTTGCTTTTTTTGTTTTTGTTTGTTTGTTTAAAATTCAGTGAGTGACCTTAGGCAAGGTCTTTAAGCTACTTTTGAAAGTAGATATTTCAAGCCAGCGTGGTGGCACACTTGAGACTGAAGGAGCAGAGTCTCAAGTTTGAGTCTAATAGCTAGCTACAGGCCCCCCGGCTAGAAGGTCTATGTAGCAAAGCTTCACGTAAAAGTCTGGTAAAATATTTCAATAAGAGCAATGAATTTAAATCACCCAAGTATGTTTTCTAAAATATGGTTTTGGCTTTTCAGAGTCAATAAATGGTTTTAGAAATAGGTGTGCATGGAAAACAATTCTTAAGCCACAGTTTACAGGGCCATGTTCAGAGTTCAAAAGTGGTGGTTATCACCTAAGGCTGATGAAACCTGTGGGTTCAATACACTTTCCACACTATTGCATTGGGAGGGACGGTAACGTGAATAGTGTGCTAAACCTGGGAAAATGGACTTTTCCCAAGAACTGAATCAGGAAGCAACCACCAATTGGCATCTGATGAAATTTTTAAAAAATATATTTCTTTATAAATATACAATACTTTGACTAGAAAATTTTGACATGCTAGAGGTTTTTAGTATGGCACAATTTTATTACTGTCCATAAGCACAGGTGTTCATGCTTGGAAGATCAAAAGAATTTATAGTGGCTTTATTATGTAGGGGAAAATTATATCACAGCCACAACCTTAACTGAAGTAATCTCCCTCCCTCCCTCTCCATCATCCCATTCTCTCTCTTCTTAGCATGGATTTCTAAGTAATGTACAAGTCAAAACAATAAGCAAAGTTATCAAAAAAAAAAAAGAACAGTTTTCAGTAACCTTCTTGCCTGCTAGTGTTTCTCATAATTTCTCCTCTCTAAATATTTTCTAAAATGACAAGAAGTGAAGAAAGATTAAATTTACAAAACAAAAGAGAAGTTACTAGAACATTGTGGTGATGAAATATTCTGAAAATATTTCTTTCCTTCTAAGAGTATGGGACTTTTGGTGGACCTCAAAGCCACGATTATTAATACACCTTGAGGTCATTTAAGGCTCAGACTGCTATCCTACTGTGTACCCAAATTGTTTACTCTGTCTTTAAGAAAACAATATAATGGCTACCCTTACTTGCCCTGCATTTCCCATGTAATCAACTTTTACAGCCTAATCTAATGCACAGCTGTAATGTTGTTAGGTACTCCTCTGTGCCTCTGGCTCAGAAAATGCATGTGCATCTTTTGCTGAAAGCAGCAAATACAAAGGTTGAAAGCAGCTTCCTACAATCTACCACAGGGTTTGAAAGCAACTATTTATGGATACTGGTTGATAAACAATGTTTGTTATCTGGATCAGCTGGGATCAGTTGGAACCAGTGTCTCAATCCCTTGTAAAACTCTGTTAAAGATTTCTGTAAAGTATACCCCAAACCCATGTGAGGCTTCCTACGCTCAGTTCATACAGATGAATCCTTTTGTTAGAAACACACACACAGAGACAAAAACAGACACCTATAGACAGGGACACACATAGACACAGGGGTAAACAGGGTCATAAGAGCCCCAGGGCAGACCCAGATTCAGACTGCACAACAGAAAGACAGAAGGTGAAAGACACAGGAAAAGGAAGTAAAGAATTTAAATCTGGACTCATTCTTGGTTAAATAATTCCAAGGAGAAATTTCTTCTTTAATGAGCCACCCATGTATTATCAGTAACTTGGAGTTAATCACTAACCCATGTAATATGAGTAGAAAATGATAACAGTGTACTAGCGGTGGGGATATATCTTTAGAAACTAGAAGGCCCATCCAGATATCAGACCTCTGGACTTGGGACACCCTTTACTGATGGGTTGGTGATGGGTGGGGCTGAAGTCTGCAGACAGCAGAGGCCAATGGGGCCCCACTTTGGGTCTTTCCCAAAGCCAGACACCAGTCTTCTGGGGAAAGCAAAGCTGAGAAGTCACTTATTCGAACAGAGGGCTAGATTCAGCAAAAGGAATGAAAAACCCTAGTGGTTCTGCTTTCTCTACTACTCTAGGGAGCACCAGGCAGAGAGCAGGGGAGAGGAGGGAAGGGAGGGAATGTAGAACAGGGAAGAGGGAGAGAGGAGAGGAAAGGAAAGAGCTCCTGGAGCAGAACAGGTGGGATATGCCTTTAGTATCAGGCATTGTGAGTCACCCAGGGAAAATTCACACTCACACCTCTGTCCTTCAGAGACATTCTTCAATTAACACACTTCACCTGTGCACTTGTTACCCATCCACTCATGTACACAGAGTGTTTAGTCATGCTTTTTTTTTTTTTTCAATCAGAGGTTAGGTACTTTGCATCCCCAGCATAGCCCCTCCCTCTTTCCCTCCCACTCTCCCCATCCCTCCCTCATCTCTTTCCTGCCCACTCCAAGTCCACCTACAGGGGAGGATTTCCTCCCCTTCCATCCGACCCCAGTTTATCTTGTTTCCTCAGGGCTAGCTACAATGTCCTCCCTGGGATCTAGCCAGGCTATTACTCCCTGGCGTATATGGGGGAGAGTCAAAGAGCCAGTCATCGAGTTCATGATGAAACATTCCCTGTTCCCCTTACTAGGGTCTTCAGTTGGACACCGAGCTACCATGGGCCACTTCTGAGCTTGGGTTCTAGGCCATATCCATACATGGTCCTTGGTTGGAGAAACTGTCTCGTATAAGACCCCTGTGCCCTGCTCAGTTTGGTCTTTGTGGAGCTCTTGTTCTACATAAGTCTTATTAACTTCCCCTATTTTTATTATTATTTCCTGCCCTCTGACAAAGGCTTGGTTGTGAGTCTTAATATCTGCTTTGCTATATTGCTATATTAATTCTTTCAGAGGCCCTCTTTGGTATGCTCCTGTTCTGTTGCGTGTTTTCTCCTCCATTCAATGTCCATCCCATTTGTTCATCTAAACGAGCATTGATCCTACCAACCTGGGTCTTCCTTCTTGTCTATCTTCCCTAGGTGTATAGATTTCAGCATGACATTCTTATCCTATAGGACTATATAAGTGAGTATATACCATATGTTTCTTTCTGCTTTTGGGATACCTCACTTAGGATGATCGTTTCCAGGTGCCACCATT
>CM053763.1:27648612-27741139 GCA_028658305.1 Pachyuromys duprasi
AAAAAAAAAAAAGAATAGCTTGTCTAAAGTAAGAATGTCTGGTTAAATCAGAAGAACAGAGCTAGGAAAAGCTAACCTGAAGGCATATAGAATGTTATTGAAGGTACAGTGTATGTATGGAAAGCTAGAGGGTATCTGAATTGTATTTGCTTTAGTTCTTTGTACTTGCAAATATGATTTGAGAAAGAACTGTAAAATATCTTGTTCTTCATTTAATAAAGGCTGTAGTTCTTCAATGCAAAATGTTTTCTTTAGCTATTTAAAGGGGGAAGAATTCTGGCTGATAAGTTTGGTGTGGACAGAATAATTGGTACAGTTTAAAATTGTTCTGTACTGTTCTGTCATGCAGTTGGTTCTAAAACTTATTTGATTACAATGTTAGAACTTTTGGTTATGAGAAACTGTGAATGTTCCACAGAGCTTGCTGTACCGTGGGAGATAGCAATGTTATCAGTTACACTAATGGCAATGTTTTATATTGTCAGCCACACCCTGTAGCAACATGTGGCTAGCCACCATGTTGGTTCAGAGATAGAAGGTGGACTTGTGGTTTTGCCGCCATCTTTGTTTAAGGCTGCCAGCTATGTTCAGTTACATGTGGCTAGCCGCCATGTTGGTTCAGAGATAAAGATGGTAGAGCCATGGTTTTGCTGCCATCTTAGTTTAGGGCTGCCAGCTGTGTTCAGTTCTCAGATTAGTGCTAAGTGCAACTTTTGTACTTTAAGCTTTTTGCTGTTCAGTTTTAATGCAATGTGGTAGGATCAATAAGATTTGATTTATGAACTGTATCTGATTAAAAGTTTTGCTTTGATTTTGGTTGAGAAAGAGCAGATTTAAAGTTATGTTAAGGACTGCAGCTGAGAACAAGATTGAGGTTTACCTCTTTGTTTAGGTTTTTTTTTAAGGTTAAGTCTAGGATGGGTAACTATGAGTTTTGCTTATGTAGATCTACTTGAAAGGTAGTCCTAAAACATGCATCTAAGGAATACGCCAGAATTTGATTACAACATTCTGTTTTACAGGATTCAGTTTAGAGCAGATGTTAAAGATAGACAAAGAGTAATTCAGATATGCTGGCCCTCAAGTTTGTCAGAGATCTGATGAATATAGCATTTTAATATGTGTAAGCTTATTGTGACAAAGAGTTCCAAAATCCTGGCAGTAGCTCCCCAAGGTCTCTAAGAAGATTTGGGCACAATAGATGACTGTCACTCAGGATTGTGATATGCTAACCACTAGGCAAGACTGCCCTAATTGGCCCACTGCTAGGGCACCGCCTAAACCATGGACAAAGCTGTGGACATCTGGGGAGTCACTGTTTCACATTGCGGAAGACGAGATGAAGTCAATCTCTTGTGTTCCTTTTTTCCACAGAAGCAGTCTCTAATCTTCTGTGCCTGGCTGGAGTGCCTCTGCTCATGGTGTCATGAGACCACAGGAACCAAGGACACTGCCTAGGTGATGGACTAACTAGTCATCTCTGTCATTTTGATTGGTATATGGATTGATACATTTATTTAGCTTATAATTTATCCTTCTCAGGTCTCTGATCACATTGACAGCTAGGCTAAGCTTATGGTAGCTTTGCAGCTAAAGAACAGACAATTTGATCCACCGTTAGTTCATTGGTCAGTTCATTAGCTAGTTAGAACTACTAGGTACTAGATCCTTTGTTTAGAAAGGCAAACAGGTTTGCCTTACTTACAGGCTTCATGTTAGTTGCCTGTGTCTTATGGTGAATAGCTGGATAGAAAGATATGGAGTTTATGTAGGGTCTGAGGACATAGGAGTTTAGGTTGTAAGAATCTAGAGAGTGTTGTTTGGTCTGGGGAAATATTTCAGGGTTGATAAATGGAAGAATAATTGGAGAGTCTAAGTAGCTGTTTTAAAGTATACAAATATGAGTTGTAATGATATAGAAAAATGATTTAAGGCACACTGAAAATGGGAGCTATTTTAGATTTCTCTCCCCTCTTTGCTACTGTTGTTCTTGTTGTTACAAGATTTCAGAAGTTCAGAGCTTTGATATTGATCAATAGAGTTCTGATAAGTTGATGGAGCACTGACTGCTTATTATTCAGTCACAAGCTTGAGATTTTAATTTCCTTTGGTTGTCTTCTGTAGATAGACTAAAGGTGCTTCTCATCATGCTAAAAACATGTTTAATGTGTATGTCTGACCCAAAGCCATAGCTTTTACTATGGTATTCTTAATACCTGCCATTTCTGAAGTAGCCTTTGACACAGGAATATCTTAAACATTCCTTCTAGTTCCTTTGTTAAGGAAAGTCCAAGAATCCAGGGTTTAGCACTAAAGCCATTAATGTATTTCTGTCTAACTTTCCAGCGTGACATGGAGGTGGGGCTAAAAGTAGATGGTGAGTGTACAAAAAGTGGCCGAGCTCCATTGGTGGCTGATTACCAACAGCTGTGCCCACAGAAGTGTTAGCGTTTCAGACTGCGGGCACACCTAAATTGTTTATAAAGGTTACAAAACAAACAGCTAAGAACTGATGCTTATTCTGTCGGATGTAGTTTTATCTGTTACTCACAAAATGTTTATATTAGATTTGCTAATAGATATGCTGCTTTTCTGAGTTTTTAAATATATTTCCTTTTGTAAACTAAAAATTCACGTGAGCTTCAGGAAACCAAAAAGTCATGAGATCGTGCATAGCACAAATGGACCACACATGAGTTTTCCCCTTGGTCTTGGGATTCCTTACTTTTCCCATTTAATAGACAAATTTTAACTTCTGTCTCTAGTCTGAATTTGTCTCAGAAGATTTTCACCTATTTGATTCTATTCCGGGATCAGCTTTGGACTTCAAGCTGAAATCTGGTCTTGCTGGAAGCTGACATGATTGCTCCCTGCCTCTTCATGGGAATCAACTAACCAGATGCTTCTGAGGACTGCCCCATTGCCCAGACTTTGACTGGCATTTCAGCCTTCCTAGTCCATGATTCCAATGGTCCTATTGTCAGCGCTGAATCAATTTCAGAAGACAAGACCCTTGGCCCAAAATTCCACCTAGCAGGCTGAAATGCTAAGTCAAAAGGGGCTCCCTGACATTAGCTATTATCTTGTATTATATTACTAGCATTATATTACTAGTATTGCAGCAACTGGACTAAAAGCCTGGAGAGATCCTAGAGAGAAAGGATTCCAGAGGATGGTTTAAATCCTGGTATGATAGTTCTCCTTGGCTTACTACCCCTATACCACCATGAAGGGACCCCTACTCATTTTGATTTTTATCTTTGGGCCTTGTATCTTAAATCTCTTGATGGCTTTCATGAAGGAATGCTTGGGAATGATATAGTAATGGTACTCAGACCCCATTGCAGAAAGGTAAATATGTGGGATACCAGGGGTCATATCTGGAAGACCCAAGATTGGGTCTTCAAATGATCATGGCAAGGGGGAATGAGAGACCAAAGGATTAACATTCAGTGGCTACTATTTTAAAGTTTAGAGCATAAGCCTAAACCAAGGCCAGACAAATGGAGATATGTCCAGCCTTAATACTCTGAGGGGAAGAACTAGCCTCACCGCATTCTTTCCTGGCCACTAATTATACAGTTGCTAGGAAACTGGCCCATATAACCAGGCCAGAACTGTTTGTAGTCTTGGCACCTAAAGTGGACCAATCATTTCAAAAGTCAATTTCCCTTACCCAGTCATGTAATGCCAAAGCATGTAAGTCCCTGCTTGCGTTTCTTTCCCTTTAAAAATTCTGTACCCCTAGACTTTGGGGCTGCATTCCTCTCCAGTTTCCGTGGGAAGTTTGTATCCTGTGTTCAAACATGTATATAATTTAAAAACAAAACACCTCATGTATTTACAGCAGAGTCTATTTATTCCTGGTCTTTTGGGGTTCGCAAACTGGGCATAACAGTAGGGGCCTATGAGTATATTAAAATCATATAAAGACAACAAGGAGCAAGGTGTGATGGTGCACATGTTTAATCCCAGCACTCAGGAGGTAGAGGCAGGCAGATTGCTGTGAGTTCCAGGCTAGCCTTCTCTACAAAGCAAGTCTAGGACAGCCAAGGCTACACAGAGAACTAGCCCCACCCCATCTTGAAAAACCAAACAAACCAAAAAAGACAAGAAGTTATTGGATATACCAGATCATGGAAAGGTTGGTACTCTCACATGAAGTGATGAAGTAACACCGTGATGGCTGATACTTGGTGTATGCATCCAGGACCAATAGTCATGTGGCCCAGGACCGTCTAGCCCTTCCTTGGGCTTCAGCATGGCTCCCCTGATGCTAATGTGTTTTATTGAATGCCACCTGCTGGTCTATTTCTTCTCCTATCTGGACCCTAACCTAGCATTTCCTGCTCTTAGACCCACATTCTGTCCTTTACCTCACAGCTGGACTTAATTTTGCAGCTTTGCTGTAAAATCTATTCCACAGTCTCAAAGCAGTTTATGCCCTACAGCTAGTTCTAGGTTCCTTATCTCAGCAATGCAAACTCTACCTGCATTTCTATCAGCCTACTGCTGGAATCTTTTGAACTCTGCCGTGGCCTCTCTCTCTTGTGTTCATTCTGAAACTACACATATAGACAGATAGATGCAGGTATTTACTGTGTGGTGTATGATAGGAGAATTGATATTAATAGTTAATAATAATACAAGAACCTACACTTGTCTCAATCAGATGACCAGGGTAGGCAGGATTATTTGAGAAACTGCTGTCACTGAAACCACCAGAGCTTGTAAATTCTTTGTTATTTGATAAATTCTGGCTTTGTGGAAGGACATAAACCTGTTCCAGGTTCCTGACACAGTGCCTTCAAGATAAAATTCAATAAGATTGTTCTTTTCTGCTCTGTAATGGAAAATTACTGAGTCAGGAGGGAATGTCTTGTGCCATGGATTGAATCTGAAATTTCCCTACAGTCTCATGTTTTGAGCCCTTCATCTCCATCCAATGATGTATTTTAGAGAGCTATGGGTCCTTTAGTAGGTAGGAGTCTACGTTGTGGAAGTAGGGCCCATGGGACAAGTCTTTGAAGCTTACATCCAGGCCCCTAGCTCCAGCTACTCCCTCCTTCCTGGTCTAGTGCTGGTGAACATGCCTCTTCCTCATGGTTTTATCCACCACTGCCAAGCCTCTATACCATGATGGGATGAAACCCTCCTGAAACTGTGAGCTTAAATAAATCTTTCTATAAGTTTTCCCCTTGTCAGTTCTTTTTGTCATAGTAATGCAAAGTTAACTAGCATAAACCAGATTACCTAAGTAAGCCCTAAATAATGATGTGTCTTTAAAGATCTAAAACAAAGGAAGAAAAAAAAAAGATCATGAGAGATAGGTGCAATGACTAGAATAGTCACCACAAACTAAGGAAGAGCTATAGCCACCAGAAGCTAGAAAAGGTAAAGAAGGAGTCTCCACTGAACCTCCAAGTGAACTGGCTGCTAGAATGGGGGGAAAAAAATCTTTGTCAAGAGAATGGACTCTTTGGCCTCTATGGAGACCTAACCTTCCAGTTGGGCTGGTTCAATCACTTTGGCTGAGAAGACTCCTAGGCTATAGATAATAAAGTGATGGGGCTGATAATTAGTCCTTTAATGAGATACTGGGAAGGAAACACAGGTAGACTACAAGACAGTTGAATAGGCAACATCAGCAACAGGGGACTGGGTAGAGCCAAGCTCAACCGAACACTGTCCTATGTTCCCTTCCTGTCAGTCCTGGACGAACATACCAGGTGTCAGCCACCAAAGAGTTAGTGTAACATTTTAGTGTACTTCTAGTGCAGTTCTAAAGCTAGGACGTTAACATGGATTCAATGCCCTGTTCTCAGGTTTTCCAGTAGCTGCTTCTCTGCGTGAGTTTGTTCTATGTAATTTGATCACATGTTGATTCCTGAATCCATCTCAACCGTGAAGCTACAGAATTACTTTATTGTCAATAACTTCTCAAGTCCTTTTATAACCACATCTACCTTCTTTCTAACTCTTAGTTTTGGGGATAACAGACAGGCAAATGGAAAAAAAAATTACATTGGAAAAAACAAAAGCCCATCTCAGAAGTGATAAAATTGCAGTAATATATAACAGGCTGCTTTTCACCAGGGAATGTTTATTCTCTTGAAAGTGAGATACATTAAAACATTTCTGGATTCATACACAACTCATAATTGTCCTGTATAGAGCCTATGAGTTCAATAGACACAAGGGGTTAGGGGCCTGCTGTGTGCCTGACAGTATTTTGATGGTGGAAATATTCAACTAGTTTTTCAGAATTCCTCGGGGATAATAGGTGAGCAGCTCTAAAATGAAACTGCATCATAAACGTTGCGTCAAAAACGAAAGGCTCTTGTAAAGTTGTTAAAGGGCATCTCTAAGAACCATGAGAGGGGTTGGCACAGAAGCTAAGAATTTGGCAGGGCGAGGTGCTTAGATGCTAAGTTACAGGCACAGAGAGTAAATGTGTGGCCTCTGGTATTCTGGGAGAGGGTTGTGGATGGGACTGTGTGAGCCCCAGTGGGTGTGTCCTGGTGAGGGAGATGTGCCTGCTGGAGGTAAGGAAGGGAGAAAGTTCTTACAAGCCCCCTGCTGTGACTCAGGGCTGACCATGTGAAAGGGACATAAGAAATATATAAGGAATGTGAGGATAATGACAAACCTGCTAAAATAAGCCTCTGGAGCCCTGAGGACATGTAAGGTAAGATCATGCAAATAAGTACAACGGCTGTACAAACTGGTAAGCATTTTCCTCAGCATTTGTATGCAAATCAGGGAGAAGTTGCCAAAAGACGCCAAAAGCATCTTCTGGCAACATATAGACATAAGGTGAGTTTCATTTCATATACTGAAAGCTATATTAAAAATAGGGAGAGAATTGTTACTGTTTTAATTCACAGGTCCAACACTGCCTTGGACAGACCAAGCAGTTTGCTTCAAGTCACTTCATAGCTACTAATGGGTTGAACCAGGATCCAAATTCCTCTTTCTGACTCCAAATGCATCTCTGTTATCTCAAGCCTGTCTACTTTACCACCGGATAGGGCAGGACAGTGGCCTGGAGGAATGGGATTTGGAACGTGGGACATTGGGATGTTGAGTTGACTTTGGAATTTAGACTTTATAATTCCCACTGCTGTTTCTCCTCCTCCTCCTTCTTTTCATCCAAGTGAGCAATTTCTTTGGCTTTGGCTTCATGAATAGAGATGGAAAATTTGACTATTGAATGGAATGCTACAAAATACCAGATGCTATATTTGAGCAGACCTTCTCTGGGTAAATAAATTACACATTAAAATACAAAGTAAGCCTCAAAGAGCCACAGCAGTTCTACAGAAAATATTTCAAATATATATATTTACATACATATATATATATACATACACATGCATATATATACATATATATGTATATATATATGTATATATATATACAGAAAGGATTCATAACAAAGCTTTCATATTCAATCCGGATACAGGCAGAATAGCTTAGATATGGTTGGTCTCCATGTCAATGAACTTGTACCAAACAGTCCCACCATCACAATACACTGCTCTGCCATTGGTGCCCTGCAATGGTAGAATGAAATCCTTTTGAGATTATGGGTCAATATTGGTTACGGAAACACAAAAATAACTGATAATGCACTGGGTTACCTCAATTTGTCTGAAATAGTATTATGGAAGATTCAAATTAGAAGAAACATTGAGGAACATGAATACAAATTCTCTGACTGTGGGAGTGGAAGCAATGAAGACAATGCAATAGACATTAACCTAGAATTTGTAAAGCAGTTTAAAAAGCCATAGAGAAGGATAATGAGGCAATTCTTATTCCATACTTAGGTCACAAGTATACATTAAGGAAAGACATGTTACACATGAAATAATGCCAGCATTTGAGTCAGTGCAGCAGAACAGCATTCCAGTATTTCCATCTAACAGGGGGTAACTGAACTAACATTAATTAGAAAAAGGCTCCACAAATTCAACAGGGGGAATTCCCAGTGACAAATGTACAGAAGGAGCCCAAGCAATGTATCAGCAAGTTATGTTTTTATTTTATGTGTTTTTCTATTTGTGTATTTCTTAGCCCTGTTGTGAACACCTGGGGAGTTGCTAATCTGCCTGCAATGACCGGGTAATTTCAATAGAGAACAGTCTTTAATGGGGTACGGACAATTGGGTGGTATTTTGTTACTACTGCCTTGCCTTTCAAAGCAAAGAGTGCATTGCAATTTAATGTAACTAGAGAAGTCAATGTTTAATAAAAACAGCCCAAGTCCTTTTGTGTTTAAAGGGTTTCCATATCATGTCTTCAGAAATGAAGTTGCAGACATGAGCAATTGTGTCTTAGGATAACACAACTTTATTTGATATTTGTTCTGTGGCGTTTTTTTGTGAAGCTTTTCTGGTCATTTTTTTTTTTTTAATGGAATGAGGACAAAAGTGTTTTTAGCTGAGTTGAGGCTTATTTAATTTTCTTTATTGAGAGATACCTGAATGTCAAAGGTGTAGTCATATTTTCCCATTTGTTCCATAGCAGTGAAAAATAGTTAAGGTATTTACTTTAAAAGTCTGACAAATATAATTTAAAACATTTTTGATATATTTATTTTTATGAGTTTTGCATGTATGTGTGTGTACCACATGCATGCCTGGTACCCTCAAAGGTTAAAAGATGGGGTTCTCAGCCCATAGAGTTATGGGTGGTTGTGAGCTACCATGTGGGTTCTGGGAACTGAACCCAGGCTCTTTACAATAGCAACAAGTGTTCTTAATGGCTGAGCCATCTCTCTAGCCCCTGACAAATACAAGGTTTAAAATATTTTATAGACTATGAATATATTATATATATTATATGCCTGTGTATATGTGTATGTGCACATGTATTTGCCTATATCTCTGAGTGTGCACATATGTGGATTTGTGTCTTTCTCCATGTGTTTAATGTGATCCATGGTTTCTACATCTCTTTTCAGCATTACATACATAATAGTACCATATTAACCTTTCCTAAAGCATCGTAAAATTAGGGCATTCAGTCAAAACACTTTCTAGGAGGTGATATTTTATGAGGCAGAATTGCAAAGCATTATTTGAGGGATCCACTAATAATCCTAAAAATTGTTTGTAATATAAATCTGCAAATAATTTTAAGGGCAGGGAATTTACTTTGTAGTCACTACTTGAATACATTTTCAAAATGTAGGTCACCTTTATACGCTGCATCACCTAATTTAATCTATAACTTAGACAAATATACTGTCTTCACACACTGAAAGATGCCCTGGAAGCAGAATGGAAATTATATCATCAAAATAACCAAAGTTTTACAGTATTCAGAATTTTCTTTTTTGTTAATAGAAAAATGATAACAGACTGAAAACTTAAGTATGCATTTTATGCAAAGGTAAATGATTATATTGTAACACACACATATATATACATATATATACATACATATATATATATATAATCATAACAAATTAAACCCCTTAGTTTGTGGACAGTACTAGATGTGTACCAAAATATAGTGCTGTGAAAACCATCAACATTCTAATGTCTTTATAATTATTGTAATTAACTAATATTTTACAATTAATAAGACAAATGGCTTATTTCAGTTAACGAATATCTTATGAGCAAGGACAAAGTTAGAAATTCTGAATGTACTATGTTATAAAAATTCTGAATCATAGTTTTAAACTAAACCTCTGTTTTATATTTTACCCAGTATGTATGGCTATTTTTACTCTGTATTTCTCATTAAGCTGTTATGCTTCCCCACCTTCTTTTAAAGCACGATGATTTTCTGGTTACCTCTCAGTTTGAGCTTATAATTCAATATAAACATATATATATATATATATATATATATATATATATATATATATATAACTTTAAAGTAATCCTACTCCTAGCATTGGCCAGTCCCTAACTCTTAAAAAAGTGTGGTTACATTATTGACTACTATTTTTAAAACTACCTGAGAACTTAACAAAACAAATGTGTGTTATGTCAAGATGCTGTGGGTTGTTTCTTCTGGGTAGGTCTCCTGTCGTTGTCCTGAGTCACTTTGGGGATTCATTTAGCTCACAGCATTAGTTGTGGCTGTGTTAGCTTTCTGTCAGGGCATACAATTCCTGAGATTACCAACTCAAAGGAGGAGTGATTTATTTTAGCTCAGCATTTTGTAGGTTTGTGTCCAGGTTGGTTAGATTGATTCAGCTTTTGGGCCTGTGTCAAGGCAGGAGGTGGCCAGGAGAAATACTTTAACATGTAAAAATATGTTCATATTGAATTATAAGCTCGAATACCTGCAGGAAGCTACTGCTGTCACAGTGTCAGAGAAGCAAAAGAGAAAAAGAAAGTGGTTTGGTTCCCAACGACCCTCAGTAATTAACTTCCTCACCTAGCCCTTACTTCTTACAGAGCCACCAGTGTCACCGACTGGCAACAAAGACTCTAGCACATGATTGTGGGGACCCAAACCACAACAGGTTGGAATGCACAATACATCACACTCTACTTAGTGACTCATTGCGGGTTACTGCTATGATTTGGAGATACTTATCCTCCTTTCCCACACCGAAGTCTCTCACTCAGTACCCTGGGCTGAGTTACTTTATGGTGACTGGAATCTTTGATGGCCATATTTATATAGAACTTATTCTTCTAAATACACAAGAATGATTCCAAATGGCTTATTTCAGTTAACTAACATCCTGAGGCTTTTTAAAAAATAAGTTTTATGTTTAAAATAATGTGATGGACCCTCTATAATTACAGATTGTAGTTTTATCTCAAACCACACACCCATTGAATAGAGGATGAATATTCTTTCTTTTCTGTTTCTTTTTCTTTTTTTGTCTTTTGAGACAGGGTTTCTTTGTGAAGCCTTGGCTGGCTTGGCCTTGAACTCACAGCGATCTGCCTGCCTCTACTTTTCCAGAGTGCTGGGACTAAAGCTGTGTACCACTATGCCCAGCTTGATTCTTCTTCTTCTTCTTCTTCTTCTTCTTCTTCTTCTTCTTCTTCTTCTTCTTCTTCTTCCCTTCTCCTTCTTCTTCTCTTCCTCCTCCTTTTCCTTCTTTTTTTTTTTTTTTTTTTTTTTGATAGAGTCTCTTTGTAGTCTTGGCTGTCCTGGAGCTAACTATGTAAACCAGTGTGGTTCTGCTCCTTGATTCCTCCCTCAGGGCATTCAGGCACTGCTGTACACTGGGCTGGGAAAGATAAGGCGGAGCCTGAAGATAAGGTGGAGTGAGTCTGAGGAATCCTGTCTGAACAGCAGTACTGTGGGGGAGAAGTCCTTCTCCCACGTTTTCAGTTGTTAGAGCTCTCCAGGCTGGAGGGAAGGGAGAAGTCCTTCCCTGTAGTTTTCAGTGTTACAGCTCTTATGAGCAATAGTAGCCCTGGTGTCATTTCCCTCCTTTGGAGTGTTCATGCACTTGAGGAAAGGAAGCCTAGCAGGGTGGGTCCGAGGGTTCAGGTCTAAGGGTGAATGCTTGGAGAGAGAAAACCCTCTCTGAAGAAGCTCTTCAAGTGTTACAACCTTTTAGCTCAGGTGCAGCAACTCCCAGATGCTAGTTGGTAAACTAGCTTGAGCCAGTCAGTATAAACCTTTGAGGAGTGGGAAGGGATTCCGGGGCGGACGCATATCATTGGTTGGAGCTGGGATGTTGGTGATGCTTTATTTGCATGGGGAGGAATTCTAGGTGCCAGGCTATGTGAATACTCCAAAAATTGCAGACATAGGGGATGGGGACTGTGTGTGCCAGGGCATGCTGGGACAGAACTGGGAGGGAGAGTTCCTTCTGCCAACCTCAAGACAGAGTTTCTGAGGATTAGGCTACATCTCCAACGTGCTCTAACTCCATGCCAGACTCCCTGGTGGAATGGTCCACAGGCCCCAGAAACCAGGCTGTCCTTGAACTCACAGAAATTCCCCTCTCTCTGCCTCTTAAGTGTTGAGATTAAAGATATGTGCTGCTCTGCCGGGCCCATGAATAATCTTAAGAAAGCAAAAGAGAGGGACTCTGAAGTTACTCATATGTGTTGCAGCTTGGCTCTGTGAGGTCTGAGCAGTCTGACTCTGGGCATAGTTTCCTTCTACTCTATCCTTCCTCCTCTGTATTTATAGGATTAAATGAATAAGCAGATGCAACATGTGTTGGCACATAGTAAGTATACATGTCCCATGGGCTCTAAAACGTAAGTGTTCATTGCCTGTCATTATAACACGCGGTAACACCATGTTGATTAGTACCTCCCAGAGCTGTAAATTTCCCTGCACTCTCCTTAGCTGTGATCATTAATCCTGAGCACTTCCCCTGCCTCCCTACCCTAGAGAAACAAAACACAGGAAGTTAGCCTGACTCATCCACAAAACAGGCTAAGTGACAGTCATTCTAAAGAAGTGATTTATTGACTTAAAAAATCACAATCTGTACATTTTAACACAAAACGTGTACACAGGCACATGGAGTCTTACACACTGTATGCAGCACAAGTTTTGGGAATAGTTTGGTTCTATTCTATTCAAAGAATCAAAACAAAACAATGTTGTGAATCATTTATTAATTTCATTGGTGAGCTAAATCTTATCGTGTGTTGGGAATAGGAGATCAAACAGACTTTAGGAGCATTGCATGTGACAAATAGAGTTTCCTTATTAGTCTGTTAAGTTAGAGAGGAAAAAGCTCATTCCCAAATAGGGACTTATCTTCCTGTTCAAGAGGCTTCATAAATTCTCTTAGTGGGATACAGGAAGTAGAGGGCAGGCACGTATACATTAAGCATTGTGGCTTTTTGATACTGTAAAAACCAATCGCTTTTTGTTTGTGGCTGGGTGGAATCGGATGGAAATCCAAATTTACAACTTACATTTTCAGCAGGCGATTTAGAAATAATTTTTAAGTCTTGGTTCATTAATTCATTAGAGTAACATATAGGTTCCTCCTTTGAGTAAACGTGAGAACATACTCACTCAGGGAGTGGTGGTTAGAATGAGAATGCCCTCTCCTTCATGGGCTTCTATATTTAAACGTTTAGGTTTTAGTTAGTGGAACTGTTTAAGAAGGATTGGGAGGTGTGGCTTTGTTGGAGGAGGCATGTCATTAGGGGTGGGCTTTGAGGTTTCAAAGGCCAAAACCAGCCCAGCCAGCAATGTCTATTGCTTTCGGTCTGTTGCCTGTGGGTGAGGATGTAAAGCTGCTGCTCTAGCAGCTGGCCTGTCTACTTCCCACCGTGATGGTCATGAATCCATACCATAACAAAGCCCCCAGCTAAATGCTAAGCACACAAACAAACAAACAAACAACTCCCCCCCCCCCCCCCAAGAATTGCCTTGGTCATAGTGTTTCTTCTCAGTAACTAAGTAACAACGGCAAGTAACTAAGACAAAGGCCTCGAAAAGTGTTGGGCCTTTAGAAGGTGCTCAGCTGTTTGCTTGTTCTTTCCTTTTCCTGGTCAGAAGCATCAGAATTCGTAGTTCTTTTATAGGTTGTGTGTTTTATGTTTTTGGAGGAAAGCCGAAATTTGTTAACATAATTGCTATAGTATAAACTTCATTATAATTTTAATTTTTGCTCCCATGATTTATCCCGATTTCCAAAGAAATAAGTTAATAGTTGCTAATTATTCAGGTATGGATTTGAAAGTAGGAATAATATTGTATACTTAGATTGTGTATACGAAAATTTGTGTTACTTTCCCAGTTACTCATACAGTCTTGCAAAAGATAACAGATGAGAAGAACATTTGTCGTATTGGTAATAATTTGTAAAAAGAAATTGCATGCCACATGCAAGCAGTAATCTTCCCCTTGGATAGATCATTCAAGGTTGCAGGATTCGAAATGACGCCCCTGCCTATAGGATGTTTATGGTCAGTTACCTAGTTTCCAGGAGTCAAGGGAAGATTCCCTAGGATCCTAGTCTGATCCAAGTCTATGATGGGGCTGGACATTTCAAATTGCCGCCGGAAAGGTTGAGATTCTGTGACTGAAGGGCGGAGACGCTGACTCACCTTTCCTCCTCCCCGGGTGCCACTCAGCTTCTGGCTGGGGACGCTGCAGCGCCCACGTGGCAAGTCCAGAATGAGCCACGCGGGGCTGTAGTGGCAGACGCGACCCGGGAGCTGCGCCTCTCTGGCCCTTCCTCCCCGCACCCCAGCGTCGACTCGGTCCTCCACCGCCAGGGGGCGTGCGCGGCTCCGCGGCGGCCCGGCCCATCGGCCACGGCGGGAAGCGTGGGGAGGAGGTTCGGCGCGAGCTGGCTTCCTCCACGGCGCGGGCGGGCGCGAGCGGACCGGGGAGCAGGAGGAAGGCGGGGCGCGATCGCCGCGATCGGGAGGCGGCGGAGGCTGCCGTCGGCCTCCGGCAGGACTGACGGCCGCAGGCGGGTGAGGCTCGGGCAGGCGGCGGGGCTGGGCGCGGCGGGGCGCGTGGAGGCAGGCGCGGAGCTGCACGCCGGCTGCCTGGCTCCCCGACGCGGGGCGCGGCTGCAGCGGGGCCGGGCCGTGCGGGGCATCGCGGCCCGCAGAGCGGCGTCTGCCCCCTGCGCTGGGTGGCGGCCGCCGCCGGGCTCTGGCTGCTCCCCGGAGCCGGCGTTTGCCCCTGGCGGTCGGAATCCCGCAGGTTGAGCGCTCCCAGAGACCTGGATGGGATGGACTGGCATGCTGGACTTGAACTCCGTGCAGGGCCGCCTGGACTCACTCCTGAAGTTTAGGTCTCTGCCAAAGTGGAGCTGCTGTCTGCTTTGGCAGGCTAACGCATAGGTGTCTTTGATGAGCGCTGCCTTTTTTTTTTTTTCTGCCGTGTTCACAGCTGTAGTATGCATGATGGCCAGTGCTCTTGTACCTAAATAATGAGTGATAGATGGAGGATTTGAGATTGATGTATCTAGCTGTAACTTGTGGGAGGTCATCAGCTCCAATTTACATAATTACTTCCTATAAGGCAGAACTGTCACCTGACAGAACTTTTGCCTTGTTTCTTTTTAGGCAGAAACAAATGGATACAAAGTCACGAGTTTTCACCTTTGCTGTCTCAGATACAGTTTCCCAGTATTTTCAAGTTCATATTTATTTTTCACAACTTCTCACATGTGTCCTATTACAATTTCTCATATTTTACGGATTAAAAATATGAATTTCGTGAGCTATTGTGTTAAATTAGATGGTAAAGGCGTATTCCCGGGCCTGTACGATCCTGGAAGGACCAGTGACAGACTGTTACATTTTCCAAGTCTTTGGAAACATTGTTACTCAAACAGTGACACAGAGAGATCTCCAGTTAATGCAGAAAATAAAGTTAATGACTTTTCCGATGCCACTGAACAGGAGAGCGGCAGCTGGCCTTACTTGCTGTGCTGCCCTTAACCCTACTTCTGGAGGTTGCTAGTCTGGTGATTTCTCAGGCAGTTTACTAGGTTTTGTTTTTAGTTTTATGCAAGTGATTAGGTTTGTTTCATAGGTTCTTAAAAGGTGTTCTCTACTTACTAAAAACAACAGCTGATGACTTCCCGCAAATTACAGCTAGACACAGTGATCTCAAATCGTCCATCTGTCACTCATTATTAGGTATAAGAGCACGGAACATCATACATACTATGGCTGTGAACACAGCAGAAAAAAATAAAATAAATTCTTCTTTGTAGGAAAAATAATAATAAAAAGGGCAAGATAAAAATTCCTTTAGTCAGTGATATTCTGTGTCTCCGGGGTTTGGAGATGGGAGGCCACAGAATGATGGAATTAGGTAGACCAGAGTGACAGGCACAAACTCTGAGTGTCACAGTCTCTGTTTTGGTCCCTCCTTTGGTGAGGCTGTTGAGCATCTTGTGTGCTAGTTAGATTGTTTCATGAACATCCTCAGCAGTCGGCTCCTGGTGATTTTCATCACAGCACCTCCAGGCTCCTTAAGGCAATACTGTGGGATCAGCTGTGCAAACTAATGGCACCATGCCTTGCCTGTAATTAGTGGTCTCAGAATGAGTTTTGAAGGCCATTGGGTAATAAAAACAGGAGCTTGTAAAATTGTTTTGGCTGATAAAAATTTACCTTAGTGGCTTCTTTCTGGTCTCTGCCACCAGCTGCTGACCTGCCTTCCTGTTTGAGCAGATGGAACCACTCTTTCTCAGGGGTGGTTTGGCTGCTGAATTCTGGGAACCTTGGTGTGCCTAAAGTATAACTGAAATGTCTGTGGGTGCAGAGGAATCCTGAAACATGAGATTAAAAAACTGCAATTCCTTATCAAGTGTAAGGTAAAGTAGTTACAGGAAATGAAGATTTCCACCACACTGGGTGTAAATTTATGCCTCCCTTTCTTCGTTGTTTTCTTTCTTAAAAATGAAAACAAAACACCAACAGTGTATAAGCTGAAATGTGGTTGCCCTATTTTGTTCCTCCTGTCGTTAAAATGTATATTTTATTTTTGTTGTTCTTTTAAAATGAAGCTTACTTTTATCTTCCTTTCTTTTTGTGTGCAGGAGTTGGGGCTAATGTCCAGGCTACAACACATACGTGAGGATCAGGGGACACCTTGTAGGTGTTTGTTCTCTCTGTGGGACTTGAACTCAGGATGTCAGGCTTATCAGCACACTTACCTGCTGAACCATCTTGTTACCCTTTGTCATTTTACTTGATATTTGTCTGTCCATCTTTCCTCTAGTAGTACAGAGTAGGATTAAGGTATTTTAACAGCTGTAGAATTCTAAAGGAGCAAGCAAAACTAAATGTTATTTTTTAGGCTCCTGTACTGTTTCTGTTCTGGGTTCCAGAAAGTTAATCAACATTTCAGTTTTTCAAGTGGCTACTGGGTTTTTAAACAAAATTCTGCTTTGTAAAAGAGAAGATCTGTAAGAAAACATATGGACAGTTTGAATTAGAGTAGTCAGTTTTAACCATTGCAAACAGAAGTTCTTTTTTCTTTTCCTCACTCTAGTCTCCAGATTTACTGCCTGGCTCTCCCTCTTCTACTAGGCAGACCTGGCCCCAGGACAGCCAGCCTCATTTCCATTAGAAAAGAATAAAAATTCCTATCATGTGAATCGTACTTTGGGGTTTTTATTTTGTCTTAGCTCTGCCATGGTTTTCATTTTTCTTTTCCTTTCTTAAACTTTTTCTCTGTGTGGGTTGATGTGCTGTAATCCTGAAGCTCTCAGTTCTAAGCCTAAGAGAGAATCATCCCTAAGAGCTTGTTAAACATGTAGGGTTTAATGCCTGCTCCAGGATTCTGATCCCACAGGGCTGCAGAAGCAGAGAAATTTGCTTGTTAAAAGGCACAGTAGCGATTCTGACCTCCCTGGTGTGGGCAACACCTTCCTGGGGCCTTCAAAGACTTGATAGGATGTGTCACTGAATCTTTGGCCCTATTTTACTAGAAACCATGTGTGTGGAAGCCTCTCTGTATAGACTGTTAATGGGAACAGCACTGTGTTTCTTAAGATTAATAATATAGGTTTTTAGGCATCTATTGTTTTAGGGTTTTCTTGTAATATTCCTGTGGGTTATTGTGAGGGTTAGGATGAAATATAAAAAAGCAGCTGGGAAGATCACTCATTCTTTGAAATGCTTGCCAGAGGATCTCTGGGGCCCCCTGCTTCATCAGTCTAGCCTAATGAGTAATCTCCAGTTCCCATGAGAGATCACCAAGAGATTAACCAAAGAAGACACTTAACAGTAACACACACATGCAAGCATACCCTTCCACACAACACATGCACACACCCACACAAACATGTACACACGCAGACACCACACACACACACAGAGTAATTGTATTAATATTTCTTCAGGTGTGCAACCATGTAAACTATTTGTAAGCGTTTATGAAAGGTGCCCTTGCTTGACATCTGTTGTGATAAAGACTGCACTGGTGGCTGAGCTCTAAATGTACCTCGGGAGCGTCTTGAGGTTTCACTCACCCTAGTCCAGTTACTCGTTTCCACTTAACTCTGTGTTAGTGCCTTAATAGAAAGTCGTGTAGATCACTGAAATATTTACTTCATGTAGTGTTGACAGTAGGTGTAGCAGGTCCATTTGACCTATAGATTTTTACTAGTCCTTTTTAGTTCATTAGTAGCCGTCATGAGTACAGTACACTCATTGACTGTACGCCTGCACACACTATGTACCTTCCTTCCTGTGTTGAATGGTTTTTAGATGTAGTGGTAAAAAGATTAACAGCTGTCTGTGTCAGAAGAGAAAACCTGAACTCCGGCGCTCAGCTCAGAAAATGAAAAGGTCTGAGGGCATGTGGGACCCTGATGCGATGTCTCTAGTTACAATCCATCTGTCCAGACATGCGAAGTCAATGGATAGTAGTCTGCCTGCATATGAGCTTCCTTCATAGATGGGGAAGGTAGCTAAGGTATAGTTTAGGTTGAAGCAAGAGGCTGTTTTCTTCTTAATCCCTTAAGTGTTTTGTTGGAAAACATGGTTAATATGCGTGGGGAGCCACTGGTATCTGGCTAGCTCGAGCACATGCCTGAGAGAAGACACAACTCTAGGTCTCTTTCTGGTTTTTACAGTGTCCAGAGTTCTGCCATGAGGTTGCCAACTCTGAGCTCTCTGATGTTGCAATTCTGTCCTCAGAATGTCTGTCAGGCTTTGGGGCAAAGTTGACCTAGGCTGGGCCCCTTCCCTAACCCGCTTTGAAGCAGAGACAGTGGGGATTATGGCTGCCTTTGCCAGTGTCAGAGGAGAGAGCTTTATTCAGGCTGCTGCTGATCAGGTAACAGGTTTCTGAATTGTTCTTGCCCGTTGCCAACCAGGAAGAGCAGTTGAGAGCAGGTGTAAGGACAGTGCATGGAGTTCATGTGGAGGCTGCAGAATCGTCACCACTGCGACCCGGGTTTGCCTCATCACCTATACTGCACAGACAGTCTGGGTGAAGCGAGGAACGCTGTGGTCTTGAGTGTATCCACTTAACCACTTTTAGATGTTAATCCTTCTTTAAATAAACTTTCATTTTGTGCTACTGAAGACAAACAAGAAAAACCCATAAAGTGTTGATTCAGATAACTGAAAATCTGAGAGACAGACATGGTGGCTCATGCCAGTGACCCCAGCATTCTGGAGATGGGAAACTGAGGCAGGAACAGCTAGGTGTTGAAATGTTGAGTCAGACAAACAAAAGTAACCAAGCATAGGTCATCTGCATCCAACTATTCCCAAGATTTTTTCAGTAGAACAGTGTTCTGGAAGAATTATTCTACTGACTCATTATTTAAAGTTTTTGGCCTGTGGCTCTTTATTCTTCCATTTGGAGTACTACTTTGCCACGAGTGGAATTATTTCTTGTTGTTGTGCTTACATTTTTTTTCTTCCTCTACTCAAAATACAAGATTACTTTGTTTCCTTAAAAACTTTTAAGACTTTTGTTGTTGTTGTTGTTTGGTGTTTTGAGACAGGGTTTCTCTGTGTAGCCTTGGCTGTCCTGGACTCATTTTGTAGACCAGGCTGGCCTCGAACTCACAGGGATCCACCTGCCTCTGCTTCCCTGAGTGCTGCGATCAAAGGCGTGAGCCGAGCCATTATACCCAACTATTTGTAAGACTTTTTAATTGTTAGGTAACCATTAAATTTTTAAAAAATAATGTTCATATTCTTTTTTGTAGGGTGGTGTTTTGTGGTTTGGAAGAGTCCTGTGTAGCCCTGTCTGCCTTTGAACTCCCTGTGTTGGCAAGGATGACCTTAAACTCTTTGTTCTCCTTTTTACCTCATAAGGGTTAGGATTTAGAAGTGTGTGTATCATACTTATTTTTTCTATCTCGCTCTCTTTCACTAACTCACTCTCTTGTTCCCTCTCACTCTATCTAGATTATATTTTAAAAACCTGTGTCTTCTGGTATTCAGTACCAAGGTGTCCTGCCAATAGGAAATCATTTTTAAGTTAGTATTTCTAGTAAGCACTTAGTGTTAAAATATTTAAAATCTCTTGATGTCAAAATCTGACAAATTTACAATAACATAGTAACAGCTTATGTTGCATACTATTATTTGTTCTTGTTTTGCAGTATTGGGAGCCAACTCCAGGCCTTTTGCTGTACCACTGCGCTAACCCCCCCTGCTCTTATTCTGCTTTTTGTTTTTGTTTTGGACAGGGCTTGAAGTAGCCCAGGCTGGCCCCCACCTCATTTTGTAGTGAAGGATGATTTTGGAATTTTGATCTCATCTGTTGTAGTCACTGTTTCCGTTGCGGTGAAGAGCCACAATGACCAGGGCGACTCTTATAAAACAAAGCATTTAATCAGGGCCTTGTTTACAGTTTCAGAGGGTTAGTCCACTGTCATCATGGCAGGGAGCGTGGCTGTGCGCATGGCCCTGGAGCAGTAGCCAAGAGCTCCATCCTAATCTGCAGACTGAGAAAGAGCCTGAGCCCAGCATGGGCTTTTGAAATCTCAGAGCTTTCCTCAAGTAACGCTCCCTCCAAGGCCTTCTAATGCTTCTCATTTAGTGCCACTCCCTGACAACTAAACATTCAAATATATGAGCCTGTGGGGGTCATTCTTATCAACCCATGACTCCATCACTACCTCCTGAATACTGGGATTGCATGTGTGTGTCAAGACATGTAGTTTCTATGGGGTTTAGAAGTCGAACCCAGGGTTTTGTGTGTGGTAGGCAGGCACTGTGCTGACCGCGCTCACACTGCAGTTTTAAGTGTTAGTGCTCTTCTCCAATGGATACGGTTTTCTTGCCTGCCTTTTTCATTTGTTTCAAAAATTTTTTTGTGGCCTGGCAGAGATCCACTTGGCTCTCCTTATGTTCAGTGGCTCGAGACTCCTGTCCGCATGGCTGCGCAGCAAGTGCTCTGTCTATTGATCCATCTCCCCAGCCTAGGAAATGTATTCAAGAGCTGAATTGTAAAGGTTGGTCAAGCATCAAGTGTAGTTACCCGTTCTTTTTAAACGTGGCAAAACAGTAATCCCATGTAGGCACCCCTGTGAGGAGATTGCGGTCCCTGTCGTTGCATGAACACCATCTTATTGTCAGTGAAACAGAACTTAGTGACTGCTTCTGTCTGTGACTCTGTCTCTGGCGAGGGAGGGGTTTGGAGAGAGGACCAAGTCCCGACTCACTCCTGGCTTTGCTGTGAGCAAGCAGCTCCAGCTGTTGGAAGGTAAAGGTGTTTTTTTTTTTTGTTGTTGGAATTAACATTCCATCTGCTTCTTAAGGAGTCCAGGCTCCTTTCCATAGAGGGTACATGCTGATGAAATGTCTGATCAAGCATAGAACTTGCGTGTTTGGTCAGCATTCTTCCTGTAGCAAGCCTGCCTTCTGATGTGGTCCATAGAAGCCATCTGTGTTCTCCAAATAACCAGTCAAAAATGTTCAACTATTAAGGTGCCATTAAGGAAGTTTGCAGTCTTCTGTTTTATTTTTGTAATTAAAATTGCTCTTCCTTGAGGCTCAGCTAATCATATATGTAAGCCTGCTAGTCTTTAAAGCAGTATCATTTTCAGAGTAGGTTGACAAATAAAATTTGAGTTTGTGAAACATGAAAATAGTATGAAACCCAGATTTTATTGTCCATAAGTAAAGCTTTGTTAATAAGTGGTGCATGCCTTTATTTCCAGTACTCAGGAGGCAGAAGCAGGCAGATCTCTGAGTTCAAGGCCAGCCTGGTCTACAGAGTGAGTTTCAGGACAGACAGGACTACATAGAGGAAACCCTGTCTTGAAAAACCAAAAGGAAAAAGAAAAAACAAACAGACAGACATACAAACGAAAACTTCACAGCCAGACCCAGTGGGACACTTGGGAGGTCCTTAGAAGGCAGAGCTAGGCACATCTCTTGAATCTGAAGCCAGCCTGGTCTACTTAGTGAGTTTTAGGACAGCCAGGACAGGTAGGTTCCTGTCTCAACAACAAGAGCAAAATCCAAAAACTGCCTTGCAGTTGGACCATCTATCTTTGTTCCAGGTAGCTACTGGTGTACAGTTGGGGTAGAAATTATGGTCCTTAAAGCCAGAGTGTATTTTATATGCCCCTTTATACAAAAAGTTTCTGGGCATGTATTGTGTTATACGGTGTTGCAGCTTGTTGGTGTTTTTGTTGGTTTGGTTTGGCTTGATTTTGCCTCTTTCTTTCCTCATTTCATTTTCTTTTTTCTTTTGTTGATACAGGATATGTAGGCCATGGTCACCTTAAACTCAGAGATCTCCCTGCTTCTGCCTTCCCAGTGTTAGGCTTCAAAGAGTGCAGCCCTGCACCTGCCGCTTACAGCTTGCAGCTTGCAGCTTGCTTTGAGCAGTGGACTCTTGTTTGTAGACTGAGCAGAGGCGCTTACCCTAGTGAGTCTCTTAGATGTAACTTCTTTTGCACTCAGTGTCAACCCATTTTCCTCTTGTTTACTAAATGCTCAGAGGATGCAAATTTACCTCCTAATCTTGACAATACCTTTATCACTCCAAGTTTGCCTGAAAAATAAACGGTGTATAGGTGATAGATATGTACATATGCTTTTGTGTTTGTATGAGAGAGAAGTTAGGGGGAGAGGGAGAGAGCAAGGGAGAAAGAGAGAGCTCGGGCGAGGGGAGGGTTCTGTGTAATAAGCTATATACATTTCTGTAGCCATATGATTTTCAACACACATTGCAATTTATTGGAAGAAATGGGTGCACGCATTTCGAGGCTGAACCATCGGGCTTTGCCTTTGGCAAGTTCGCTGTCCAGCAGAGCCAATGGTACAGCGAGTCTGCAGCATTCTCCCAGTCTAACATAGGCAGAGAGCAGAGTCTCCCTATTAGAAAAGCCGGTGTTTCTTCTACTTGGACACCAGGACAAGTGCAAAGGATGTGTCCTCGAAGGGTGATGGAAATTCTCCCAAACAGAAAACAAATGATTCCATCCAGATGATGTCCTCTGATGTGCTTGGAGGCAGTGGGTGGCGGGCTCAGTCCCTAGACCACCTCTCCCACTTCAGATGCCATCATAAGTCTAGGCTGCTTTTCTACACGGGTCTGCCAGACTAGCTATGAACTGCGGCCCCCACAAGCCCTTCCTGAGGCTCAGGGAATTTGAATGGTTTATGGTTAACATTCACTGCATTAGAATTACAAATGACCCTGGTACAGGGAAGCAGAAGTTGTGGTGTGGGAAGGGGGACCGAGTTCCCTTGCCCTATCTAGGTGTACCACTCCCCAGGAACCTTCACATTCTGCTGTGAGGAAGCCTCCTGGGCCCTGTCCTGTGTGTGTGTGTGTGGGGGGGGGTTGTGAGACTTCAATACATAGGCATGACTGAAGCATGCTGTGTTGAAATGTGGTTGGACAAAAAGGAAATGAACTAATGTTAGCAGGCTGAATGGGAAACCCCAGCAATTCATCTTGTCTCTGCTGCAGTCCTTAGGAATGAGGAGGGTCTTGGGATATGTTAGACAAAGCTGCACCGAAAGGTTCTCTGTTACTAGCATCAACAGAGAAAGGTAGATTAGGTGTCTATGTCCTGCAAGAAGAAGAAAAACCGTCGTCTAGGATAACAGATAGCTAGGTACGCCTTACATCCTGACTTATGGGAAGGAGTTTGAGGCCAGAATCAGCGGATGGAAACTCACTTGTATGAGAAGATGCAAACCAGCACACCCCCATACTCCATTATGCACCCTTGTTGTCAGGTCGGGATTGGAGTCCTAATGAAGAAGGTGTTTTGCGTTCCTCAATGTAGTTACAGATGCTCATCATGCAGAAAGGTCCTTCCAGGCATACCCAGAATGGTGTTGACGTATAGGTAGCCTGTGGCCCTGTCAGGTTGGCACATGGAATTCACTGTCACAGACAGGACTTAAGTGTAGCCTACATCTATGGTTTTGTAGTTTAACATGTTTTTATATAGTGTCTTGGAAAGTTCCAGCTCCCCAGGGGATGGGAAGCTAGCCCAGAGTTTAAGAGTACTTGCTCTGATGGGGGAATGGGTTCAATTCCCAGCACTCACGTGGCAGCTCACAGCTTGGTGTAGCTCCAGTTCCAGGGCATCTGGCACCCTCTTCTGAACTACACGGGCACCGTCTGCACGAGGTGCTCAGACGAATATGGAAAGCATACACATGAAACAAGAAATAAACAACAGAAGACCCCTTCCACTTGAATATTGCCATCATGGGAATTTAGTTCATTTGGTTAAAACTTATTTTGGCCAATACCGTATTAGGGTTGAATTATAGTGGATGGTGGTTCTCTAGTTTGTCAAATATGATTAATAATATTTTTTGGCTGGATTAATTTTTTTCTTTTAGTATTATGCTACTGTATTTATTTGTACACATATTGTTACATTGTTTTTGCCTTGAGGTGGTAGTGTGGTTTCTAACACTCAAACTTAGGTTAGTTTGAGTGTTAAATCTGTGGAATGGCTAGTTTGCAACAGAGATTGGCAGTTTCCCAGAGCAACTGGCATAAGCTCTGACTGACATGGCACGTGGTCAATTGACTGACATGGCATGTTATCAACAAGATCTTATACTTGAGTACATCAGTGTGCAGGGAGAGAAATGGGACGGGTTTTTGTTTGCAAGCACCCTCCCTGCTCTTCCCAAGATCCCCTTGTCCTCTTCTGTAGGGCCATCACAAAACCTAGGTCAGCTAGAGGGGTGGTGGGAGGGTTACCTGGCGAGAGAGGCCCCTCCTGGTAAGCGTTTTTTATGGCTTGTTTCTTTGATGCAGAACACTGTTGTAAGTTAGACTTTAGACTTCATTTCTCCAGGAAAGAATGGAATTGTCATTGGGCCTGTGCTCTGTATCCTAGTGATATTGGCAGGTCTTCCTTAGGTAGGATCTCAGTTCTCAGTAAAGAGATATTATTAAATGGGACTAATCTAGGTAGCTGGGCTAAAGGAAATGTTTACATTAAAGCATCCAGGGAGCTGGCCTTGGTCCCTCTGAGGTCCCACTTTAGGCAGGCTTCTTTGCTGCAGGTCATAGCCTGAGTATACCTTCAGGGAGGTGTTCCTTCACCCCGGGGGTGTGGCCTTCCCTGCTTTCACTTTCAGGTGACATTGCACCCTCCGTTTAGCATCTTACTCTACAAAACACCAAAACTTGTTTTGTTCTATCCCTTCACTTTTGGAGCAATGAATTCCCTTGAATATTTACTTTTGGGGGGTGGAGTGGGGCCGGTTTTGAGACAGGGTTTCTCTGCATAGCCCTGCCTGTCCTGGAACTTTGTGGGCCAGGCTGGCCTTGAACTCGGAGATCTACCTACCTCTTCCTCCCAAGTTTTGGGGAATGTTTGCGTTTTTTATCTGTTCTAAGGATACTCTCTTACTTACTAATGTTCTCATTTTAGAAACTAGTTCTAATTTCTGCATCTCTATCTTTTACTGAGAACATAGAAAATTTGTGTCCTTTGAGTTGTTGCCTGGAGATTAGCATTCTGGGTTTTCAGCCAAGGTCTTTTATTCCTTCGTGTTGTGTCTGTTGTCTGTGGACCTATCTCTTGACTGCCAGAAGTCCTCATGAGCTGTGTCTTCCACTACTTCAGATTGTCATGTGTCTTTAAATGATCTGTAAAGAGCCAGTCATGGTTTGGAATTAGCACATCACAAACACTCGCCATACTTTGCTCTTAAATCTATTTCAATGCTCCTGTTCTTCGGATTTACACTTTTCGCATCATTAAAGGTGCATGAAAGTTAATTAAGGAAATTAATTAAAAATCTGTTAATGACTGAGGCACTTTGATGAGATTTTAATATAGAAATTTTTTTAAAAGTCAATTCCCTAAGATATTTAAATGGAAAACAATTGTGTTCAGAAATGTAGTTGCTTATAGAGTTTAGAAGCAGAATTGCTGGTAAGAGTGAGCAGGAGGCTGGTAACGTAATTATACAGATTACCCAGGTGTGGTCCCTTCTCTCTCCCCCTCCTCCCTCCCCAGGCCCTGCAAGGGAAGCTGAAATAGAACCGCAGATGTCTGGTACCCAACTACTTTTCACATTTTCGAGAAAAATTTCCTAGGCTACACTCAGATAGGAGTGAAATTACTTTGGCATATGAGAGGGGAGGGAAGGCCATGTATTGTGAACACAGTTCAGTTTTACTGGAAGCCAAAAGAGGATTCATGACCCCTGGGAGTCCTCTTTTGAAAAGGTGAGGGCTTTATTTTTTATTTATTTTTTTGAATGTGAAGTCTTATTGATACTTCAGTATCTCTTCTTTCCTTTCAGAATTCTGGCTGGTGGCTAAGAACTTTAAATAGATAGCATTGATTTTGGCTATTCTATAGAAGGCATTCACATAGATAACAAAGGAAAAAAATACCGATAGTCAACAACTCAGTTAAGTGTTGATGTTTTTTCTTTAGGTTAGATGTGTAGAAGAAAGGGAGCCAACTGAGACTGGTGAGGTTGGGAACCATGCAGGCTTCCCACCCAATTGCTTTTCTCAGTGAATAAGAAAAGTGGATAATAGTCTTTTCAGTGTTCTTCAGGGAAAGGTCTGTTTTTTTTGGGGGGGGGGAGGGCAGGTGAGCTATCTGAATTATTAAATCAGTATGTGTGTGCATGCTTGTGTTTGGGGACCTGTGTGCCACAGTACATGTGCAAGAGATCAGAGAAATAATAAACTTACCTTTTGAATTCTCTTCCTTTATAAAATGTTGGCTGAAGCAGCTAACTGTCTAGCTGTATTTTGAGTTGTGTTGTAGGAAGGAAAAGCAAACAAACACATACACCGGTTGTTAAAATAATATCAAAGAATGGTTTATTTGATGTATATCATTCTGTCAGTAATGATAATTGCTGGTCTACTTAATATTGTAATTCTAAACTTCTAGATATGTTATTTTGCTGATGGGAATGGAAAAGCATAAGGAGGGTTTGGTATTAAAGACACTGTTTGCTGTGAATGCTTACAACAGTGATACTCAAATTACATCATGAAAAATTAAGTGGCCTCTGTTAATCTCACGAGTGAGAATAAGACCACTGCAACCATTTTGAGCCAAATTTGAAGCAAGCTTTATTAAACAGTGGCCAGCAGAATGGACTGTGGCCAAGTCCATTCCTGGGTTCCCAGAAAATGGCTACATTTTGCAGAAGCTTAAAAAGGTAAAAATACAAGGCCACCATATTTCCCATCAGGTCCAATCAGGGGCAAGCATACTTCCTGACTTATTTCCTGTCTGTGTCCACACATCTCCCATCCCCTGACATCCAATCAAACATATCCAGTGCAAGCAAACTTATTTCAGAGTGCAAAAGCATGTGGCTTGTTATTTCCCAAGATCCATAGCATCCAGCATTCCAGGAAATTACCAGTCCTTGGACAAGTGGGCCATTCAGGTTACCTTTGGCTGTTACTCAGTGTGTACTGGCATGAACTGGTCTATATAAACTCCATTTCTACCAATGGTGTTTGTTACTTGGTAAAGAGCTTGTTGACATGATGTACTAACCAGTGTTTGATTCTAAATATTGGGAGTTTCTCATGGAGGATGCATATTCACTGAGGGCAATAGCCATCCTCTGTAGGCACAGGTAGGATGGCACGTGCCCTTGCTAATTTATTCAGAGGAGCAAAGGGCACACCTAGTGGGAGACGCTTGCAAGGAATAACCAGTGATAAAGAGTTTTTCATTAAACAATGCTATTCATAGAATACTTAGAAATGTCATGGTATTTACTTAATTGGTTTTATGTATGTCTTCTAAATTAAACTCCATCTAAGGAGGAATATCCTTATTGTATAATTCATGGTGTTTGCCTTTTCTTTTGATTTTAGGACCTTGCTTCTGAGAAGCACCATAGACTGAAAAAGGAAAAATGAGGGTAGCAGGTAAGATATTTATTTAATCCAATGGAAATTATTTTTTTATTTTATAATTTATTTTATAACCTGTTTGCTCAATAATGGCTAAAGGAAAGGGTGCATAATTCATTAATTCTTCTTCATCTTCGTCTTCCTTCTCCAACTTCCTTTTGTGGTTGGTCTTGCTTCCTAGTCCAAGCTGGTTTCAAGCTGTCTTCCGGCCTCACAGATTATATGCTTGTGCCATTATACCTGTAATGTTTCTGAAAGTTAAGTACCAGGCTAAAATAAACTAAATCATGCTTAGCCTTTTCATTTTACATAGTCAGCAAATTACCACTTGTTCATTAGGTAATTATTACATATGTTCATTATTACATATGTTTTTGTAGATGAGTCTTATATTGAAATTACGGCAAAAATTAATCTTTATTTTATGGGGTAAGCATATTTGCCAAATAGTACATATATTCAAAGAATAATTTGGAAAATGCAGAGACTGACTTTTTCTTTCTAAGTTCTAGCAACTAAGTAAAAAGGAATTCTAAAATAGAACTTTCTCCTATGTGCATTTGAGTGTAATATACATGAAGAATTTATAGAAAATGTGTTTTTGCTTTGAATTATTAGTCTAGGTACAAATCCAGAACATTAAGAGGAATCTGAAGTACTGTGTTATATACACTGAAAATCCTTGTAAAGTCCATAGAATTAACATAGGTATTGGTAAGCAGTTTTGAAGGGTAGATCTATAAGTACCCAACTGGCCTTTTTCTATATAAAAGTGAAAATAAATTTGTTTCTGCTATACTGCCTCCAGGCACAACCCTCCCACAACACCAAACGAGCATTGCTCTGAGGAATTCTGCTAAGTCTGTGTAACAGGAAAAAACAGGTTGTTTTTCCACTCCAGATAATTATTCATGATTGTCATTTTCTTACAAGCAAACCAAGTATTTTCCTAGAGTCGTCTCTCAGAGATGCCAGGAGCTGAGGCGGGTGGGCAAACAGCTTTTCATAGTTTCCTTATAGTTGCACAGAATCAAGTGGAGTTGATCAAACACCATGATTACTAAACCAGGTTAACTGAAGGTTGCTATACATGCTTCAGTAGAAATTTGAAAAATTGGATTCTCTGTGCTGTGAAGTTACAAAACATCATTTTGAAGTAGTTAAACACTTGTGGAGGAAGAAGGTTCCAGAAACCAAGAGTTTGTTTGTGTTTTTAAAAACATGTAGCCCTCTTACTTTGCTTTGTTTTTTTGTTTCTGTATGTTCTTGGGTTCAGCAGGACGATCCATAACTGTGGTCCCCTGAGGATTTTTAAATACGCTGATTAAATGTGGTGATCAGAGAACGATCTTATTTTGCACACAATCCTAAACTCATTTTCAGTAAGATTAATTTTATCATCTAGTTTTTACGTTTGTGCTTTTCTTGGCCTAGGTCTTGCCCCCTGCCTTTGATAGACAAATAAGGACTGTTAGTTCTGAGTTCACTGCAATAGTTTCTGGTTGCTTTGAAACGCTCACATAGCCTGAAGTGTAATGATCCTTGGTTTATAAATGTGAGATCAGACTCTAGGCTGTGCTGTCAGTGGCTAGAAGGAAGAGTGAATGACACACCTAGTTGGGAATGGCAGTTGCAGTTGTGATATTGTAAGTCCCTTCCGAGTTCAGCATTGGACGTTGGGACCGACCTTAGAGACCACATTCTGTAGGAAGCTCCTGGACTCTGCCACTGTGGAGACTCAAGTGCCTGTGCTGCTAACTTGTCTGTCCATTGGAGCATCTGTTTCTTCCTTGTTCTGGACCAGTGTGAGTGAACAGGTCCTGCAGAGCAGATAAGGGCAACGCTCTTGCTGCAGAGGACCCAAGCTGAGTTCCCAGACCCACACAGTGACTCTCAAGCATCTGACACCCACTTCTGAATTCCACGGGCATCAGCCATACACATTCACGTGTGTACACACAGGCAAAAACAGTGATGTGTAAAGTCAAATAAGTAAATCTTTAAAAGGCTACCACTGATGTGACCCTAAAAGCAAGTTCATCCTTGCACACTATAGGTTTCATTCATCTGCTTTAGGAGACAATGAGGGCTTATCCCTATTATGTATGGCTACAACTGCTAGAAAATAAAGTAGAAGACTAACATAATCTGTCACATTCAAGCCACTGGTCTCTGTCTTGATAAAAACAGTGTGTGCCACCTGCTGGCATTCATCTATTAAGCCTGTATCTATTAAGCCTATATATGTGTTGTGAGCATGCGTTGTGTGAGATCCTGGGAGAAGGTAGGTGGTCCAAACCAAATGGAATTTTACTCTCTTACATGGTAAAATGTAGGCAGTCAGTAGTTGCTCCAAAAAACAGGAAGCAGCCTGTGGAGGTGAGAAGTGAGGAGGGGGAGGTGAGAAGGATTAGGCAGTTGGGTGGACTCATTGCCACTTCATTCCTGTGTTAATAGAATTTTTTTTTAAGGCTTTGTTTTTCAGAGAAGTTTTAGATTCACAGCCAATTTGGAAGGAAAGTACAGAGATTTTTTTTTTCTTGTATCCCCTCAAGTATAGCTGTGAATAGAGCATCTTTAAATAGCACTGAGGGGGCTCTGGTTGTGGATGGCTTTCAGCCTCAGCCCCCTTTCCAGACAGCTGCAGTTCCTCCTAAGGATCTAGACTATTCTTTTGGGTCAATGACATTAGAGATTAAATGAACTTAAAAAATATATATATATTATTATTATATTCCTTATGTTGAGTTTGGCAGAAGAAGAATTTGTCATTTAGTGTTAGAATGGGGTACTCTGGAGATCACCAGGTTTTTTGGGGGGAGGCTTGAGTTCTGGTCCACATCCAGCCCACTGACTTAACTGTAATCTTAGGGTATTACTTCATCGCTGGGATTTTTTTCCCTTTAAGGTTGGATGACTGTAGATTTTCTCAACCTCTTTCCTCTCAGTAGAGATCAAACCCACCAGCTGAGATTGTGTAGACACGAATAAGTTAATACTGTTTCCAAGTAAACACACTGCAATCCAGAGGTAGATGGAGAAGCTGTTGTTCTGCTATTGGCCCACTCCCTTTTCCTATCTTGTGCTTTGTGATTTGATTCCTAGACTGGGGTAGCAAGGAGTAAGAGATGATTCATAGTAAGCAGGTGTGACTACTGTAAGGTACCGTAAAGACACAAAGTCTAAAGTCGAGGCCTGTGTCCTCTGGAGCTTATCACATAACCAGTGTTTGTGATGTCCAAGCCTGTTCTTCAGGGGAAACACCCTGTCTTAAACTAGGTATCAAATAGGAGGAGGAAGGTGGTGTTTGCAGTCCCTGTGGGCTTATGAGGCTCCAGGAGATGGGTTGCTGATAGGATAGTGCTGAAGGCTCCTCACTTCCTAGATGTCCTGGTCTTGGCCTCCCCAGAAGGTCTGGTGCTTTGTATCCTCACTGGTGGGCACTGCTCTTTAGGATTGGCAAGGATTAGGAACATGTAGTCCTGCAGGCACGGTTGAGGTGTTCCACTCACCAGGGCACCTGTAGTCAGCCAGCAGCTGATGGTAGATACCTCCTTACCCTCCTCAAAGCAGCCTCGACAAGCGTCTCAAGTCACCTTGCATCTGAGAGTTCTCTGATTGGGAGAAAAATCCTCAACTTGGTGGATGTGGGCCTAGTCATTATAAATCCAGGAACATTACAGTCTTGTCGATTACAGCATAGAACTGCGTTAGTCTTACTGTTTTTGTAGAAATGCAGTGTTTGCACATCAGAAGTTCTTTTGGCTTTTAAAAGCACGCTGAATTATTTCTTTTTTTCCCCAGGAGCCGCAAAGTTGGTGGTGGCTGTGGCAGTATTTTTACTGACGTTTTATGTTATTTCTCAAGTATTTGAAATTAAAATGGATGCAAGCTTAGGAAATCTATTTGGTAAGTTTTATCCCCTCCCCCCACACTTTTATAACTTTATTCTTTTTGCCGTTTTCTGCTTTATACTTTTAGTACAAACTTAATGCTTTTTGTAAAAAAAAAAAAATTCTTCGTCAACTTCATACGCGTGTAAGACATATTTTGATTGTGCACGCTCTACCACATGTTTGTCCCCTCGCCACTCGCTCCCACATCCTCCTCCTAGTTCCATGCCTGCTCAGCTCACAGGAGCATAGGTTCGGGGTTGTCCGCCGAGCCTGGGTACCGTGGCGGCCTCACCACGAAGGAAATGACTCTCCCTCGCACTGCAGCAGTTCATTTCCAGTGGCTGCTCGGAGGGGCGTGGTGTCTCACCGTTTCCTCCCCACCCAGGGTGGGATGTGGGTGGGTTCAGTCTTGCGCAGTTAATCACAGCTGGTGTGATTTCTCCCCAGCCACAGCGGTGTTGTGTCTAGCACACAGCCCTTTCCCCCCACAGCTTTAAATGCTCTCTGTTCCCTCCACCACAGCATCCTGAACTTTTAGACAGGGTGGCCCGGCTGTCCTGCACGGCGCCCAGCACTCACCAGGCACACGTTCTGACAGCGCTTTCACTAGTTATGAATTTCTTGAATTAGCTGTCGCCTACCATGGGAGAACTTTATTCTTTTAAATTATTTTATTTTATTATGTGTACGGGTGTTTTGCCTGCATGCCTCTCTCTGTACCACACACTGCCTGGTACCCTCCGAGGCCAGAAGTAGACATAAAATCCTCTGGAACCACAGTCACACACAGTCACACACAGTCGGGAGCTGATGTGTGGGTGTTGGGACTAGAACCTGGGCGATCTGAAGGGCAGCCAGTGCTCTTAACCGCTGAGCCCCAGAATCTTATTCTTAACGTGACTATCCAAAGTGTAAGTTCTCAGCATGGGCTCACTGCAACTTTGTCCATCCAGAAAAGGAATTATTACGTGAGTAAGTGTTATTTGTTACCGCACGCGTCTGAGAATAAAGACAGTGTGAGGCGATCATGATCTGTTTGACACGTTTTTAAAGCGTATTTAATGACTGTTTGCTGCATAGTGATGAGTAGCATTCATCACGGCTCTTAAGTGCTCCCTCTAGAAAATGCGACACTGATGTGTTTAAATTGTTTCTTCATTTGAATTGGCTGCTAGAAAATGGACCCATATCTAGTTTGTATGAGTCAGAGAAATGCATTGTAGGAATCGGTCCTTATTATTTCTTTTCTCCCATGATTTTCATTTTCACTCATTTATTTAGTGTTTTTATGTTGCAGATATACTCATATATGGTACTTTACCTAGATTATGTTTTCAATGCTAGGGACCCATCCCAGTGCCTTGCACATGCTGGGCAAATGTCCACCATTGTGGTACATTCTCAACTCAGTTTTTAACAAAACCTTCAAGTTAATAAAATGGAACCAGTTATACTTAATGCTATGTTAGATAGTTCTATAGCTTCTTGATTTTCAGATGTTTCTGCTCTAGACGTGTACTCTGGTTTTCCTATGATACTGCAGGCTGTTTGAGAATTCACTGGGTAGCACTTTTTACAAAGGAGTGCTTTGGGAGAGTTTCTTTACCTTCAAGCATCTTATCAGCTAACACAAGTCCCATGGAGGTATATATACCAAAAGCCTGATGACTAACGAAGTGATTTCCATGAAACTGCTTTTAATTAAGTAGCAATTACAGGTGTGACATCTGAAATTCAACAAGCAAACTAATTTTCTCTTTTTCATTTTTTTTACACTTACTTTTACTATTTTGTGCGTATGAGTGTTTTGCCTGCCTGTACATCTGTGCACCACATTTGTACTTTGTGCCCAAGGAGCTGTTGGGCCTCCATGTGGGTCCTGGGAACTGAACTCAGGTCCTTTGCTACAATAACAGGTTTTCTTAACTGAACTAACTCTCCAATCCTGATTTGATCATTTTTAATTACTCGTCCTTTTACTTCTCGCTGTTCACCACTCGAGGCTCCTAAGTGTTGTCTGGTTGTTACTTGATGGGTGATGTCTTAGGATTCTGTCCTCTCTGGAGGCCTGTATCCGTTTGCTGTTTTCCGGTTTCTGTCTTACTCCCAGCTCTTGTTTCTAGCTGGCCTCCAAATTGTTCCTTTTAGGTCCTCAACAAGTATCTTAAAACATGGTAGATAGAACCTATCACTGGTACATACACACACACATGCATGCACACGCATTTCCTTACATGGTTATAAAGGTCTTGAATACAGGGAAAGTGTTTTGATCACCTCTTTGTGTGAATGAACGTAGAAATACTGGTAGAGCCAAGCCAGTGTCCTTGACTCCTTTGTTGTAAATAAAAAGAGTGTTGGGCTATATAGTATTTATTATTTGCCCTAAGGTTATCATGGCACTATTATTTAACCCGCTATCACAATCAAATAAAACACAGACACCTGCTAGATGTCTGTGTTTTATAATTACTTTAAAACACCTTGGCCTGGGCAAATAATTCCATCTACGCTATGTCAATAACCTCACCATCCACCTCCTAACTCCCATCCAATACCATCCGCCTTAACCATTCCTTCTGGGCTACCTTCCATCCATAATCCTATCAATACTTACTTATAATTTTCATCTTGATGTTTTCTCCATCCACACCATCCCGGCCCACATAGTTCCTTCTCCATGCTAACTCCTAGCCTTCTCCTGCCTCCTCTCTTCCCGTCCAGTCTGTTGCCCTAGATTCTCTTGAACTGAAAGCCTGGAAACCTTAGCCACGCCCACCCCATTCTGCCCTGTCCAGGTATAGGCCATTTAATCACGCAATCAGGTAGGTTTACACTACAAGGCTAGGCGTAACCAGGCAGTAACCAGATCTTGAGAACCAGTTATTAGCATCAAAGAACAAGCATCAGACTAACCCCCAACACTCCTTCCTTTGCATCATCCCAGCAATTGGTTCATTTCTGAGTCTAAGCCATGCCTGTGTTCTTCTTTCCTTAGTATCTCTGAGTCTGTCTACTTAAAAACAAAACAAAACAAAACAAAAACTCAACATCTCACATATTTTCTTCCCCCAGAACTAGCAGGTTTTTTTTCCCCCCTAGATTTCGTCAGCAGGGTGTTTGTGGATAGACTCAGACTGGACCCTCTCCAGTCAGAGGGTTATTGGAAAAGGTCCCTAGCCTGGCTTTCTGCTCTGGGAATAACTGGTGCTTTCTCTTCACATATTCACCCTGTGGAAGTGGTAAAGTGTGCCTGCGTGCTACCTGAGATGTTTTAAAAGCCACCTCTGGACTGGCAGGGTGGCTCAGGTAAATGTGCTTGTCAAGCCTGACTGCTTGAGTTCAATGCCTAGGACCCACAGGGTAGAAGGAGAGAGCTGAGTCTTGAAATTGTCCTCTGAGATCTGCGCATGTGTCCTTGGGCATGCATGTACCCACACTTACACACACATATGCATACATGTAAATAAGTGCAGAGAAAGATTTAAAATAAACTAAAAAATAAAAGCTAGCTCCACCAGTTACAGTTCTGACCTAAAACAAACACACCAGTTAGAGGGTCTGTGCTCAGTTTTCTTGTCTCTGGAATGGGATGACCGTGTTTGAATGGTCCATTTTGGGGATGACCATCCAGAGGTACTTGGCAGAGCCAGCACAGAGAAATGAGAGGTGCTGTTCTAGCCCTGCTCAGGTACCACAGTCATCATTCCCACAGGTCAGCTCATCCCCCGTCTGATCAGCCCAGCACAGGTCAGGGAGCCTAAAGTTCCTGATTTTTAACTGATGATGCACTCTTTCCTTCTGTTCATTCATTAATTCATTCAATCATTAATTTTTATTTGTTTTTGTTTTCTGAGACGATGATTCTCTGTGTGGCCTTGGCTGTCCTGGAACTTGTTCTGCAGACCAGGCTGACCTTGAACTCAGAGATCTGCCTGTCTGTACCTCCTGAGTGCTGGGATTAAAGGCCCGTGTTATCATTGCCTGGCTAATTGTTTTTTCTTAATTGCATTTTTTCTGAATTCTATTTATTAGTGTGTGTGTTGTATTTGTATATGAGTGTAGGTACACATGTGTCATGGCACATGAATGGTCAGAGGACAACCCGAGAGAGTCAGTTCTCCCCTTGCAGCGTCTGGGTCCTAGGGACCAGCAGGCTTGGTGTTAAATCCCCCACCAACTCACCGTACTATCTCCTCCCTTTTCTTTTTAAAGACAGACCAAAGTTGAGAATTTTTTGTCTTCATATTGCTGATTCTGCTCTGGGCTTCAGTTTTCTCATTTTAAAAAGTGAAAGCATTGGGCCAAAGCTCTGTAATTATACTAGGAAATGGAATGAATGAGCTAAGGAAACCTCAGCACTTGAATTTATGGTCTCCCCTCTCATTCTCTTCCCTCCCCCTTTTCTGTTTTGTTATTTCCTAGTTCAAGGCTGTGTTTCCGTAAGAATCATTTCTGTGTTTAGGCTCTGGAGTGGAGAGGCAGTTTTGCTGTGTTTTGTGCATTCTTTTTCCCCACTTTATAGTTGTGTGACTTTAATGGTATATAATGTTCTACTAAGTGTTCTATTGAGTGCTGGAACTGCTGGCCTGGTCTCCTCTCTTTAAACATCTACACACTGTCACTCAGCTTTGACTCTCTGTTCCATAATTTGAATAATAGACTTACAGGAAATTCACAGTTATCAAAAATAGTACAGAAGTTAAAACTGAGTGACTATTTATAGTTAGACAGCTGGCCAACATTTATCTTACTGTGTACTTATTAGCCATATCAGGAACCTGCTGTCCACAGTACTTTGATGATCTGTGTTAAGATTTCCTGGACTAGGATCAGACACTGGGGCTTTTCAGAGCACTAAGTGTAATTGTGATGGAACGCAGTTGAGACCCACTGTGGGTGTTAAGAGTTGACCTTTGCCCTTTCTTGAACTGATGAACTAAGAAACTCTCAGTAACAGCACTAATTTTATTATGCCCAATACAGTTCCTTTCTGAGGAAGCTAAGGTTTCCCCAACATTCACCCTCCCCTCTTCTTGTATTCCCAAATCCTCCCCAACCGCCAAGACAGGTTTATATGTATTCTTCAGGACTGTGGGTCCCCAGCTGGAGCAGCATTTAAATTTACCAACACGCACTGACAAAAGTCTATAGATTGTAAAGGAATGTTTTCAGACTAACTTTCTGGGTAGAATTTAAGTTTGTGTTAAATAATTAAGCAACATATAATGTTTAAAATGACATTTTGGTAATAAAACATCACTGTCCATGGTTTCAGCACACACTTGTCTATAATGAAGTACATGGTAGAAAGGTACGGTTTCTCTGAAGTGGTGTTGCTGTTTCCTGTGTGTAAGCTGTCATCCAAACAAATATTTCTAGGCTTATGAGAAGCTTTAGTATGTTTAAAGTAGGTAGTGCCCAGTAGGCCTGTGCTTTCTAATGATGCTGTTTCTTTCCCTAGCTCGATCTGCGCTGGACTCGGCCACTCGTTGTAAGTCCCTCGCCTTGCTGTTTTATAGGCCTTTGTCCTGTGTGTGGCCACGTGAGAGCTTCTATACATGCAATGTGGGCATTTGTGAATAGACCCCGAGGGAGAGAAGTTGAGTTGGCCAGGCTAGTATCATAGGTTCCTCATTCTCAATGCGAGTTTGCTCTGCTTATGGGCTTTGGCAAATAGGCAACTAGAGGAGTCAGCTGCAGCTTTTACCTGGGTAGAGGGAAGGACCAAGCTTTTACTGCTCCTAGTTTGGGACCAGACATGCAGAGGAGCAGTTAAAACGCCTCAGGCACCCTGAAATAGGAAGATGTCGCCAAGAATAAATCACATCAGTCTTGCTCAGCTAGATCATTCGTCATGCTCTGTTTCTGTTGGTTAGCTCCTTCCCCAGGAGGGTCTGAATTGAGTTCTTGAGTCCTTTTATTTTGGGTCCTTTACCTTCCTGGTTCTTTGATGCCCTTAGAGAGAAACATTCTGGAAGATTTTTAAAGTTTTTATCATTTGTTTATATTTTTTAAAGTCTGTGTATCTCTCCTTCTTAATCATATATATATATATATATATATATATATATGTAGTGTTTTGCCCACATGTATGTATATGTACCACATGTGTTCCTGGTGCTCACAGAGTGCATCTGAGTCTTTGGAACTAGAGTTAGGGGGACTAGAATGAGTAGGTACTGGGACTTGAACCTGGGTCCTCTGGAAAAGCAGCTCGTTCTCCTAATCACTGAGCTGGCCCTAATGAAGTATACTCAATGTTTTTGTGCATATGGTTTGAGAGCTAAAATAAGCTGATTATAAAATCTTATTAATTTGATTCCTAAGGAATATCAAATCTTTTTCTATTCTTCCCAAGCTACGAAGCCTCCCAGGTATAAATGTGGGATCTCAAAAGCGTGCCCGGAGAAGCATTTTGCTTTTAAAATGGCTAGTGGAGCTGCCAATGTGGTGGGACCCAAGATCTGCCTGGAGGACAACGTGTGAGTACTGGATGGCTTGGAACACGAAGGCCTCGAGGGACAGCTGGTAGACTTGCGGGCCATGGTGCTTCCAAGATGCTTTTACGAACAGCCTGTGATTTCAGTTATCACTGTATGGCTTTTCTTTTCCCTATGCATTAAGACAGTGATCGAGGGACCTGTAGTCATTTGGCTTTGGGTAATGATGTACATGGCTGTTCCGTTTGACCTTAAATACTAGGGGAAAAATTCATTTAAATTCATTAAAATAAAAATAATTTCTCCAGTCGTGGTTGACATAGTTTAACTGCTCAGTGTCTCCACAGGGCTCTTGACCCCAAATCCCGTATAGAAAACAGTAGTGTCAGAGCAGAGTCCCATTGACAACTTTTCCCAGAGCAATGACTGCTTCCCGTTTTAGGCCAGTGTCTTTTTGATACTCGGATGCTGCGAGCTTCGCTGAGTTGCCCCTGGGTTGCAGTGTCCTACACAGGATACTGCTGTGGCCCTCCTGCCTCAAGTTCCTGCCACTGAAATTGCAAACCTGCCTTTTAGTTCTTTTTCATCTGATTGCCCAAAAAACTCGGGACATGAGCTCCTTTAGAATTCAGGTAAAATAACGGATATGACATTAGTCTATGTGGACTAAACAGTAAGATGACAGTTAAGCAGGAGAGACTGGGCTGGTTCTTCCAGCTCTTTACGTATGAGTTTCAGATAGAGCTCTTAAATTAATTTTCAGTGAACCAGGGAAGGATTGACTTCATGGGGCAATACTTTCTTAATAATTGATGCTCGTTAATCACCCCATTTCTTTTCCCTAATGCTAATAATGGGCAGCCGCTGTCAACCAGTTAGTTACTTTCTGACCCCGATCTGTTTAATGACACAACAAAATACATGGGCTTGGAAGTTTCCAGGTCTTAGGAAGAAGTCTGCTTTGTTTTCACTGAGGAGTCCACGTTTGAGTTTAAATAATAGACAAAACTTCTTTTGGAATACCTCACCCACATATAATCTTCTGATTCCTTTTTCCACCTCTTTGAAGCATGGAGTTTAGTGCATGGAAGAGGTTAAACGCTTTTCCAAAGCTGGTTTTCCAACCACAGTTACGTAGGTCAGAAGATAAATGTTTGTTGGCAGGAGAGATTAGTATAACCAACGCGGGCTTGGAGCCAGAGCCTTTGGTTCCAGCATGGTGGGCATGTCGAGCAGGATTTGTACTGTGTTGTAGATCATTTGACCAAAAAAATTGAGGCTGCCCACTAATCAGCTGCATTGAAAGAATCATTCTGCCATTCCCACGAGAAATTAACAGTTGATGAAGTTTCATAGCTAGGCCTCAGGTCATGAAGCTGGTCTCCGTAGAAGAGCTTCATCATGGACCAGAGATCTCTAGTGTAGATACCGCAGGGGACAATTCCTAGTCAAGAGCTTTTCTTTATATTTATTTCTATATTGAAAGCTTACGAGGCTTTTCAACAATGGTAACATAAGGAAACTGCTTGCCCAGGCATCACCCATTCCTCCATCTGTTTAAGTGTTTATTGAGTGTGGTTTCCCCTCTCGTGGAATGTAGGCCAGTGTCTTTTATTTTTGATGCTTGGATGCTGTGTGCCGAGGTGTGAAGTGACCTGCTGGTCATGGCAGGCCTGTTGCGCTCACACTGCTCAGGGCTGCACTGAGCGGCTCTCGGATTGCAGTGTTCCAGACAGGATAGTTGAAGTTGTCCTCCTGCCTCGCCAACTGCCACAAGCTCCTCCCTCCGAAATTGCAAACCTGGCTTTTAGTTGCTTTTTCATCCCGTTGCCAAAAAAGCTAGGATGTCATGTAATGTACAGTCAAGCAGGGGTGACAGGTACTTAAGAAGTAAATGCAAGCAAGTAACCGTCAGTCCAGACCCCAGCTGTGCAGGCAGTGGGCACGAGAGAGGCTTGCGAGTGGGAGTGAGTGAGGTAGACCCCAGCTGGAGATGTCAGTGAGGGGAAAGGGTCCAACTTGAGACTGTTGAGGATAGATTCTAAGACACTGAGTGTGGTCTGAGAACTTAGGGATCGGGAGACAGCCAGAGGCTGACCAGAAGTTCCTGAACATCCCAGAGAGGAGGCTCATGTTCACGGCCATAGGGGAAGAAAGTTCTAGAAGTGAGTGGGCCAGATCACACCTGAACTTCTGAGTGATGCAGGTAAAGGATTGAGATAACTTCCTAAGCGTGCTGAGAAGGCTTTCAGATTCTTATTGTGTTACAATCTCATTTGTATTGAAAAACTATTTTCCTGGCTATATAAAATGACTCACGCTGTGGAGTAAAGAGCAATGGGAAAGCCATGGTTAGTTGGGCTCCCTGCTTGACATAGCATCTCATAACAAAATTATTTTTGCTTGTCTATCCTACAAAGTGTGCAAGTATATAATAAAAATGCGTATGTCCTTGCACCTGTCCTGAGTTCAGGAATTCACCATTAAGACAAGTACTCTCGATTGCCATGTCTGGGGAGGGTTGATTTTGCTCCCTGTCGTAGATTTGTTACTTGTTGGAGCTGTAGAGGTTCCACCTGCAGAAGCAGAACTATTTTTAGTGCTCGGACAAGCTCCCTCCAAGATGTTTAACGTAGCCAGAGCTGTCAGGGATGTGAGGAAAACCTGTGTTTGAAAGTGTCTAGTGTTTCTAGCATTTCCTCTAGGGTTCTTTTGTTTATTTTTGTTTTTTGGTTTTGTTTTTTGTCAGAAGGTGTGTAGGCCAAAGGGCCTTCAGAGTCATAAAGAGTAAAATAAATATTTAATTGCTGTGATTACTCTTTATGTGTCGGGTATCTTTTGTGGGTTTTCTTTTTTTTCTTTTTTTTCCATTGATGGCAGGTTTTCCTGTACTTCTAACACAGTAAGAGTCTGAAAACTTTCTCAAAACACTTAGGGAATTATTTCCCAAGTTAATTCTGTTTAAAATTTGATAGGCTGCTGCCCCCTTGTGGGAAGCCTGTTGTACTGTGCATCCTGCTGCCTTTCTTCTGTGGTGGACTTTTACGTTTTGGAATATAGAGTATGCTTCAAGATGGTGTCTGCTTGAAAAGTCACTGGAGGGTGGTTATTAACCAACGCACAGTGGTAACCAGGTCTTTTTGGCTACCATCTAATGTGCTTCCCCGGGGTCCTGTACGCGCTCACGTGCCCCTCCTCTGAGGCAACCCCGCCAGTTGTCCTCCTGTGGTGAAGCTTATGCCCATCTTTTTGTTGTTGTTGTTTTTTGAGACACGGTTTCTCTGTGTAGCCCTGGCTGACCTGAAACTGTCTCTGTAGACCAGGCTGGCCTCCAACTCACAGAGATTCACCTGTCTCCCCGAGTGCTGGGGTCAAAGGTGTGTGCCACCACCGCTTATGCCCACCTTATGTGTGTGTGGAAGACACATTCTTCTAAGCATCTTGGAGATGTAGTTTATATACTCACACTATACTGCTTTGTTGTGTGCAGTAGTCACTGGTTTGTAGTGTGATTCGCTGTCATGTACCAACTCTGCCATGGTCATTTCAGGCTTTCCCCCCTTTCTTTCTCTTTTTCTTTTTTTCTTTTCTTTCTCTTTCTTTTTTTCTCTTTCTTTCATTCTTTTTTTTCCTTCTTTCCTTCCCTCCTTCTTTCTTCCTTTTTTCACTTTCATTCTATTCCAAACTCCACACCCAAGTCCTAAATATCCTTGTTTGCTTCTGTCTCCATAGGTCACCATGTTTTTGACGTTTTATATAGGCATATCATCTGTGGTCTTCCATAACTGGCTTCTTCACTTGGTATAGTGTTCTCAATGTCCATCTACGTTGCAGCTCATATTCGTTAATTCTTTTCACGACTGAATGATTTTCCATTACAGATATGCCTCACTTGCTTTGCCCTGAATCAGGTTCATAGGTGTATGAATTATTTTCACTTTCTCTCTGTCAAGGACAGTGTTTTTGAAACGTTTCTATATGGATTTTGTGTGGACGTGTTTTTACTCTCTGTGCTTGTACTGTAGGTGACTTTTGGTTCAGATAGCTGTCTGGCTCTTTGAGGACCTGTTGTTTTCCAAAGAGACCCCGTCTGTTGACCTTTGCACCGACAGTGTGTGAAGTCCTGGATCCTGCACATGCCTAGAGACTATAGTGTCAAGTAGGAGTGACGTTGTATGTCATCGACGTCTTGATATGTGTCTTCCTAATTGCTAATAGTGTCTTGCACTTTTTAAAGTCATAGAGAAATTTTCATTTTGTTTGTTTTTAAGATTAATTGATGATTATTGATATTTCTTCATTTTAATTGTTTATGTAATGTCATTCTTACCCTTTTACCTTCGATTACATATATCCTGAAGTTATTGTCATCGTTATGAGTTTGGTTCTGTAACGACTATGGTTCTCACTCTGTCTCTCTTTGGTATGTTTGAATTACTTACGTGCACTGTACCTGCTGATAGGAGAGGCTTTAAGTCTGTCATTCCAGCTTTTTTTTTAACTTTCAGTTTTATGATTATTTTTTTCGATTTGAGAGGACTAGTTGGGAAGAAGAGGTAGGATCAGCAGGAGTGGCCAGTGGGGGATGATTTTTAAGATATGTGCCAAACATGTATTTGCAGTATACGTGTGTGTGGGTGTATGCTTATCTGTCTGCCCAGTGCCTCTCTTTCAATACACTACTGAGGAAGTTGCTAATACCTGAATTCTTTTAACATTGCCTACCAATTTTGGTGTCATATTCAACAAAATAAGCTGCTAGCAATCCAGTGTGCCACTGTGCTCTCCATCTCACAGTGTCATCTGGAATCACTAATGGTCTGTAAGCTGCAGCAATGTTGGCTGTCTCAGGTAGCCCACGTGTGGCTGTAGGGCGATAATTAGCAGTACAACATTTCCTCTGAGAACAGAGAAAGTTTACGTTGATAATGACTAGGAAAATATTCACAGTGAGGTGACATGGGCATGACAGTGTTCCATTACCATTCTGCCTTCAGATACTTTGGGCAGAGTGCAGTAAACCTTATGAAAGAAGGGGGAGATAGAAAGACCTGGAGGGGACAGGAGCTCCACAAGGAGAGCCACAGAACCAAAATATATGGGCCCATGGGGATCCTGCAGACAGAGACCAATACTCCAACCAAGGACAGTACATGGAGAGGACCTCCATGTACTTCCTGTTCAGAGGAAGCCCATAGGTTGCTCAGTTTCCAAGTGGGTTTCTTAGTAAGGGGTACAAGCGCTGTCTTTGACATGAACTCAGTGGCAGGCTCTCTGATCACCTCCTCCTGGGGGAGGCAGCCTTGCCAGGCCACAGAGGAAGATGATGCAGCCAGTCCTGTGAGACCTGATAGACTAGGTTCAGATAGAAGGGGAGGAGGACGTTTCCTATCAGGGACTAGGGGAGGGGAATAGGGGGAGAAGAAGGAGGATGGGTGGGACTAGGAGGAGACAAGGGAAGGGGCTGCAGCTGGGATACAAAGTGAATATATTGTAATGAATGAATGAATTAATTAATTAAAAAATGTTTAGATAGCATGTGACTTCATTTCACATCCCGGTATCACAGTGCGCCTATGGAAGGTGGAGAAGAGATAATCTGTTCTTTAGCTTCTTGAGAAGGTAGAGATTGTGTCCTGTGGTGCCGTGGGCTGAAAGGATGCCTCAGATAGCACTGCACGGTATTACACAGAGTGGGAACTGTGGCACATCAGCCATGAAGCTGTTATTTTAAAGAATTTCTATTCATTTGTGTCGGTATGTACACATAAGTGCAGGTGTTGACAGGGCATTGGATCCCCCTGATGAGGTTGCATGTTGGTCCTCTGTATGGATAGGACATAGCTGTAACCACTGAACCATCTCTCTATCATTATTATACCTTTAGGCATATTATTTGGCTTTATGAAATATTTGAGTTGACATCATAGTTGACCTGACCTAAGGCCATCTTTGCTGTTGTAAATGTTTTTCAGTTTGCTAAGTTGAGTGTTTGATATGTGTATAATACTCTTTTTTTTTCCATTTTATTTCTGTGACATGTTTATAAGTATACTATATAATTCTAATGTTTGTCTTCTTTCCTTTAGTTTAATGAGTGGTGTTAAGAATAACGTTGGAAGAGGAATAAATGTTGCCTTGGTAAACGGTAAGAATGATTATTGTACTTTATCAATGTAATCAGTACATACATGTATACATATATACACACATATTATAGATGGCTCACAGCCATCTATTATGAGATCTGGTGCCCTCTTCTGGTGTGCAGGTGTACACACAGACAAAAAGAACACTGCATACAAAATAAATAAATCGTTTGAAAAAAGGGAATCTACTTATGAGGAGCATGTCTTCTTGGGCACATTGCAGCCATGTGCACTGTGTGGCAACCTTGTGAAATTACCAAACTACACATTGTAATACTGAGTTGGTGCCATTTTTCTGTATCTCTCAAAATTCTTAGTATGAAAAACAAAGACAGGAATAAGGGTTAGTAAACTGACAAAGGACGGTGGATTGTGAGCTAAGTAGAGGTAGGAATAAAGTCATAATCTGTGGTAAGCGTTCAGTGCCGTCCACATTCTTCTCACAGGGTTATTGCTGGAAATAAGTTCACCGAACCGTGAGCATAGTGAGTGTTCCAGAAGTGAATCTTAAGCATCCAGCCCATGACGTGCAGGGCACAACCTGTGTGCTGCTGCCCCTGTTCAGCATAGGCCGCTGTAACCGCCTGAGGCAAGCAGAAACTGCCAGCAGCTCACCCCGCCCCCAGCGGGGAAGAGCTCTGTTTGCTGTGTTCAGAGGTGCTAGTTAGAGGACTTTGTATTCTCGCTTTCCCCAAGTAGAAATTTTAATGTTTCTTCATCTATTTACTAAAAGTAAGATAAGTGCAAATTTTTTTAAAAAATAGCTTCAATATAGAGTGTGTTTTTATTCTGATTTAGGCAGGTAGTTTCTTTGCCGTAAAGGTGATGTATGGGTGATAATTCTCACAGGGTGATGAACACACATAAAAACAAAGTGTGGCGTTAGAATCGATCTGAACTCGGTGATGTACGTTTATGTGTGTGATTCAGACTGTAAGTTCTACAAGCAGTTCCTTCCGTTAATGAGTTCATGTCGTTCATTGGGTAAGACTGTTCTGTCTACCTGATATTTCATTTGCTTGACTTAATATGTATTCTGTCTCTTTCAGGAAAAACGGGGGAGGTGTTAGACACCAAATATTTTGACATGTGGGGAGGAGGTATGTGTGACTTGTACTGCGTCCCTGCTGCTGACACACTGAGCCGATTCGCGAGAGAACTAAGCCACTTCACATTTGTTTTGTCTCCCTTCCTGTGGTCTCACTACATGATGGTGCACGCGGTTCGGTTGTGGGAGGAAAGCTGTGTGTGATTGAGATTCCAGTTAGATTTGAAGGATATCAGTGCCCCATGTTTGACAAGACAACTGACCCAAAGGCTCAAGTTTATCTAGATTTCTGCATGAAAATTAGAATCATCAGAAGAACAGGATAACCAGTTCTCACAGTTTTTCAATAGGCCTGTGTACAGGTTTTGAATCTCAAAAATTAGTCAAAAGAGGGAGCCTTTAGTATATGAGGTAAACAAAAAAAAAGTACTAATTCCACTAATTCATGCTCTTTCCACCTTTAGACTGCTATGACAGCAGCAAACATTTGAGAGAGGGTTAGACTTTTCTTTGTAATTTCCTGGACTGAGAACAAGCCACAGATTTTTTTTCTTCCTTCCGTGTTTGGGAGTCCTAGGGACAGGAGGAGGTGGCCATCATGAAGAGCAAGCATTGGCTCCCCAAAGAGCATCCCAGAGAAGAGGGTTTCTTTTTCTTTCTTTTTTTTTTTAAGGATAGTTTTTGTTTTAATGATATGTAGGCGTATGTCTGCATGTTGGTATGTACACATGACTGGTGGTGCCTGAGGAGGCCAGAGGCACTGGACTTCTAGAGCTGGAGTTACAGGCATTGTGAGCTGCCTGATGTGGGTGCTGGGAACCGAATTCAAGTCCTCTGGAAGAGCAGTAAGCGTTCCTCACCTCCCTGCCATCTTTGCAGCCCCTAGGAAGGCAGACCAGCTCCCAGCTTATGTTCCGGTTCCCTGTCCTGTTTACATATGTCCTAAAAGCCAGTAGCGTTCAGGATTCCAGGCATTTATATTCAGTTTCAAGACAAGCTAATGTGTGTAATATTTCTTCAGCTTTTAATAAGATGCTGTGTGTTATTTATTTAAGCTTTAGAGAATGTTTCATAGCTGTCAGAGCTGTATTAAATTACACTGTTCCCATCAATTTTAAATTCTGAGGGCATAATTGCTCTTGGTATAATTTATAACATGGAGACTCTACCATGAAGTTGTTGAAATCAGGCATGTAAACAGAGCTCTGGTTTTGCTCTCATTGCTCATTCTCAGACCCAAACTGCTGCCAAAGACTTCCTGGTTCAGAAATAATAGCAGTTTAGTGTCATCTTTTCATATCAATGTTAATGACTTGTTGGCATTTATGTTTCTGCATTGAAAATGTTCTTTGTGTAAAATATAATCAGAGAAACATCTGTGGAATCCTTGACGTTAAAAAAAAAATCGAGAAGGCTTGAAGTAATATAGTTTTGGAGTAGTTTTAGACTTGTGGTCTATAACGAAAACTAACATTGCAAAGAGCTCACGATGGAAAATGCTTTAGCACCTAACCAGCCTGTCTGGCAACACCAGCTCGCATTCAGTGAGCTGGTGATGTTCCTGGGCTCTTGATACGGAAGAGGACCAACGTTGGTCATAACTAGTTTGGCTTTTAGTTACCTTCTGCAGCTTGTTACAAAATGATAGACCTAGAAACTCTATTTGGATTTGCCTCTCTACAGAAAAATTTGTTTTAGAGAGCGTTGGATAAAAGCAGGCTTACTTTTCCTGGAAAAGCACCCATATTAACACCCAGCCATGGCTCCCACTGCCCCCCCAAAGCTTTACATGGACCTCACAATCAGGCTTCCTATGGCTGTAGACCTAGTTACATATTTCTGAGAGATCGCTGAGGTCCTCACTTTACAAGTGATGCTCTTACAAGAATTTGCTATGGATAATTATTTGCCCAGATGATATGAGTATGAAAGACACAGAATAATTCAGAGCCGAGAAATAAATTAGGAAATGGAGGGATCATATTAAGGAATAAATTTGGTAGTCTTGTTCAGTGGTAGTCTTGTTTTTTTTTTTTTTTTTTTAATAATTCCCTAAGTGGACTTGAGAAACTTGAGTTTTTAAGCTTTTTCTAAGATTTGTACGTCTTAACTATACATTATTTTTCATGAGAAACAAGTATTTTGGGCAAACTCCGTATGACATTAATTTTAGAGATTGTTGTGATAGTAATTCCATCATTTACAGAGAACATTCCAATTCTTCTTCAGATGTGGCCCCATTCATTGACTTCCTGAAGACCATACAGGATGGGACAGTAGTATTGATGACGACGTATGATGACGGAGCAACCAAGTATGTAAGATTACAGCCTAACACAACTTTGGAGCTATAATTTACCCTTTAAAAAGCAACACATTCTCACTGAAAAACAAAGTCCATTAAGTAGATAAGTACCTTTTAAAAAGTCTTTTTTTTTTTCATTCTATCTTTACACGTCCATCATTGGTATGTTAGGATGAAATTTGAATCACGTTGTACATAAGTATTTTATACTTTCTTTTATGGCATAACAGTATTAAACTGCTTTCTCTAACATTGTTCTTTTGGATTAACATTCTTAAGTAGCACCTTTATGGCTCAGAGCAGTTTGTCCTGTGGTCGTAACATTTGTTCAAACATTCCTCTTTAACTGCCAAGTTTTTCATACAACTTTCCTTTACACAAGTTTTTTCATTTTTATACTTTTGTTTATAACCTTAGGGTAAATTTCTGAAAATGGAATTAATGGTCAAGGACACATATGTGAGGTGTGTGTATGTGTATATGAGTGGTGTGCGGGTTGATGCTTATGCAGCCCAGAAGTATTAGATTGTCCCTTGGGCTGCAGTTACAGGTGGTTGTGAGCCACATGGGTGGTGGGAATCTAGCAAAAACAGGAGCACTCTTACCCGACAAGCCATCTATCCAGCCCTGACTATTACAAGCTCTTCATAAACTGTAACAGATGGTGGTTGTCTAGCTTGCTTTCTTGTGTTGTGTATGTTGGGAAAATTGGAAAGCAGAGGAAAGCACAAAGAGGAAAGCAAGTTAGGTCATCTCACCGTGCAGGAAGAGCGTGCGGAAATATTGTCATTCTTTCCATTTCAGATGACTTAATGCACATGTTTTCTTCATTTGGTGTGTAGCTTCTCATATTAAATATTCCTTACAGTATGATTGATTATATCTCATTGTTTAAAAATGTATGTTACGAATTTGTAATCTTAAAAAGTCAATACTACCTGTCTATTTCCTTAAAATACAAATTTTAAGTGAGATTATTTAAACCATGTGTACATGTTTTCAAGTTTCCAATTCTAGAAATTTTTAATGGCTCATTTTATTGTATGTTAGAGGAGACGGTTTTTCTCAACTTAAGGTGCCTTTGACTTTTAAAGGAGTGGAGTAACATTTACGTACTTGAGCCTGTCGGTTTTCCCTTTCAGTTTCTCCGACTCTTAAACTCGAGAAGTATTTTTCCATCTCCAAATTAGATAATTAGTAGATTCTCTCTTGCAGTGATTTTGCTCTTTTTCTGTATTTTAAAAAACCATTTGTAATTTCAAGATTTACAGTGTCTGTGTTATGTCAGGTTCTAAGATGGCTTGAATTTGTCTTTAGTTCTCTTACATCAAACTCTTTCTTTCTGTCCCTAAAGACACTATTTCAGCTGTTTTATAAAAATGAGTGTGCTTTATTCCTCTCTGATATTGTTATGTTTCAAACAACACTGACGCTGTACATTTTCACTGGTTCAACTAATGGTAATGTGAAATCTATAAATTGAAGCTTAATGTAACTGCCAGATTTAACTGTTTTTACATAGCTAAATGCTATGCAGAATCTAATTAAGCTTTCTTCATTTAAGAAAAGTGACTTGTGCATTCGTTTGTCTAGAGTATAGGGTATTATGTGTATAACATCAGCTTTTAACATAAAAGCTCCTTTTTTTGTCAAGACACACATGACCTTTCTTTTTTCACGCCTTTATTACTGAGCCTCATGGGAATCAGAACTCTGATTGAGGTGCTGATGTAGTTTTTGAAAAGGTTGCATTGTGGGTGCCCCGAAGGCTGAAGCAGCCAGCCAGCCTGGGCAAGTCCCTGAAGTCTCAGCCCCTGTCCTTGGGCTTCCTTGCTGCTGGAGGCCAGTGCTTCCAGAAGAAGCAGAGGAGACTGAAAAGATGCTCTCTTCTCAGGGTGGGCTCCAAATTTTGTACCTTGGTCCTTATTTGGGGTAAATCGAACAGCAGAACAATAAAAGCGTTCCCTCGTCACTGGATACCAAAGTATTTGAAGCTAATTGACATTTTCCTTTTAGTCTTCCAGGCTTAGTACACATAGCTTTTTTAACCTTTTATCATATTGGGTTTCACATTCACTTCCCTTCCTGGCTGTGTTTCTTAGACATTCTTTAGTTCATTATTGTCTCTCTTAAAGTGAGTGTCTCAAATTAAGCACAGTGTTCCAGATGTGGTCTGGCCAGAACTGGCTACAATGGAGATGCTAACTTGCCACATTTCAGAGATTACATTTCCTTGAATATTCATGCAGACTGGAATTATATTAGTTCTCTCTAAGCAATCAAATCACATTTTTGGCTCATAAATTTTTGGTCAAGTTAGATTGTTAAGTTGTCAGATCTCTCCCTTTGATGTCAGGTTTTCCTCCATTCAGAACTTGATTTTGTTTAATGTAAATGAAGAACTTTATATTCATTTATTCCTGCTAGATTTGATTGTACTGATTGGGCCTGCTTGGTCTTGAGTCTGACGTGTGTCCTAGGAGGGTTCTGTGATCCAGGCTTTGTACTCGCTCCAGAGTCATTCATGTGTCTAAATTTAAGCCCTTGATAAAAATGTTTACCAAGGGCAGTGTGCCACCATGCTAGAGACCTGGTCCCTCGTGGAATTCTCCAGTTAATCCATTGCAGGGATGGCTTTGCAAACAGCTGCCAGTGTCCCCCCGCAGGCGTGCCATCTGTCTGCAGCGCAGTTATTTTATTCACAACAGCTATTTTCGAGGTTATCAGATGCTAACTTAAAATTCATAGAGGAAACTAATTTACAGTACCCTGATCTGCTGCTATGCAGCTTAAGTTTCAGAGATGTCATTTAACTTGGCTTGCCTCACTGCCATGCCCTTTCAGCTACTCCCCCTAGCACGTCTCCCTTCCTCGTTCTGCTTAGTGGCTGTTGGTTGTCTTCCAATATAGATACACACACACACATACACACTCTACCTCCACCATCACCAGCAAAAAATAAAGAATAACAAAAGTTATTTAAAAATAAGATACAATATTTACAAAAAGAAAATCCTGGAGTGTTAAAACTTTTCATGGCTTAGCATCTCCATTTTTCATTTCTAAAACAATTGACACTTCCTTAGATCATACCAATGGTTTCTGTTAAAAACTGTGTGTGTGTGTGATATGTAGGCCCAGAGGCTTGGACTGACTTTACAATACACACCTGGGTTCTGTTGCAGAGTTACTATTTCCTGTCTCAAACAATGCTTGCTTCCCTGGACAAACTGCCTTGCTCAGACAGTATCCTGTTACTCTTTCTTGTAACATCAGGGTGCCTTTATTACACTTTGTTACTTGTATTGTCTTTGTAGCAGAATTTTTTTGAGCTGACAGGTCTTCACACTGTATTACTAATAGCTTTGTCTTCAGTAATGTAGTTTAAATGCTCTCATGTTTTCACTTAAGTGCCATCTTACACTAATACAAAAACCAGGTGCTTCCCCAGATTGTTTTTTTTTAAAGATCGACTTATTTATTTATTAATTATGTGTACGGTGCTCTGCTTGCATATATGCCTGCACATCAGAAGATCTCATTATAGATGGTTGTGAGCCACCATGTGGGTGCTGGGAGTTGAACTCACGACCTTTGGAAGAGTAGCTGGCGCTCTTAACCTCTGAGTCACCTTTCCAGTCCTCCCCAGATTGTCATATGGTGAAAATTATTTGTTTGCCTACTTGCCTCCACATTTATTTGTTTGTTTGTTTGTTTGTTTGTATGTGGGGGGTATGTGCCATGTGTGTGGTGGTCAGAGGACAACTTTCAGGACCTGGTTCTCCCCTGCCATGTGTACCCCAGGGAGCAAACTCAGGTTACCAAGGTTGTTGGCAGGTGTCTTGGCCTACTGAGCCATCTCTTGGGCCTACATTTGCTTGTTTTCAAAGAACTACATTCTCAGAAGAATTTCTGAGGAGCTGTCTTTCATCTCTGGTCTGGAAGGCCCCTTGGGTCTTATGTTTCTTAGTCTTCAGCCTCTAGGGGATGTTTTCTTGACTGTTTTCTTCCTGAATACCTGTTATATTTCCTAGTTTGTTCTTCCTTCCTAATCAAAATTGAGCCCAGAAAATCAGCTCTCTTTGGGGAGGAGGCATGGCTGGATGGTGTAGGCCTTGCTGACTATACCTCTTCTCCCAGTAAGGATGAGGCCCAAATGGAGACTTTCTAGTCATCCCTCTCTGTGTTGTGGGGTGTTCGCCAGAGAAGACTGCTCAGATATGGGTTTAAGCCAATAGAAAGTGTTTGTTAGCCGGCTGGCAACTCCATTGGCTGTAGCTCTGAGCTCAAGGTGAGCTTTTAAGCACACACACGAAAAAAAACCATGCCTTGGGTTGACATACTTCAGTTAATAAGAATAGTTAGCCAGAAGCAGAACTACAGAAGCCAAAAGGCAAGCTTAGTACATTTAGAGACATCCCCAGAACTATGGGCATTGACAAATTAGGTCTTCATTTTTGGCAGGTAGGACTTGTCTACATGCTGAGTTTTGCAACCTGAATTGTTCTTCCGTCATGGAGTCAGTTGTGCTAAGGTCTCAGATCCCATTAAGATCTTCAGCCAGCCCTGCTACACCTGTTTCTTCATCCTAATGTCTTTAGGAAAACATGATCCCTTGCTTTGTTTCTCTCTGGCTATATTACTGGAAAGTTTTCTATATAATCGTAAAGAAAATTCTTCACTAAAATAATTTATTCAACATAATCCTTTAAAAACATATTATACTTTATTGATTGTGGATGTGTGAATGAGCACACACATTCCATGGTGTGCATATAGAAGTCAGGGCACAGCTTGCTGGAGTTGGTTTTTTACTTCCACCAAGTCTATCGTGGGGATCAAACTCAGATCTTCATGTTGGTGTCAAGAGCTTTTATCATCTTGAGTAAGCTTGATGCCCCCCAACATTGTTTTTAAGTGTGTGTATGTGTGTGTGTGTTAGACAGGTTTGTATAGGTGAGTGTTTTCCTGAGGACATCAGGCGCCCTCTTCTGCTGTCTGCATATTGCCTGGAGACAGGGTCTCTCACTGCATCTTGGCCATTGATCAGCATCCTCCGTGTGCTCCCTAAAACCATGGATACAGATGTGTGTGGGCTCACTGGCTTTTTATAGGTACTGAGACTCAAACTCTGGTCCTCATGAGCTGTTAACCACCATACTATCTCCTTAGCGTTTTCAGCATCATTTTAGAAGAACTCAGCCAGTAATTCCATTAGTAAATGCTGAAAATACACTGTATGCTCTCAGTTCCTCGTTCAGAACAAAAACCTTGGATCCCCAAATTTTAGGCTGTATTTATTATTCTGGGCTTTAAATTTTGTCACCTGTATATATTACATTCTTAGCACATGGAGGGTTTTGCATCAATTTTAACTTCCTTCTGAAATATGAAATTACCCTTTGCTTAAAATAGACTAAAATGAAAAGGAACACTAAAACAATCCCCAGACTGTACATAGGAAGGCCAGAAAGCATTGGAAGTCATTGAGAAGTGATTTTATAGTTGGACATAGCCACAGGCATCGGAGTTTGATCTTTGTGTCCATGATTTGTTTCAGGAAAAGGTAGATAGCAGTTACCAGCAAGGTCATGAGTTCAGGGGAAAAGACTGGAGGGAATCAGGGCCAGGTTTCCAAGAGTCCTTGTTTTTATTTTTAATTCTTAAAATCTGTGTGTGCATGTGTATATTGGTATATGCGCAGAAGTGTCTGCCTCCGTTGAGGGTCAGAGCAGGATTTTGGATGTCTCTTTTTCTTGCCTTAGAACAGGATTTCTTAGTGAGCTGAAAGTTCCCTAGTGGAGCTAGGTTGGCTGGCTGATGTGCTCTTGAAATCAGTCTGTCTGCCTTCCCAGTGCTTGAGTTATTGGTACATTCAGCAATGCCCTTTTCTGAGGGTGCTGTGGATTTAAACTGAGGTCCTCCACTGTCAGAGCAAGTACGTGGCCCATTTACCCATGTCTCCTCCAGTCCGCAAGAATCTATCCCATAGGGCTGCACAAGGCATGCTCAAAAGATCCAGCCACAAAGGAAGACAACCAACTGATGTAAAGTGCTGGTGTGTGGGGAAGTGTGTTATTCAGTGCCCAGCATTTTGACTGGAAGCTGCTCATGAAACCAGCCTACACATAACTGCAGACACCCACGTAACAGGCGTTCAATCTAAATGACACCATTTTCTGCCTCATAAGGTACCTACCTTGGAAAGGATAGATGCTCTCCTCAGATCCAAGTGTCCAGATGCCAACAATGCCAGTCTTGCTGGCAAGCCTTTCTGAGGGGAACTCGGGTTTTTATGTTAATTCCTTGCTGCACAAGAACATTTTAACATTCCCGTGGAAAATGCAGGAGCTCATGGAGTTGTTTTGACTTAAGCTCTCTGGCTAACTTGGCTTGCTTTATCCATGTGGTCATAATGCAAAAAGATGACTTACTTCCCCCTCCAGTAAATATGTTTTTAGCTCATATAAGCTCTTCAATGGGAAAGATTTTACTTTATATTTCTTTTTTAAAGAGGGGAACATATCTGCATCTGGATAACCCAGCAGATGCTACTATTGTTTGTGAATTTAACACTCATTATTTCAGTTTATCGAGTTTGCAAACTAAATTTTTTTGGGAATGAATTCGAATGGAGCCCCATGGCTCTCTGAGGAGGCAGCCATGTTGGCACCCTGTGAGCCAGCCACACTGTGATATGGTTTATTCTTCGAACACTATCAGAGCTCATCTCGATGTGTTGACAGAAGCAAAGTATTCTTTTAAAAGTGGTGAGACAATGCAGCATATGGCTAAGTTGCATGTGTAGAGGAACCATGGCTTTTTTGGGAAACAGGGCTCAGGCAGTCCTCCTAGCAGTAGGTGCACTGCAAGAGAGCAAATGCATCTAAGTGATGATAGCTGGTTCCCAGGAGGCTGAGACAGAGGCGTGTGGACACCATCCATAGGAAGGTCTTCACAGACACTCACGCGGCATGGGCTTTCTCTGTGTCTCTCTCAGTAGTGTTTGTCTCTGTTTTCTTGCACAGGAGCTTGTTGTGATTCACCCACTGTGGGAGCTGGAGACTGAGCTTGTTGAGTCTTTTGCAAGCTGGACAAGCTCTTTATCTACTGCTCTGTTTCTCTGGCTCCTTTACACATTCACTAATTACTCAATTTATTATTAGTTTTCATGAGCTCTTTTTGAACATGGATGTTATACTCCTTTTTAGTTCACTGGCTCACACTCAGAAGTAGATCTGGCGACAGACTGATCTTCAGAGGCTTTTGCTCATTTTCCCACTGATTCTCATGAACTCGATCCAGCTGTGTTTGAAATAGTTCTCCCTGCCCTATGGATGGGATCATTTGCATAGTTTGTGAAAGCTGAATGATAACATCTGTGTGCATTTCATATTTATCCTACTCCCTTTTTAAATGCAAAGTGTCCCGCTAATGTTTAAATTAGTCTAAGATAGTATGGGCATTTGTTTGCTTCGTTAAGGCGTTAGAGAGCTGAAGGCTACTTTTGGCTTATACCTTCCTCGATGATTGTCCTACTGTTTCAGATGGGACACTTAGCCTTGGTGTTAGCAGGGCAGATCTGTCTAAATAGTCTATAAACGTTGGGTTTGTTGGCAGTGGTGGTTTTGTTTGTTTGTTTGTTTACATGCCATAGGACTTCATGTCAAATAGCTTGTGTACCTGGCCCTTTGCTTTGTCTTTCCAGCTCTGCAGCTAGTGTTTATCTGCTTCCTTTCTGCTCCTTGTGAGGCAGGAGAGGGGCTCACTCGACATTAGGTGATCCTCACAGATGTTTCTAATGGCACCTTTCAGTTGTGGGCTTCTCTGGAGTGACGTCTGTCTGTCGCTGCCTTCCTGATAAATGTTTAGCTCTTGTGTGGTTCCTGCACTCATTTTTATCAAATAACTAAAGTACAGCCTACATATCTATTCTCAAAAAGTGTTTTAAATAAAAGACAGTGCCAAGAAATGTTTCCTTGAGTGTCTAACAGCATTCACATTTGTTCCATCCAAATAGAATTTACAGAGGCTTTGGTGGGAAGTCAGTGAAGACAGTGGCTGCTTGAGACCTGGTTCTAGCCTGGGAAGGAGTTCGTTCGCAGGGCTGTACCTTCTCTGTCTTGAAATAACGAAGGAAAGACAAATTGTTAGGCAATGCAGATGTTTGACAGGTGCTCTCTAATTAACTTCTTGACTTTGTCTTTCATCACTAAAGAACTCAAGTAGGAATACTGTAATAAATTTTTTCTTTATCTATTTTTTTATATTCTTTGATGTAATGTGAAATGCTTTCACCTTCGTATTCAGTGAGTCTCTTGGTAAGTATTTAAAAATGGAATGCTCCATGTTGACTGCTTGCTCTTCTCTTTCAGACTCACTGAGGAGGCACGGCGGCTCATTGCTGAGCTGGGGAGCACTTCCATCACTAGTCTTGGTTTTCGAGATAACTGGGTCTTCTGCGGTGGGAAGGGCATTAAGACAAAAAGCCCCTTTGAACAGGTTAGTGTCTGGGATGCTCATAACTAATGGATAAGAATAAACTAGTGAAATGTTCTCATATAATATACTCATACCAGTTATTTGAAAGTTAGATGAAGCCAATACTGAATATGACCAGATACTTTTTGTAAGTTCTCAGTAAGTAATTAAAATAATGATTACTTTAAATTTTTTTTAGGTAACTTTAAAAAATTATTCCCTCTTATACAACAATGCATTATCACTCTCAGGCCTTTTAAAGAACTTCAGTTATTAAGGATGTCAGTTATACACTGTTGCTAGAATCAGGTCTGCAAATGTCTTAGACCTCAAATAGAATATAGTATAAACTTTTTGACAAACAAACAATCCTTTAAGAACGTTTATAGTGTTTTTGAAGGTATGCCATGTAGTACCCTGCCCCCAAGGCTCATTCACTTATTACCTTGAGTCTTAAATTTATGGGACCTCGTCGTTGACTTGTGTGTTACTGAAATGTGAACAAGCGGGTTATGCTACTGTAAGTTAACAGACCACAGACATTCATTAAGCCGTGCACTGCCATTGTGTCCCCTCAGCACATAAAGAACAATAAGGATACAAACAAGTATGAAGGATGGCCTGAGGTGGTGGAGATGGAAGGATGCATCCCCCAAAAGCAAGACTGAAGGGACGTGAAGAGCGGAGGAATGCACTTTGAAGAGAGCTGGAAAGCAGCCACTCCGTGTACATATTTTAGCAGCATGAGGCCGTCCAGGGTGTGCATGGGCAAGACCGTCTCAGTTGATCCCGGGATTATTTATTGCTAACATAAGAGGCTACCTTTGTAAATAGTCCTCATCTGGAGCAAATCACTGAACCGTTTGTAAGCACATTTCCCTAAAAGTACAATGTTTAGACTACAATGGCAATAATGTACTTAAATGCTGAAAGCATATTGATTGGGTAACCAGGTAGATTGTATAGGACACTGACATATATCCTGGTTGCTGTGAAACCCTATCATGGAACAATTTGGCTTTTAGGGAAGAGATTTTGTTCATATATATGTCTCTGTATAAATATCTGGAACGTGATAACAGTATCCTTTAAATTAAAGAGATTTTTTTTTTTGGCTAGTTGTATGTGTAATATTACCTTGTAGACTGACTCCTGTTGGACTCTTTTCATAGTTTTTATTTTTCCTTCCAAAGAAATCCAGAAATAAAATGTTTCACATGAAAATTTACATCAGACTGTGAAAAGCACAACAATTTTAATACAGTGAAAAGGAACATTAATGTAGGTGTCATTCAGGGCTCATTTTCTAGATTTTGTGTTAGCATTGTGAGTTATGTGATTTTTGTATAAACTATTTAGAGTGAGGGCCAGAGCTGGGATCCCACAGAACTGGGGAACAAGGCCAAGTTGCCTCCTCAACCCAATCAAGTCATTCAAGATGGCGAGCTTAGCAACATGTGGAGTATTGCAGTCATCCATCTTCCTGGTCACTGTCACTGACCACACAGTTTTAGAACAGGAAAAGTTTACTATCAAGGCTTTGGTTTGTAAACCAAGAAATTCTGTTGTTTACTTCTAACTTCATAATAGCCACCATGGCCTGAAATTGTAGCGGAATATTTAAAAAGCCCTAATTATGGTTTTTTAAAAAATTTTTTTAGGGCATTAAATACCTATTGTATGTGACATATATCAAATACTCATGTACGGAACTATATAAAATGCAACATAAACAAGTGTAGTGCTCATCTGCTTTTCATGGGATGACGCAACACTTAAAATTTGAACCTAAAATTTAGGTGGTTTGTATAAAAATCTAAAAGCAGTATTTGCTATTTTGTTAAAAGCTGGAAGCAATTCAGATATTTCTTGAATATTATTGACCTTGTGGTACTGTTTCTTTCCACAAAATGGTGTAGTTCATAAGGAGACACATCTTTTATGTTCAGACAAGTTTTGTAAATTTTTAAGAGTTCTGCTACTTCAGTACTAACTCACATCCAGCACATATGTTTAGCATGTAAAGTGTTTCCCTTCGTTCTGTGAAAGAATAGCCATTTTACGGTTCTAGGGAGTGGAAAATAAATGTTGCAGGGTCTTGTTTTTGTTTTTCTAAATAATGAACATAAACACTCTTGGTTTCATACTTTGATTTTTAATTTGGCAAAGTACCATACCTGCAGAACATCCCAGGAAATTTTTCCAATCGATTTTTATACATCTTAACGTGCAAAAAAAAATTAGGTCTCTGCCATTAAATATAGTAATATGCTCTGGATGTATTTGAACATGTATAGAAGCTAAGTTGCTTGGTAACAGGCCATCCCTTTGAGAGATGGGTTTTACAGCTGTATAAAATGTTAGAAGGGATAAAACTGGTTATGTAACTGCTGTGGAGCCGTCATTTTCGTCTGGATTCTGTCTTGTGTTGGTTGTACCAGCTTAACTCTGGAAGCAATAATCAGCTGTTTTACTTTCACATCAGCCTTAGAAGTGAAACGATGTTCATTTGATGTTGAGAATGAATTTTCTTTATTAAAGTCAAAACTCTAACACTGAAGTGTAGTAGCTGAAGTGATGTGTGAGGGGTCTATAGATGCAATTCCGTCTGTAATCATAGATGTGTTCCTACAACAGACATGAGAGGGAGGTGGGTGCTAAAAAGGCAAAAGGAAGGCAAAAATAAGTGGATATCTGTGAAATTAAAAAAAATAGAACTTTTATATCCTTCATTTTAATTTGGTTAAAGGTAAAATCATTGTTCATTCTATTTTGTCAACCCCCTGTCCCAGTCCGTTTTAAGTGAAAAGAAGAGAGAAATGCACTATGTTCAATGAGTAAAGCGGTTTAAGTTGGAAATACATTTGGTATCTCTTCAAGTCAATATGAAAGTGGGAAAATGCTTGTTGATTGGGTAAAAGATGTGCCTCAAACAATTACTGCCACCTCTTCAAATACATGCAAATACAGAGCTGTAGAAGCCTGAAATGGGTTTCCCCTTTTCTAAAAGCCTTTTAAAGGATTCATGTCTTGTCCTTACCACCATGACTTTTCTACCATAAACTTGGCTTTTGATTGTCACAAGCCAATGGTCAGTCAACCCCCTCTCCCTCAAACCCCTTCTTTCTCCTCTTAGCATGCCTTCCTTCCTGAAATTCTTGGCACCAGTCAAATAAGGGTTAGATGGGATGAAAAACAGGCAGGCCTAGCCAGGAAGTGTCCGTTGTCTGTTGCCGGGTAGTAATAATGGAGCATCAAAGGATGGGATTGAGGCTGGTGAAGGCCCCTTAGGAGCCTTCTTCCTCAGAGGAACTACACCTTGAGAGCATTGTGCTGAGGAAGCAGGTCTGTGCTAGCTGGAGGGAAAGGGGAGGGGTCAGCCGTAAGCTCAGATAACAGTGCTGTTTCTCCTATAACCATGTGATTACTGTGGGGAAAATTGCCCATCCATTGAGCTGACAAGTACTACTTGTTTCTGGTACTAAGCTCATTCATTATCTTGCTCTGCATCAATAACGGAGTGTACCGAATACGGAGGAAAGCCGGAATAATAGAGATGTTCCAGTTTAACGGGGAAAATTAATTTGTGAACCTGTAAGCTCCTAACATTTCATGGACTTTGCTTCTGTTTTCTTGCTAGTCAAAAGAGGGCCCTACACCCTAAAGCAAGAAACTCTGTAAGTGGAAATGTGTAGTGTGCAGCCTGACACCACACATGTGCTTGTATGTGCTCATGCTTGCACTCATAATGGTGTGAATATAGTCAGTTTCTTTCCCTGTAAAAACAGACAGTTCTTAGAATGCTTATGGTACCAACCAAAGGACCTGGGACAAAAATCCTCATTAAATCTAGTTACTGTTATTAGCCATATACCTCTTGCAGACTAGCGCGCTTCTGTAGCTTGCCAGTTCTAAGCCTGAAAGGAGGCAGCCGGTGAAATGGACAGTGGCCTCCTTAACAGATGAAATGCAGCTACACTCAAGGCCATCTGTAATCTCCAAGGCTCTGACTTTCACATTCTGTCTCGTTTATTACTCAGAGCACCAAAGGCCCTGTCACATGGAGAACTCAAGATTTCATGTCTTGTACGTGGGCATGAAATGTCAAATCTGATAAGAGTTCCACTTGCTGGGCTAGCTATGGCTGAGAACACAGACATTGGTATCTGCTCCTAGTAACTAACTGTAGGGTAATGTGAGAAGAAGGGTAATGGGGGGCCAGGGAGACATGGGGCTTAGCTGCATTCCCACTAGCATTTGCCTCTTGCCTAGAAGGGCCTATGAAGATGGTTCTTGCCACCAGGATTGCCTACGCAAAGGAGGACTCTTAAGTGGGAATTTTGAAACTTAATATTATTGCTATTATTGTTTGGCTTGCTTCCAAGCACATTTCCCACAATGTGTTAGCCACCATTCAGATGCAGTTCGGCTTACTCATGATGCTGGTACCAGTTCGGATACAGACTGATATGAACAAACTCAATGTGGGGATAAGTGAATTCTCTACCAAGCCCTGCTTTTCTGCATCACCAGTGATATATGATGGCCCGTTGTATGTCTACTGCTAAACAAAAATGTTAGTTACCTTCACCACTGGGTTTGAACTAAGAGTCCAGTGTGAGCCTAAATGTCTTATCTTAAAACTAAGTGTCAAGGTCTGCATTTTTATTTGTTTACGAATGTTGGCATTAAGGTGGAAATCTGAATAACTCTGAATTTCTGCTCCAAAACTTCTGTGCTTACATTTGGTTCCATTTATTGGGAACCTGGTTAGAGACCTGAATTCCTTGACAAGAATAGAAATGGATGGCAAGAATGTCATGAGGTTTCAATGCTGAGCATGGGAAAGATTGACTCATGCTGGGCACTGCCATTGGAACATTTTCAGTTCATGGACAAGCCAGTAGACAGTAGTGCCTGTAGGTTAGGAAGTCTGAGGATACAGAGTAGAAGGCTCAGCTGATAAATTTTGAGGAATAGGATCTAGAGAATGGTTTTCTGCTCTTTGGGAGGTAGATGTGAGACACAAGGTGAGTGGATGAGCCTGTCCCCGGACACCGACAGAAATTGGAAATTCTTGTTCAGAATGAGGTTGAAAGCCAGCAGAACTATCAAATGTATATTTTGCAACATACTATCAAAATCTCTCTGGAAATATTCTGAAGTAGGTTCCCTACAGTTCTACATCCTAGGGCATGTTGGATATGGACACAATGGCAGATATTGCCACAACTAGAATTTTGAGATTGTTTCAATATTTAGTCAATAAAGTTTAAACTGCAGTATCTTGAGAAATAATAGATTGGTTACTTTAAGAGAGAAAAAGTCTTCAAGTTTGCAAAAGGAAGAATTTCTCAAAATAATGAAATTTATCTTTGTGAAATCCTGTACTCATTAAATAGAAGATAGGTCAGAGAGCATGTATCTTTCCCTTTGACTTTAGTTTTTTTTTTTTTCACTGTTCTGTCTTATTGTATGCTATTTCTATCCCAAAGATCTTGAGTAGAGCAGATATTAAGTTTGCTGAGGAGTTTAAGATACGGGAATGACAGCGTGCACAGCGGTGCACACCTGTATTCCCAGCACTCACAGAGGCAGAGAAAGGTGGATCTCTGAGTTTCAGGCCAGCCCAGTCCACAAAGTAGGTTTAGGACAGCCAGAGCTCCACCGAGAAACCCTGTCTCAAAAAACAAAAGATACAAAAGGAATGGTAGTGCATAGAACTAGGAAAGAGTAGAGATTATGTACTGGGGAAAAAGGGAGCTCATTGATTTAATTTGTGTACCCCTTTTGAGTTATATTGAAATATGCAGTAAAATAAAAGTCATCAGAAACACAGGTTTTCCTTTGCTTATCTTTGGATACCTAGAACTAGGTTGTTACTAAGATGTTTCTTGGCAGGTGCGGAGGTCAGTCACCATGCCCAGTGCTGGTCCAGCCGTTTAATAGGAAATAGGTAGTCACATTTTCTTCCAGTTCTTACAACTCAGATGAAGGCTTTCACCCTAAGAACCTTTAGCTTGTGTTGACTGCACATTTCCTACTATACTCTTTCCATAACACCCAGAGGGCTACCTAGAGGGTTTCTTTACAAAGCTGTAACCTAGTGTAATCCCTCTCTGGTAGTTTATCTCTGTATGTGAAGATAAACCATTTCAAAGGATGAATGCTACCCATCGTCTTATAAGAATACCTTATATAGCATTTGGCTATAAACACACCAGTAGACATATTTATTTTACACTGGCTTCAATTACTTTATTTACTCATATCAATTCTTTTTGGGAGATTGGTAGATTCTTGGGTAATGCAACTGTTAGCTCTGTTGGGATCTAAAGTAGAAGCTAGCTTCAGTCACTTTGAGCTCCAGAGCTAAGTTTATATAAGCACACTGGGAGGAAACATCTGCAATTTTAACTCTACTTACAGATTCCTCAAAGTCTTTATATGGTGTAAACCTAATCCTGATTTGGTTCTATGAGATGCACAGAAGAGCATAGATTTTGCGGCTTGTCCATCTTGTGAGTGGACACTTGACTTGCAGTCACTATACTTACTTCCCTCATCTGAGAAATGAAGCCACAACAATGGTGCCTAATTTGTGGATTTGTGAAGATTATTCACATATATAATTTGCGTATATATACATATGAATAGATTTATTTTGACCCATGACAGCTATACAGAAAGTGCTATCAAGGTGTTTACTAAAGGTATGTTTGCCTTCAAAGGAAATGAGTCTCTCCCCTCTTTGGTTTACCACTTCCTCTGCTCTCATGCTGTGACGCAGCCCTGCTCTTTTTTTTTTTTTTTGAAAATTTATGACTGTAATATAATTGGAATGTAAAAAATAAAGCATCATTAGTGATTTTTTTTTCTGATTAAGAAGAGGTTTTTTTTTACATTTTTTAAAATTTATTTTTATATCAATCACAGGTTAGGTATTTTGCATCCCAGGCGTAGCCCCCTCTCTCATTCCCTCCCACCCTCCCCCTCCCCCCCTCATCTCCCTCCTCCCGCCCCCTCCAAGTCCACCAACAGGGGAGGACCTCCTTCCCTTCCATCCAACCCCAGCTCATCCTGTCTCCTCAGGCAGCCCTGCTCTTTATGTCATGTTTGCATACAAAAACTGACAGTAAAGCAAGGATCCGTGCGACTTAGCTTTCCTTAGAAAGGTTAGTCTTGGGGACTGTTTGTGGTTCTCGGGGAAAGGATTTGAACTTTTCTTTCCTCAAATCAGCTTAGTAGATCACAATATTCCAAGTAAGGAACTAACTAACGTGCAGCTTACTTTTGTCTTTGAGGACTTAAGGGAGGAGACTCCCAAATGACCAGCAACTTATGAAGGGCCAGCACTTCGGATTCCCCAGTTACCATTTCCATGTCCCTCACCTAGTAAATACTAGCTTTGTTGAATTTTAAGGGTCACAGTTACATGTTCTGTGTTGATCTTAACATCAGAACTGTTTATATTAGTACTAAAAAAGCTTTAGAAAAAGTGTGTTTCAAAAATATGTACTGTGAATATCACATGATTCTAAAGCTGCAAGAATATGTAAAGTCATAGCATTTAAGCATATAGAATGAAGTGTCCTTATTCTTGGTATAATGTGTAGTTCCGTAAACTACAGAACAAAGCAAATACCATCCAAACTGGGAGTGGGGGTGGATGGGTACTGTGGTTGTTTATATTCAACAGAATGAATAGGTTCTGTAGTGTACTGTCAACAGAGAAATGCTTTCCGTATTCCCAATACAGAGGTTACAGATAATGCTACTGTTTAATACACCTTTATGATATTTTTAAAGACGGAGTCTCGCTATGTGGCTCTGGATAGATTGGAACTATCTATATAGACCAGACTGGCCTGGAACTCCCAGAGTTCTGTGTGCCTCCACCTCCTGAGTGCCAGCATTAAAGGTGTGTCACCATACCTGACTTATTTTTTTTCCTTAGTTTTACTTGAAGATGATCCATTTCTCTCTTATTAGTTCCAAATTAAGAAAACAGAAAACTTAAACTCTTAAATTGAAAAACATTAGTGGCACTGCTCCCATATACGTAATCTACAAGAACCAGGCTTAATTTGTCTGGCTGTGAGTTCTGTGTGATGCAAACACATCACTAGGACCAGATCATGTAATGCTCTGTTGGCAGTGGGCATTCAAATAACCTTTCATGGTAAATTAATGCCCTGGTTTTTCTTTCTACATATAATCCCTCCCATCCCAGCCTCAAACTGCTTCAATTAGTAGGAGTTAAAACCTGCTGCTGGTGCCCAGCAAGGGCCCATATTGCTATTAGACAGATAAAAATACCTGTTGACCAATCCCAACTCCCAACTGTCAAATATGAGCTCATTTAACCAACCAGACGCTGCTAACACCAACCAAGAAGATTTTAACCGGACCTTCTGGGAAGAAAACTTTTTCCAGTCTTCAAAATATGCAACTAGAATATGGCCTCTTTTTTTTTTTTCCTTAGAAGGTGAGGTCTGCAAATGTGGGGGCCAAGTGACCAAGAGAAGCAGAGATGCAGCTGCCAAGGGTACAAGAATTAGAGGTGCACAGCTCTGGAGCCTGGCATTCAAGACAATGCCAAAAGCCAGATGCGAGCGATGCTGAGAGCTGAGCCTAGGGACTTTGGTGGGCATTTTCTGATGCCTCCTCTGGTCCACTTAAAATTTTGATGTTTTCAGTTTCTGAGTCAATATGATTTCTTTAATGTTTAAGTCAGTCTAGTCTGGGTTTGGTGTTATTTGCAACGTAAAGATAGACGGTGAAAAAATTCAAAATTCACTGCAGGGATTTTGCCAAAGATAGGAAGGAAAAGACCACACAGACAGTCTTGGGGGTGAAAAATTCTTCCTTGGCCTCCTAAAACAAACAAACAAACAAACAAACAAACAAACAAACAAACAAAAAAACAGCCAAACAGGCATTGGGGTTTTCAAGCAATGTCTGAAGGGTCCAGCTATCATGAGTCAGAGGCTGACTGATTTTCAGTCAGTTGATAGGGGTTACGAAGTTTTCTAATTGGTAGAGTTAGTTAGTGTTTGCTATAGTTTTAAAAGGATGATTATTGTCAAGGCAGATAGAGTTACTTTGAAAAGAGAACATGAGAGTGCCCCAGACCCATATCACTCCAGTCAGGGAATAACAAGAAATGGGAAGCAACTCTTTCAAATTAGCACTGTATTTGTTCATTTGCCATGTCCATATTTCTCATTTAGCAAACAGTAACTGTTAGACCTTAAGAATCACAATTATATGTTCAGTCTTGATCTTTAACATCAGAATTGAGCAATCTTCCATAGGTTTGCTTTTCAAATTATTGTTCCATGTTGTTTTAAAAAATCAATAGGAAACAGATTAAAATATTTGATAAATATTTATATTATAAGAAGAATATTTTTGTTTTCATCCTGAAATTAGAAAAATGATTTTTATATAATCCTAAAGTATTTAACAAAATATGAAAGCATAAGCATTTATGTTAAAATACAATCTTAAATACAGCCCTTTGACATTTCACTAGGTATTTTGTGAAATATGAACATATATGTGTAGGATAAAACAAGAAAGAAGGTTGGAGATTTAGCTCAGTGGTAGAGCACGTGCCTAGCAAACACAAGGCCCTGGGTTCTGTCTTTAGCTAACTCTCCCCACCCCACCTGAACCCCCAAAAAAAGGAAAGAAAAGAAAGAAAAAAGAAAACCAGCATTTGACATCCAAATGGAAGGGCAAGATTGCATAAAATATGATAAATACCCAGGGTATCAAATTCAACATTATTCTGGCTTAGATTTCTTTTCCCAGCTAAGACTTTTACCATGAAATTTGTTATAATAAAGCAGAGCTAAGGCTGAAAACAAAAGAATTTGATTACTCAGGCTACTGAAATAACACGATCTTTAGTATTTTGTAACACACTTTAATTTATAGCACAGAAAACTGCCATTTTCAAGACAGTCAGGTCTAAAGAGAGGAACCCTGTCTAAAAAAACCTAAAAACAGAGTTTTTTGTTTTGTTTTTTAAAAACTTATTTTGGCAAGAAATACATATTCAGGTAATTGCCTCAATTACCTTCTTTTTCAATGTTTTAAAAAAGAATTAGTAGTGTGAAAAAGAAACAAAAGCTATTCTTATTTCTTGACATAACCTTATTGTTCTAGTACTCTCAGACTTTAACAATAAATGTCTTTAAGTCTTAATATATGTTACATAAGTTAAATACTATATTTACAACATATAAAACTTTTAAAGTAAAATACTATACAAATACTGTCTTTACATAATTAAGGGTGCTTTATCTTTTCAATTCTGTTTCTTTGAAAGGATCCCACCTCCCAGTATATCACAGATAAGTTTTTAAGGGTAGAAACTTGTCTACAATAAAAGAATAAATCCAAAGATTAAAAGTGATATAAATTTTACAGAGTTTTTACACTTCCTAGGCAAATCTAGACACATAAAAATCCCAATCAGGCATTACTTTTTACGTTTTGATTCTTTTATTACTTATCATCTTTAAACAGACTTTAAAAGAGATATTATACCTGTTAACGAGGATACTTTCAACGGCCCTTCTTTTGGAGTGTGTGAGAGCAGAAAGTAAGCACCTGCCCGTTGGTTACTTTTCAGCATCTTTTGTCTACACACAAATAATAAAATTGCTCCTATTAAAACACTAAGGAAAAATGCAATTCATGTGTACTGCTCCTTGCTCCTATAAGAGATGTCTTTAAAAAATGATCGACGTGCTGCCTTCTGTAACTGTATCCAGTCTAAGAGTTATATTCTGAGCCTGGACGGGTTCTTGGGATAATCCGCCCCACCTCGGTTTCACTTTGAAAACAGATTGACGTTCCCTATATGTCAATATATGTATATTCAACAAACCATCCAAAGGCCACTGCCAACCTTCCCAACTTTAGAATCCTAAACAATCCTCGTGATCAACTTGTGGATGGGTATCTATCAGGAAGAAAATGCGGATTGGCGCAGGGGTCTGGGAACTCTAGTACCGGCAGCGACTTCCTCAGCCGTGCACGGTAGGGGGCGCCCTCAAGATTCTAACTCGTTTGATTGCTACCGAGGAGTCCCGCGCTAGGCTAGATGGAGAGGTTACTTACAAGTGTGGACATCGGTCATGCTTTCACACCTCCTGCAGCGGACGTAGCAGCACCAGATAAACTTACACTCGCACCTCTCCACGTGCCTGACTACGTGCGTGTTGTAGCCTCGGCCACAGCAGAGGAGGTTGCAGCCATCAGCGCCTCCTGACGTGCGGTTGCACTCTCTGCCCTGGGTCCCAGGGATACCCAGTTTCTTGTTCTCCACACAGTAGTTGGGAGACTTATGAACGTACAGTAGGTCATCCTTGAGAATGGGGGTCTGCCTCTGATCCTTTTCTCTCCTGCGCATTTTCCTCTTGGTTTTATCTGAAATCTGGATGCTGTTTTCATATTTGTCTTTTAAAAAATGTCCAATCTTTTCAAAAGCAGACATAGTTTTCCAGCAGGTTTTCACAGCACAGGAGCCGGAAACGCCATGGCAGCGGCAGTCCACAGACATTAACTTGGCGACAGCCTAAAACCAACAACGATTGTGTTCAAATGTCATTGGTGCAGAGTTATATTCAACAGCAGAAACAGTTAAACTAGCCACTCCAGTTCCTTACGCTTTCCTCTATAAAATGATGGCTTGAACATAAATCATCCTTAAGGCTGTTTAGAATTCAAATATTTTGTCATTTATTTCTGTCTAAACGTTTTGGTCTATATAGAAAACTTTCCCACACTACATTTAAAACAGGAGGGGATGGGGTGGGACAGGGAGTTTCTCCCTGAGTGCCGCCTAGCCTAAAGGTCTGAGTTGGATTTCTGGGAAGCCTCATGGTAGAAGGAGAGAACCAGTCCCTGCAAGGTGTCTTCTGACGTCCACGTGTGCACCATGGCTTGTGCACAAACCCTTGTACAATAAGTAGCTATATAAAGGCTGTAAAATAAATGAGTGTCAGGACACCTACTCTTACTACTCACCAAAGATGGTTTGAAACAACCTCAAAGAACTCTCATTCTAATACCTCCCCCATTTTCCAGTGAGAAATCACACCCGGGCTTGGCTGCATGTATCTGATAACTTGCCCTTCAGAGTATGGTTCATGGACCACCAGCTCTAGCATCCTTTGTCAGAAATGTGGACAACCCTGGTCCTAAGCAAAGTGTACAGAATGAAAAGCTACATTTTAAACCGGAGTCCCAGGTGATTACCAGACAATAACAGGGTAGTTACCTTCAACTTTGACAGTGTACAAGGGGAACCATCAATAGAACTTTCCAAGGGACCAGTTCTCAGACTTGAAATCTGATTGGCTGGGGTAAACTGCCTATGATTATATAGTAGCACTCCACAGCGACACCTGTTGATTCTAGGGAGCCTTCCTAGGTTTGGTCACTATAGAGTCAGTTACATGGGGGACAGTGGGGGAAGACATGAGAACATGCTATGCCCTTGCCACAGATCACACAAGCAACCTTGCCTCAGGTTAGATTTTCAAAGGAAGAAGGAGCCAGAGTGTGGTGGCAGCTGACTTATTCTTGTGCTTTTCTGGAAAATTAATGGAAAACACAGTTCCTATCCTTGATGGATAAACAGAATACTCTTAAAACGAAGAATAAAAAGAGAAAATGTGCCCAGCATCACAACTCTTGGGTGGGTGACACAGGAAGGCTCTGAAGGTGGGGCTAGCCTGGGGAGGTGAGTGAGGTCCAGGCCAGTCTAGGCTGCATAGTGGGACCTTGTTTGAAGAAAAAGGAAAAGAGAACCATGTTTATATAATTTTAAATTCATTTCTAAGTGTGACATTTAGTTTATACAGCCTGGGGTGCTAAATGAGTTTACAAACAGTTGCAATAGCTCATTATTTGACACAAGTTACGATCTAAATGCTCCTATCTTTGATGACGTCAGAGTGAGAATTAAGATAAATTTTTCAATGAGCCTAAACTATCAAGGGAGAGAGTTCTAAAGTTTTAGGGTTCTAGCCTCTTACAAATCAACATTGCTTCCTGCAGTCCCCAGACGATGGCAGAGGAGATTAATAAATCGTCAGGGCTAGCTATAGGGTTGACATTCTGTCAACATGCTGGGCAAAATGAAAAATGAACCTACCCAATTCAGTGACTTAAAAAGTAGGCTTATAATCTCCCAAAAAGAAGTTTAAACTCCACTTACAGTTCTTATCAAAACTACAAAATGACCAAAGCTCTATTAGTACCGATGTGTCTGCAAGACAGCATTTTCTAGAATTTTCTGAATAGTTCCACAGCACAGAATATTTTAAACAAATAATATTGTATTGCAGCCGTATATGAGAACATATGATATATAGTTGTACAATGTTTAATACTTCTCAGTAGCATTTAAAGCAATCCATAGAATAGTATTTAAACCTTGTTCTTTCTAGAACATAAGACATAATCATTTTAATTCATAAAACTTCAAAACTAATAAAGGTATCCATTTCTTAATGCACAGAGCAAAAACACCCTATGGTGGTAAAAAAAAAAATAAAAACAAAAACCAGCTTATTGCATAAAATATGGACCACAGAAAATCTGATTTATGGCGCTTGATGTCCACAAAATACTTGTTTCTTTAAGAGGTCTATATGCATATAAATGTTTAAAATTAATGCAATCAACCACCTTTGTTCTTATTTTAAGTGCTAAAGGATATGAGAAAAAAAAAGAGCTCAATCAATGTAGGTAATAAAATAAATTGTCCAAGAAGCCCCAGACCTGAGTGTAAGTTTATGTTTAAGCCAGATCAGCGTTCCTGATAGTCGTCACTTGGTGATTTAAAGCTGCCTTCCCTTCAGATCATGACTGAGAACCCAATTTCTTTTATTAACCAGTTCAGAAATGGCTGTTGATGGTTTGCAAAGCACGAGAGGCAGAGTAGAAGGCACACCTAATGGCTATTGACCACACAAGCAGTTTAACACACCTCGGGTGGGGGCTAACCATATTGGAAGAGGTAACAAAAATCACCAGCATTAAGCCGCCGCTGGCAGGTGAGTGGTCCAGGAAGCCATGAGCCAGCAGGGGTCTCCTCCAACTCCATCATAACTCTCTCCCAGACAGCATGAGTCCACCCGAACTGCTTCATAGTTTGGAAGAATAAAAATAGACTTGCAAATTCAATTTTGTCACCTACTAAGCTTGCGTTAGGACTTTGAGGGATTTTCCTACTCTAGAAAGCAACTCTTTTTAAATACTAAGACTTCATCATATCCTGGTATTATGTTTTTAAACTTTTAGTTCTATGACTTTTGATCAAAATCGACCCTAGAATAAGTAGAAGAAATAGTATTCTTACCATAGCCGTGACACGTTATTTTCCCACCCTAGAATTTACATACATAAATGAATTTCAAGAAGATGAATTTCACATATAATTTGAATGATAGTATCCCCATAATACTCCAAAGATAGAACTTAGAATTAAGGTATAGCAATATAGTTGCTGCTTGGAGAATATTATGAAATGAGGAGTTTCTGGGTACACACGGGCGCGCGTGCACGCACACACACACACACACACACACACACACACACACACACACACGGCTTAACTTTGCCGGCGTTTCTTGGAGTACGTTTTCATAAACTATGTACTTGATCTGGTTTTATAGCAAGAAATTCTTTTCACTTAATATCCAGTTAATGAACAGGTACTTGGTTGTGATTCCAATTTTATAGAAAAATAAACAGTGTGGTTAGGACACTTGTCTTACATAAATTGGTGATATATGATATAAGGTCCTTATAACTCAGCAGGATAATGTTAGAAAAACAGAAAAACGAAAGTGGAAAATATAAGTATATTTAAGGATATTGCAGAGACTATCCAAAATGTATATCCTGTGTCTTTTCTGCTGCGGTTCTTAATTAATGTGAAACAGCTAGTGTGAGCGGCAGTGGTTGCTCTGATGTTTTCTGGTAACTGGAGAAGAGAATAGCAACCGAATGAATTGTGTGTGGTTATGGGAAAATTCCTTTCTCTCCTCCAGTTGAGTTGTTAAGGTTTATAACAATGTTAACAAAGGAATGTTTTGTTAACTATTGCAAACAGATGTGCGCATTTTGGTGGAGTAGTGTGAAACCTAGGGGAAGGCAATTAGGAAGTGGCATTTAATCGACAGGGTTCTTCATGAAAGTTTCGGGTTGGTAAATTTCTAATGGCGTGAAATAGGGAAGATGTATCGTTAGGGCGCAGTGCAGAAACAGGCAGCACATAAGAGATGGTTTCAGGACTAATGGCCTCGCAGTTTTGAGTCAAAGGAAATGCTGTAATGAAGACTGTTCCCCACTTACTGCTTTATCCAAACTTTACTAGGAATGGCCAGAAACTGCTGTGGAACATTCTGTAACCAGTACTTCATTGTGTCAGCCATCAGAGGATCTGTTTAATTTAAGAACTCTGCCAGTTAAGATCAGATGGATGTGTGTAGGATTCCTATGCCTCTGACCCACTTTCTCTTTTTCTAGCCCCAAACACATTTGAACCTGCTTAAAAGCAAAACACTGTTTTGTTGTTCGACTACTTATAAATATTCTTGAAACAAGTCAATGAAAATTTGGGATCTGCCCTTCCCACTTTGTTGAGTTACTCATAATAAAGCAAATTATGGGGTAGGAAAACTTAAAAGTTTATGAGGTAGACATGGTAAGAATGGAAATATTTTAAGCACACCAAAAGAAATACCCATAAATATTCCAAGTCACATTATTCCCAGAAGTTCTGCCCCTGGAAGACATCACATCATTCTTCCAGCCAATCACCGCCCGGCAACATTATTCTTGGAGTCATAACTTTAGGAATGGTGTCAGAAACCAATTGGGAATCGGAGTATTTAAGGTCAGCGGTTAGAAAATCATCTATCCTGCTCACAGTCTACCAAGCGCCAGTACCCACACATCTCTGAACGCTTTCCTACATTTTGAGTTTGGGATTTTGAGACTAGAAAAACCAACTCAATTGAATGCAGACCTTAAATTTTACTCAGACAAATATGCTTGACAGATCAAAGTCATGATGGCCAATATTAAAAATTGAGTCAGTTTCTTGTCCATGTTAGAGAAACCTGCTCTTTGTTTAGACTTCTTTTTTAAAGCTCCCAGTGGAAAGAAAAATTACAAAAATATTTTAAATTATAAATACCTCTTGAGAAATGACCAACAAAAACACCCATGTATTACCCTCAAAATAACCAGGTAAATGTTTTGTAATATTTTAAGATCCCACCTAGAACGATGTGAGAAAAAAAAAAGATTCAGTAAGGGCAACAAATTTGCACAACATGTATACCTCTGTGTGTGTTGAATTGCTCTTTGCCAGTACAGAAAAACAGCAAATATCTATGTAATATGGAGAAATTGAGTTTTTTCCTAGCCAATTGTGAATCTTGAAATTGATGCTGAACAAAATAAAAATGTAAATAACAGTTTAAGACCAATATTAACAATGATAGAGTCAAATATTGCTACCTAATTTGCAATTGCTAATACATATGATGAAATAAAACTGAATGTTATTAACAAACTAATTTACTTAATACAAATGTTTCAATGTCATAGGCTCAGATACAACTAATTATCTAAGAGTTAATCATAAGATGAGCTTCTTAGTTTTGTTTTGTTTTTTTTTTTTGGATATATGTTTAAATCACTATCAAACTTTTTAAAGAATGCTAATAATAAATTTTTTATGTAATTGATTTATCAACCTTTAAATGTAGTGATTTGATGTGCCTTGATATTGTTCTTGAACATAATGCTAGAGCTTTAAAAAAGTGTTAATTACATTTCACTTCTTTCATATTGATACATTAGAAATAATAAATTTTCCTTTATTTAAATTCAAGCAACATCTTATTCTTATTTTCACAATGAAAAATCTTAAGAGAAAGAGGCAAATATCTAAGCGCAGTGATGAACAAGAGCAGTTGTCAGCAACATAAAATAACTTTTCTGAAGCACCTAAATAAAACCATGGAAAACTTGCATAACCTATTTATTGATTTTCTTGTTTTCTATCTTGCCTTTTTAACTTGCATAGTCAAAGGAAATGAAAACTGTAAATATAAACGTTAGACGTTATGGTAGTAATGTTTTACTGAGTCTTCTCGTTTTTTTGTATTTTAAACAAAGGCAGTTAAATAAAGAAAACTGGCTAGATCTCCCAAGCATTGTGAATGAGCCCCATTATTCACTTGCCAAAAATGTAAAAAACAAGTGCAACATATAGTTTAACTATTCCTAAGAGATGCTGCAACTTGTCTGAATTCATTTCAGGAGGATGTAGCAGATTGCAGTAACCACATTTGGGACCTTGACAGGTAATTGGAAATTCAAAATAATATACAATATATGCCGATATGGCTGCATTGAAAAGTTTATTATGACATAGAAAATATGTATTCATAAAAATGTTACAGTCTTTTAGCAAAGTTACGGTGAATTGCCAAACAATTCAACAGTGTTGTAGAATCCAAACTTTATTGTATGAATAGGCAGTAATGTAAATATATAAAAGCTAAGTAAGCTACACACATTTCTTTTTAAGAAAACAATTTTTGAAACCAGAATTTATATAAAGGAGTTCACTAGGTGCTAGGTCCTTGCATTCAACTCCTCTCAACGTATCTTTCATGTAGCTATGCTTCAAAATGTCTTTCTTTACTTTTAATGCAGTCATAGCTTTATATTTATATTCTTTTATGAGCTTTAATTGAAACTAAATTATTTTATACAATTAACAATTTTCCATAAAAATCTTTTGCTTTACAAAAAAATACAGTGGTTGCATATTCCCTAAGAAATCTTACTGGAGAAAATATGATAAACCTGACGGCAAAATAGCATGTTGAAGAGTCGTTGGCTACTAAACAGTAGATTTAAAACAATAATCAAAATTCAAATGGTAGGGATAACAGTATAAATGGTAAATACTATAAATCCCATATTGGAAATGCCAGAAAACAGGTTATTGAGTAACCAATGAAACAACAGGAACTTGTATATCTTTTAATTAATAATGTTTTGGTATACAAAGCACACCAACAGTAATACACTATTGCAGAAGTCAATGCTTACTGGTTGGTATTTGCCTAGACTAAGCCAACATAGTCAATACATACTCATGAAGGGATATGTGCCTATTTATTGCTTATACTGCCAGTGTCTGGCTTTTAAATTATTGGCATGGACTTGCCCAGAAGCATCAACCCACGTAGTGTTTACCCAGTGACACTAAGGTCTTAACCAGTGTTCTCACACATACCTGCCGTCCTGCCTCATTGTTGTGGAGATTCATGGCTAGCAGCACTTTGCTTTCCTTTCCTGTGGTGTTGCTGACGGGGAGATCTAGAAACTTTCTGCTGAACCACATGCCGTACTGGACATCATCAGAGCATCCCCCCCAGTGCCAGCCTTCACTGGCTGAGCCACCGTTCTGCAAGGTGGTGTCACAGGAACACTCTGTCATGTTTCCTGCACTGCATGACCTCGTTACTGAGTGCACTAGGCCTGCAGCCATGATGGCATAAATGAATGCTGTCTCCTTGGTGCCTAGGAAGAAAACATTGACAAATCACACAGCTGTCATTTTCTGTTGAAATTCAGTCCTAAGCCTCTTACTTGTTTTCTTGTGAGACAATCAATTTTTCAGGTGTTCACAATGGATGCTGTAACGCGTGAATATTTGGAAAGGAAATCTACTATCCTAAACTTTAAAAGAGAGCAGCATTACATTTTTTTCAGGATTCGATGCCATGTTGTCACCCACTGTCCTCATATATTACAGTCATGCTCGTCTTTAAAATCTCTAACCCTCACTAGGACCTACCTTAGTGTTTCATAGATAGGAGTAGCTCACGGGTACTTGTTGAATGTAAATCTTTTGCATGGACAATGTAAATGGCAAATAAAAAGGAAACAGATTCCTTCTCTTTTTCAAAGTGTGCTCCATTCACAAAACACAAGTGGAAATTTTGGCTGTGTTTTTTTTTCTTTGAATAGATACTACGCATCAGAATGCAAACAAAAATCAGCAAAAATCAAGACAACTGGCAAATAAATGTTTTTTTTTTCTTTCACAGCAAAGATTTTAGAAGGGGAGAATGTAATCGGTAATAATCACTGACATTAACTAGTTAACATTTTATGCAGTACAGCTGGTCTTACAGTCACAAAACTAATGAAAACAAGATACTTGAAAACTTGCAAAAAGTCAAATTGTTGTGGGAAAGTACACTATTTTGAAACAGTTGCATTTTGTACTGCCTCAGTAGAGTTGGAGTTAAAGTCTTTGAAATCAAAATTCTATTAAGACATTCATAAAATAGACTAGAAAGGACTCAGCAGGCAACTTTTTTTTTCTTTGCAGATGTTTAGATTGGAATAGAAACAGCTTCACACCCGTTGTCCAATAAACCTTTTCGGCAGCGAATGCTTTTGCATCTCAGAAACTCTTTAAGACATGTCAGTTTTCTTTTTCTTAATTTTCTTTCTTTCTCCTCCAGGATCTTACCCCACCACCTCCAACCCCCAGCTCAGGATCCTCCAGCAGAGCTTGCCAAAACTCAGAACTGGGTACACAGAGCTCTGGTGAGGCACGTGCAGAAACTGAGTGGGGAAGGGTCAGGGGTGAAACATGAACGGAAACGAACTTTAAAAACGACAGCGCATCTTTCAACGTCTCGGGCCCAAACCTCTCTAACTGCTAATATCCCAGAAAGCATCCTAGCTCAGAGTACTATTTTCCTCGCTAAGTCACCACGCACGTGGAAGAACTTTTTTTTTTTCTTTTTCACTGCACTTTGATGTGCCGCGGAAAGCGAGCCCAGTCTCGGAAAGGTAGAAGGAACAGGCAACTGGGGGACGCAAAAGAAGTCGCGCTCAGGTGACAATCCTTTCAAAAATCACCATTGTGCGCTAAACCTGGTGTTCCCAGGAGTCAAACTGTACTTCAATTAGCCACTTGTCTGCAGCTCTGTGCGCCACAGAGCTGCTTAAATCAAAGCAGATGAGGCAGCAGCATTCCCGGCTGCAGACCTCATGTTTGTCCAGCTGGTCACCCACGGAGCTGGCCGGCACGGGGTCCTAGGGGTCGATGGGGTGGAGACTCAGGGTTTTTCTGCAACTTTGGCAGGGGCCACGGGAGGAAGGGAGAACTGCAGCCCGTCTAAGCGCCCCTCTGTAGATGTGGGGCGTCCCTCTCTAGGGCCACACGTGCACGCTGGGGTTCGGCCCCTGCCGACCCAGTCCCCACTGCACCAAAAGTCCTATTTGAAGATCTCGCGAGCACCGAAGGGCGCAGGCACTATTCACTCTATCGAAGGCACTGGCAGAAAAGTTGTCGCTTCGTCTGTCCCGCCATCCCCCGGGGGTCCCGCTGACTCACCGCTACTCAGCTCATAGCCAAAGAGGGGGCCAGTGCCGAGAGGAGCCGAGGTGGCAGCGACGACCATACAGTTCCACCTCTCGTGTCGGAACTGGCTCCTGCACTCCTGAATGCCCAGCCGGGCGCCTTCGCGGATGCTAGGGAGCAGGTATGGTTTCCTCTTGCACAGCTCCTTCTGGCGGCTGTTCAGCGGCAAGCCGGCGCAGCCCAGTTTCTCCGGTACCCCAAAGGAGGCGATGCCCAACCACCTGTAAGACGCGGCGCCCCTGCGGTAAGCCGCTCCCCTGCGCTCCCCTACCCTGGACGCGTGAGATCAGCGGTCCCAGGATCCCCGCCCCTCCTCCCGGGCCTCAAGTTGAAAGCTTCCCGGGCACGGGTCATCCCTTTGATTACCTACCCTACCTGCCTCGGCAGCGCCTATACTCACATCCAGTTGCCCTGGGTTCCGCAGGGGAGCAGCGAGAGCACGGCTGCCCACAGCGCGCACAGGCTGGGCAGGGCCAGGAGCGCCGCTCTGTCCATCGCCCACGCATGGAGTCCCCCAGGCCCGGCCACTCCTCTTCTGTCCCCTCTCTCCAGAGGCCCGCAGGGCCTGTGGTCAGTTTCCTAGCACCCAGTTGTTCCTTCCTCTCTTTCTCTTGGAAGGTAACATTAAAAAGGGCAGCAAGGACAGAGACTGCCAGCAGTCCTCCGGGCCCCAGGAAGATGAAGTGGAGAAAGTAGCCTGAGGTCCCCTCGCACAGAGGTGTGTACGCGCTGGAGATGCGGGAGCGTCCCTCACATTCCAAGGTGAGAAACTTCTGCTGATGTCTCGGTGTCTCCATCGCCCCAGGCTTCTCCTCGCATCTCCTCCCCCGACCGCGCCTGGCGCCTGATTGGCCTAGCAGCAATCCCGTATCTCACCATCTGGAAACTTGAGTGTCTCATTGGCTAACAGTGGGCTCTGCGGGGGGCGCTCCTGTGCTGAGCCTCTGCGACCGTCTGACTAGACCTGGGAGTGTCACGACCTTTTTCCTCTTGTCACAATGTCCTTAGGGGAGGTCACTGCGAGACTGAGTTGACTCGAAGAGCGAGGAAGTGATGGGCATGTCTTAGCATCCTTACCCAGCCACATCTAAATTAGGCCTCTCAGTAAAAAGGATGAAGGCTTGCTCTGGGGTGGGTGTGAGAGTGTCGGGAGGCCTCCAATCTTCTTTCCTGTACTTCACACTGGAGAATTATCTTTTTAAGATCAGAGTTGGTACTATGAAAAGTTGACCTTTCAATCCCCAGGCTGAGGTGCTCCTGGCCAGCAGAGAGGATCGGTGAGAAGCTGTTAGGGCTAGCTGCTCGCGGCATTTGGATACTCATTTATCTTCAGCATAGCATCAAATATATACCGTATTTTAGCTGGGTCCTGTGATGGTTTCCCCCTTTTGTCTTATTTCTGTAGCTTTTTCCTAAGAAAAAATGGCAGGCAGGCAAACGTGTGAGAGCTCACTAAAGAATTCCAAATAGGAGGAGGCCTGTTCCCTTCTCTTCTGAGCCACACCGACTTTCCCAGAAATACCGAACACAGCGTTACACTGGTTGAATACAACAGCGACGATGATAAAAACCAAAATGCTGCCTCCACACCAACTGTACGCCCACACCGAAGGAAGTCTGCAGAAACAAGACCCCTTTTCACAAGTGTAAAAACCAGCCAGGCAGACAAATCTAAGGCCAGAGAAATTCTGATTATCAGTAATGCGGTTTATAGGTAAATGGTATTGGCACTTTATGCTTTGGCCAAATGTACTTTAGAAGCAGGAAGTGTTCTGGCAGCTGGCAGCTGGAAGGTTAGTTAGCCAGCCTTTGTCCTCAAGAACTCTTTGAAGATGCCTGGAGCATACTTTGCTGTGGTATCAAAGAGCCTTGCTACACACACACACACACACACACACACACACACACGTTCATTGTTTCTATCACCTTTTCCCAGGAGGATGACTGGAATGATAGTGAACTCTCCAGGTGCTCTCATCCCAGCAGGTGCCCTAACTCAGCCTCAACACAGGAAGGCTTTGTCAGCATTGGCTGCTTCTAACCCTGAGCATCACCCAAGGTCAATCAAACTTAACCCAAAATCTCACCCTGTCCCATTCACTCCCTTATCCAGCAAATATTTATTGGATGTACTCTGCGTACCACATCCTAAAACCACATTATAATTTTTAGGAAGTCAAGTTGATCATAGGGTATGGTTACTGATCCAGAAATATTTTGGCTACTGGTTAGTGGTCTCTCTGAAAATCGGAGTCTTTATCCAAGCTCACTTTATCCTCTCAGCCCCTCCAAGAAGGGAGAATGGTAGATCCCTGGCTGTACCACTGCCACTGGTCCCGGAGCACCAGATGCTCTTTCGAAGCACGGTTTATTGAGTGGATGGATTACTGTGGTGAGGAACATCCTGAGCAGAAACCTATGTGGCCTAAATACTGAAAATAGAGACATTTCTTCCTTGTGAAAGAAACTGGAAATGGTGCAGTCTTGGGTTTGGAAGGAGGGCATGGAGAACATCAATCCCTTAAGCTGATTTTTTTTAGGGCCAACTCTGTTTGATATTTTTTTCATTCACACGTTTATATCGAGACTGCTTTGGGTTTGAATGTGGGACTAGCATTAACTCACATGGTTGTAGGGTTCATAATTTGCTTGATGAAACAGACATGTAAACCAGCAATTACAGTACGATACAGTGAGTGTGGGAAGTACACTGTGACATGAACTTACACAGAGGATAATCCAGAGTTATGGGCCAGACAGATGAGTGTGCTGAATGCTGTCTTCATTTCTCCTTGGGATCCAGTACTGTGCAGGCATCCTTAAAGCCTTGGGAGGAACACTGTGCCTCTCGGGGAGTCAGCCCACTAGCACAAACATTTCCAGGTCCATATATACAGTCCTATAGTGTCTCTTTCACGTGGTCTAGGACCTTAGGGGGGAGTGTGATTCTGTGTGTACTTTTCTATCTAAGTACACATTCCCATTAGGTCATCCAGCTGAGGGAGTAGGCTTGACATTCAGTGAGTGGACAGGTGAGTGCCGGGCATTGTGAACTCCCACACACTGAGAGCCTGCTGTATGCACTCAGATTCTCTCTTATTCCATCTCTTTCTTCTTTTCATTTTTTATCACTGCCCCTCTCCCCAGTCCTGCACAGATAAAATCTGGGCTGTTAGAGACGGGCAATGTATAGGGATCAGTTCTCACGCTCCACTGTGTGGGCCAAGGGGATCAAACTAAGTTCATCAGGTTTAGCAGCAAGTGCTTTCACTCTGTGGAGCCATCTCACAGGCCTCTGCACCATCTCTTTCTATCTTTCCTTCCTCCCTTGTCCACACTTACAAAATTCTGCCCTCCGTACATAATTCATACTAATTCACATATGAGGCAATAAATTTGGGAAGATAAGGAAGTTTGCTGGGGACATCTCTGCTAGCAGCATCGAGTCCACAGCCAAAGAGCCCATCCACTCTACTACACTGCTGCATATCCTCATACAAAGCTTCCATTTGCCTTTTTAAAAAAATTTCCGACAAATGCTCAGATATGCCAATATTAGGACCTACATTTTTTTTTTTTTTTATTGTGTCCCTGGGTTCTGAACACGAAGCACACAGCACTTGTTTGTTTTCAGGAATAAACAAAAGCTGTACTTGGAAAGTCTCCCAAGGAACTCTCTGGGAAGTGGGTGTCGCTGAGGCAGACAGCAGTTTGCAAGGACAGGCTTCCATTTCCCTGCCTTTGCTGAGTTGGGTGTGGGTGGGGCACGGAATGAACAGTGGAGGGAACAAGGCCCTGGATGGCCAGTTGGCAGAGGCGGTGATCCGGGGCACACATCTGAACTCTGAGCCTGAGTTTTCTTGTTTGTAAAAATATCAGAAGCTGTGCATCTGTCAGATACAACTCTCTTACCGGAGCCCTCCTACCAAGAGAAGGAAGGCTGAGGCCTAACAGGCTTGTCTCCTTACAACGTGGTGGGGCACAAGCATCTTTACATCTCCACCATCATGTGTGCTTTTGAATTTCAATGAAATGACTTATTTAGATCAGGAAAACTTCTTTAAATGGACAAATGGTGATTGATCAAAGAACCTAGTCAGATAAATTAAATTTTATTGTCAGAATAAAAGATGTTATAGGTACTTTATCTTGGAAGATGAATTTGAAGAACTCACTTATGACCTAATTTTGTTCTCTTAAAATAAGGTGGCTCATCTCTATTCTTGCCAATACGTGTTAATGTTCTCTATTTGGACTAGAATAACAGAAAAGATGGATTAAATTGAACCGTACCTACAGGAACAGATTTCAAACACTTTGTTTCTCTAGCAGAATATTATTTAACACCTTTAATTCTGCAATGTGGAGAGGGAGACAAATTTACCTGACTAATGTGAGCATCACGGATGCTGGTGGCACTGCCAGTGGTCATTGACTGAAGGGGACCTTAGACTTGCTGGGTGAGCACTCTGTCATGCAGCATGAAGCGTACCAGAAGTTTCCAGATATTTTAAGAGCCATGCCATTACCTGTTCAAAAAGTGAGACCAAATACATTGCTTGCTTGTTTGTTTTCATTTCTTGCTTCTCAAGATAGGGTTTCTCTGTGAATTCCAGCTCTCCTGGAATTCACTTTGTAGACCAGACTGGGCCTAGGACTCAGAGGTCCTCTGTGTGACTCTACCTGTTGTGGGCTTGGGATTAAAGGCTCATGCCACTGTGCGAGCAAGCCATCCTCACAACCTGAGCTTACTACCCAAATTTGATCAGTGCTGTTAGCATGACTTCAAATTTTCACAGGCGACTGAACTCTGTAATTTATTGATCCCACAAGAAGGATGTGACCTTGACCTTGTTTTCTTAGCGGGAGTGGGTATTTTGAGCTGCCCCCTCTGCGAAGGAGGCCTAGGTGGGAAGAAGCAGATTTTAACTGCTTTCACTCAAAGAAGCCTTATCCATCCCTCTTCCCTTTCCCCCTCCCCCAACTCTCCCTCTCATCTGTGTGGTCTTTTCTGTCCAGATTAGGAAGAGAATCAAATGAAGATCTAGTTGCCAATAAATCCCACCTCCCGCTGGAGACGTTTGCGGATTATTAGACGCAGAACCCAGTGCAGCCAGTTCCTTCTGGCAGTTTTCTCCCAGTCCCTGGGAGCTCAGGAAAAAGTCTGCTTGCATAGATGTGCCTTGGATCTGCCTCTGGCAGCCCATCAGAGAACGAGACTTCAAGGGCCCTGTTGTAAGAATTTCTGCTGCAGATCACAGAGACTTAGGCACTGGAAACTGATACCAACAGCAACACAGCTGGTCTTAACTCCCACGATAGAACAGAAGACCAGAGGTGACTTTTCACATAGCTGGGTCTCCATTCATTCTATTTTAAAATTCACCTGGATTCTGCAAGTGAGGAACAAAATGCATGCTTGTGGCCACTGGCTCTCGGGTGGGGGTAGGGATGGAACTGCCTTCTGGACACCCTGCTTTCCTTTGGTGGCCAGAAAAGCTTGTAGGGATGACAGACCTACCCAGGGTAGGAGCAGACACCAGTGGTCACTTCGGGAGAAGGAGCAGGGTCTGGAAAGGTCTTTAAGTTACAAGCTAAAGTGGCTCATCTCTTGATTGACATTTCCTACCATCTGGCTTGAAACGGTGCACATGTTCCTACCATTCTTGCTTAAAACACAGTATATATATATATGTGTGTGTGAGTGTATGTGTTTAAATATGGTGTATGGTATGACCTCCTGTGGGCAGGTACACGTACCTATGCGCATGACTGAGGAAGTCAGAGGAGCTCATCAGGTACCCTGCTCTCTCACTAAGCTTGGGGTGGGCTGGCAGCCAAGAAACTGCGTAGATCATCCTATTTTCTACCTCCCACGGTGCTGGATTACAAGATCACACAGCATTCCTGGTTTTACATGAGTGCTGGGATTTGAACTCAGTTCCTCCTGGTTTGGGAGCAGCAAGGACTTTTACCCACTGGGCCATCTCTTCAGCCCTCAGATTTAAATTGTATAAAGTTCATCTTGAATTCTGCCCCAAATGTGGCTTTTTTTTCTTGCGGCATTTGTAGGCAGTGTGCAACCATTTAAGGGGGGGAGGGGAGGAGAGGGAAGAGCAATTTATACAAAGAGTCCAGTCACAGCTCCTTCGAATCATAGGTAATAAGGACACACAAAAGCCAAAATATACACAGGGACTGTATTCTTTAAGTATTTCTTTATTTTTTTTCCTGAATTTTGAAAAATAAAGCAACTTTACCAATGAATTCAGCATTACTTGTTATATAAGTTATCAAAAAGTAGTTTACATTTAAAAAATATTTATGGAATGGTCATGGGCAGTTACAAAGGAAAAAAAAAAAGAACCAAGTAACCAATTGCCTTTTCTAGAGGGCTTTATTAAGGCAGAACAATCAAATTTGTTTGAGAAAGTTCATTAAATCTCCACAATGTTTGTCTTAGTCCATCATGGGGTGGGGGAGGGTGTCTGTGTAATTACACTTACTATTGTGTGTCATAAATGTCATTTAGCCAACAAATGCCAGTCAAGAAGGAGCCCACGCTAATGCTACATTCATACGCAGCAAGGCTGCTCTTCACAGTATTTCACGATCCATACTATTCTTACGGGTCCTGGAAAATAAGTCAATACAGAGTTTGCTGTGTTTACTCAGGTCTCAGCCTTGACGTGGGGCAAATCACCTACGAACCTGACCTGGATGTTTTCATTTTCTTGACTGAAATCTTTCCTGTTTTTAATCTTTCCCTATGTCACTTTGAAGCCCTGTAGCCAAACCTCTAACATCATTCGTTCAGGGTTTTATCTGTAGCCCCCATATCTGATTAAAGTCCCTCCCTTCCTTATTCACTGTAGGCATCCTGAATTAATTTCTTTTCTCTTTCATGAGCAGGGCTTTCATATTCATATCCAATGTCTTGAGAAACTCGGCCACTAAGATTAGAATCTCCCCTTCGCATTTTCCCATTCACCTTTTTTCTAGATCGCAGCACTTTAGGAGAGAGCCATATTTATACCCCTTTCTGCTCAATGCTCCTTCACTTGAGATGCAGAACACATTTTTCTCTAAATGTGCTTTCGTTTTAGTGACCCGATGTTCCCTGATATCAGCCATCAGTTACATTGTAAGTTTCTTTAAGTCAAGAACTACAAGTAAGTGCAAGTAAGTGTTCCCATCTTCTGCTGTATAGCATAGGGCCAAGCACACAGTAGGCATTCAGTAATGGCTGAGTGGGTGTGGTTTTAACAGACAGGGGAGCTTCTGTCTGTTATAGCGGATTCAGGAAGCATTAAGCTGAGAGTTATTAGCGTTGCCATAATGTACTACTCCTTAACTTCCCAATAGGAAATCAGCTGTATCTTGTCTCTATTACCCCCTTCCATTTGGGATGTGTCATGTGACCCAGGCGCAAGTTCCAAGGAGACCTCTAGCTGGCTTTACCTAGAGCCATAACATATTTTGGTTCTTCCAGTATTAAAGTCGGTAAGTAAACAGAGATTCTTCAGTCATTCTGGTAAATCTGCAGTCATGTCATGTGCCTCTGCTAGGTAAGCATCTTGAGCTATGCTAATAACGCAAATGCTTACTGGACTTTTCCCTGGAGAAAGCCTGGATTCGAGTGGTCGAGCACACAGAGCCAGGAGACTTATAAAGGCTCAGAGACAAAAACACAAGTGCGCAGTAGGTGTAAGGTGTGTCCCAACTGCAGCCTCCCACCTTCTGCTAATGATTATGAGAAGGGAGGCATCAATACAGAAACAGGCAGCTCGAGGCCTCTCAAGTTCACCATCTGATGATGTCTTCTGGTGCCAGACCAGCTTTCGGGGTTGTCACATGGTTTAGTGGAGCAGCCTCCAAAACGGGCTGCAAAACCACAGTTTTGATATGCTGGGCCAGACGCCAGAACAGAATCGGAGTCCTGCCGACTGACTAAGAGATTTCAGTTGCTACCTCAGCACCAGCACATCGTCCGAATTCCCCAGGGCTTGCTCACGTGACCAGAAGCAGCCCAATAGAGTAGACTCGCTTTTTAATGCTGGTGTGGGGAGTGAACCAATATTTGCCTTATAGGTTAACAAAGTTAGGGCAGGCTTCGCTGGAAGGAGTTACATTTCAGGAACTGATTTGGCCCTCAGCATATCTTCAGTTTATAGTAATTGCTGGCAGCACAGGGTGTGGTTCTACACTGGAATCTAACTTGTCATGCGCCACCCCTCTAGCTCTAGGGCTCCTGATGAAGAAAACATGCATGTAGGGGACTGAATTGGTTTGAGTAAATATCACTGTTACAGAGGGGGGGAAGAAGCTTCTTAGTGGGGTTACACTATGCAAAATTCATTTCCCCAAACGGAAGAAGGCATGGCTGATAAAACAAAGCTGCTCCAATATTCACACCACGCCTCAGGCCGGAGGACAATCATAAAAATGCCTGACAGAACAATGTCTAGCTCAGCACGCATTCAGCACCTAACCTTGGGAATAGGCATCAGGAAGCAGAGCTCCTGCTCTTCTCCAGGATGCAGAGGGCTGTGGAGAAGGAGGGCGGGGTCTCATTTGGAGGCTCCCACCAGGAACGGGATCGAATTCACTGACCACGTTATTTCCAACAGGAGGAGGTGGGAAATATGGTCAGATTCTTGCCATAGAAGGAAGAAGGGAGAGCACAGAAACTTCAAAGAGGCCGAAAGAAGCTGATGAGTTCTGCAGTGTGCCGTAAAGTGTAGTTTTGCAGGACCTCGGTATAGCTGGCAGGTCAGAAGATGGTGGCCCACGCCCTTAGTCCCAGTATTTGGGAGGCAGAGGCAGACTGATGTTTGTGAGTTCAAGACCAGACTAGTCTACAGAAGAAGTTCCAGGGTAGTCTGGGTTACACAAATAAACCCTGTCTCAAAATTACATAAAACAAACAAGCAAGCAAACAAACCACAAATACAATAGCAAAAGAGAGGCAGGCAGAGAGGCATCACAGAAGCTGAAGCTAGCACACCTACAGTGCACATGCTCTGGATTGTATTCAGAGAGAAGGAAAATTACATGATGATTAAATTTAGCTGCTGTGTGTATGCTAGTTAGCAGAGGGCCTGTCAATCACCACTAAGCACTGTGCTATTATCATACACCTCAAACTATCACATTAACCCAGAGGCAGAGAGAAAGATTCCACTAAACTCATTCTGTGCCTATGTGACATCATGGTGCGTGGTTTCTAACTGTACAATGTATTATCTGGTTTTTTTTTTTTCTGTTTTCAGTTTTCTTTCTTAACATTACAATGAACTCATCATTCCTTATACCTTGTCACCTCAAGCAAGTGGCCCAGAAACATTTAGAGTAGCTAATTAATAGGAGGCCGGAAAGTTGGATAAGATTAAATTTTAAAAAATAATTAATCTGGGTCATGGAGAGAGCTCAGCACATAAGGCGTTGTTTGCTGTGCTGGAGACCTGAGTTCAATCCCTGGAAACCATGAAAAGGTGGGAGAGGAAAACAGACTCCAAGAAAGGACCAACATCACAGAGTTGCCCACTGGTCCCTACACATACACATGTGTGCAGCCATGAGTATCACAAGCATACAATAATAGGATAGGTTTTTTTTTTTATTTGCCATGAAACGACTATGTTACATTTGAGAAATATCATTGAACTATATAAGCAAGCATCAAAATACTAAAGAAATATTTTGGTTCATTTAATATGCACAGTTACTTGTTGATAGCTTATATGTTTTTCAGGCTCCCAAGTACATAGTGCAGGTGTGCGACTGTTACATGTAAAGAAATCTGACACAGCTTTCAGGGTGATTTAAGGCAGCCGGTAACATTGTGATGGAAGGTTATTGTTGGCAATTGCTTTCTTAAGGTGTGTCTTCTTTGGAATTCAAAGACCAGCATATAAAAGGATTTCGAGTCATAAATACATTTCACAGCTGGAGAAAACAGAAGAATGGAGGAAGTTTTGGCTCATGTAGCACTGCTTATCCATCAGGCTTAGCTCTGTGTAGTAACTTCAGCAAGCCGAGTAGTTTTTTTGTGGCTATTTTTTTTTTCATGTTTAAACAATGCTATCTGACCAAAGGCATGTGATAGACACTCAGCAGCACATGGCAAAGCAACTTGGATACAGTGATATTCCTGTAACAATTCTGATAACTCCAGAGCTTACAAAAAAGTCATATTCATGATGCAAATAGTCCACTGAGTCATGTAATAAAAATACCGTCTCCCACTTTCTCACTTAGCAATGTCTTCCCCAGAAGTAGCAACTTCAATATCTTCAATTGATTCTTTTAATATTTTTTAAAACTTGCTTTATATAATATTTATTTTTATTATTATTGTGTATACTAATATGTGTGTGTGTAAGCCAGAAGTTGATGTCTGATACTATCCTTGATCACACTTAAATATCTAGCTTTTATATTGAAGTGGGGTTTGAATTCTTTGGTTCAGCGCAGTCAGCCTGCCCTAGGGGTCCTGTCTCTTCCTTGCCTGGGATGGTAGGCACGCTGTTGTTCCAGGCCAGGATTCACATGGGTGCTAGACGTCTGAAATCGTGACGCTTCTATATCCAGTGCTTTCTTTAGCCACCGAGTCACCTCTCAGTCTCACCTACTACCTTTTAAGTTGTAAAAACCTTAGACATAATCTCTAACTTTCACCCAACATCACAGAAGCTGAAGCTAGCACACCTACAGTGCACATGCTCTGGATGGTATAACCCTGAACACACACACTTGAGAAAATCTTTTCTATCATTCATATGGCCATTTCAAAATTGTGCTTAGATCAACAATGAGCCTTTATATTATTCTTGTTGAGGAGACAGCGTCCCATCGTAGAGCCCTGGCAGGCCTGGATCTTGATGTACAGACCTGGTTGGCTTACAACTCAGAGAGACCCACCCATCTCTGCCTTCCAAGTGTCAGGATCAAAGGTATGAACCACCACACCTGGCTGAACCTTTATGTTATTATCTTTAGAATTATTCATGTTAAGCCATGGGTTATATTATGATTAGTTTTTTTTCCTACATTGCATCTTCCATTTGACTCATTTTTGTTTCAGATCTTATTACAGATTGAACATTTTTAACTACGTATTTTCAGAAATGAAGTGTTGCTGTGATCAGACCCACAGTGTCGGATGCATGAGGTTCACCAACACAAGGATTACCTCAAACCTTTTTTTTTTTTTTGTAATGAGAACAGTTGAAATTTGTTAAAGATGCTGTGTTTTTTTCCCCCATGTGTGCTCCTGGTTTTGGTATAAAAACCAGGTGTCCATAAGTGTATGGGCTTATTTCTGGGTCTTCCATTCTATTCCACCAATTAACATGGTTTTGTTTCTTATCACCCTACACAAAACTCAATTTCAAATGTATCAACCCCCTCAACATAAGTCCAGATAGACTGATTTTTGACAGAAAAGAAAGCGGGGCCAAGCCTTGAACTCATTGGCACAGGAAAAGACTTCCTGAACTGAACATTGATAACACAGACACTAAGAACAACAATTAATAAATGAGACCTTATAAAATTGAAAAGCTTCTGTATGGTGAAGGATACTACCATTTAGACTATAGAATGACAAAAGCACTTAAAAAATGTTGAACATTCTTAGCCATTAGGGACATGCAAATCAAGACTCCATCTTTTTTTTCTCTTACTCAAAATTTTGTATATTAATCGCAGGTTATGTACTTTGTATCCCAGCAGTAGCCCTCTCCCTCACTCCCTGCCAATCCCACCATCCCTCCCTCATCTCCTCCCTGCCCTTTTCCAAGTCCACTGATAAGGGAGGACTTCCTCCCCTTCTATCTGACCCTAGCTTATCAGGTCTCTTAATGTCCTCTTCTGTGGCTCAGCAGTTAAAGGCTAGCCTTACAACCAAAAATATAACACTCCATCTTAAACCAATCAGAATGGCCAAGATCAATTAAAAAAATGACATCTCTTCTGGTGAGGTTGTGGAGTAAAGGAAATGATCGTATCTTGCTGGTGGTAGTGCAAACTTGTACGACCAATATGGAAATCAGTGTGACAGTTTCTCAGAAAGAAGGGACTCGATCTACCAGCTATACCACTCTTGGGCGTATACCCAAAGGATACTTTATCCTACTCAGAGATTCTTCTCCATTAGTAGCCTTCAACTGCCAATAGTGCTTCTGCTAGAGGTGAGATTTTGTAAGGCCCTCCCACATTCTTGCTGGCCCTTTAGCTGGTCTGATCTTGTCCAGGCCATGTGCATGCATTCAGAGCTGTGGGTTCATGTGTGCAATAGCCCTGCCATGGCCCACAACTACTGTTTTGATGCAGAAGCCCATTATTTTCTGGCTCCCACCATGTTTACTCCCCACTTCCACAATGATTCCTGAGCAACGTGGGAGGGGTGATAGAGATGTGTCCTTATAGGTGAGTACAGCATAGTCCCTTATTCTCTGCATGTTGGCTGGTTGTGAGCCTATGCAATAATCACCCTCCATTGTAAAGAGCTTCTGTGGTGAACTGGGAGATGCACTAACATACAGATATAAAGACAGGAGCTCAGAGAATAGCTTGTAGTTTTGGCTTGACTACCCTCTTAGGCTTTTGAAAAACATATAGGAGGTAAATGTGAGAAGTTCCCATTGTCAGATGGCTTTTCCCTCTCTGATGCTTTGACTAGGTATTGAATTATAGGTTAGTAATAATTTACTCTGAGAATTCTGAGGATATTTTTCTATTGTTATTTAGTTTCCACAGTTACTACCAGACTATCAGGCCATTTGTCTATGAATGGTTTTCTTTTTGGTATCTCTTGAAATACTACCTTTCTCTGCAGTTTGGGAACATCATGACCCTCGTTAGATGTACCGACACTTACCAGTTTAACTAGCCTCCCAGCATGCTGTGCTTCCCCTGCAAAAAAAAAAAATACTAGAAAAGCATTTCTTTGCCTTTCTTTTCCTCCTTGAAGAATTCCTATTTTGTGAACATTGGCTCAGCTTCGTGGTAAATGTTACTGAGAAGCACTACTTGAACATTAATTTGTAATTGTTGTTTATTTTTCTGTAAGCTTTTTTTCAATCACATCTCACTTATTTCTATTAGATTTTTCATTTCTGCAAATATACATCTGGATATGTACATGAGTGCAATGTGTGTGATGTCTGAGAGCTCCTCTTCTCTTCTCTGTATGCTCCTTCTTTCCTTTTTATTTATTCTTCTCTCATACAATACAACCCAACTGCAGCCTCCTTTCCCTCAAGTCCTCCCAGTGCTGTCCCGCATGCCCCTGCTTCCCATCTCTCTGATCCATTGCTTCTCTGTTTCCCATCAGAAAAGAACAGGCCTCGCAGTGATACCAACCGAACACGGCATAACAAGATGCAATAACACTAGGCACAAACCCTCATACCCAGGCTGGCTGAGCCAACTCAGTAGAAGGAAAAGCATCCTGAGAACAGGCAAAAAAGTCACTCCCAACTGTTAGGAGTCCCACAGAAATTCCACTGTAAACATCCACAGCATGTATGCAGAGGACCTAGCACAGACCCATGCATGCTCTGGGATTGTCACTTCATTCTCTATAAGCCCCCATGAGTCCTGCTTAGTCGATTCTGTGGGCTGTGTTCTCCTGATATCCTGAACATCCCATGGCTCCTACAATCCTTCCTCTTCTGTCTAATTTTTGTGTGGGTATCTGTACCCATCAGCTGCTGGAAGAAGCCTCTCTGATGATGGTTGGGCTAGGCACTCATTTATGCATAGAGCAGAATACCATTAGAACCATCATTTCATCAGCCTTCATTATTTATTTATTAATTTGTTTGTTTTGCCAGGCATGTTTAGTTCTACTCTAGGTCTTTCAGCCATCCAGCTTTGTGTTCCTGGCCATCCAGGATCTGAAAAAATGCTGAACTATGCCTGAGCAGGACGAGGCCAGAGGAAATTCTGATGGAGGTCCATAGTTGTTCTGACGTGCAAGTTTAACTTTGTACATGGGGAGAGTGTATAGAGGAGAAAGACTAATCAGACCATCTAGTAGTTGGTTGCCACCAATGTTTCCCTCAGGATAGCTGGTGCTCTTTCAGAGACAAACAAACAAACAAAAATCCCTGTAGTTTTATGCAGTAAAGCAAATGGCTAGAGGACTTGCGCCTGTGTGCTCCTTTAAAAAATGAACCATTTCATTCTGATTTTAAGCTGTATTATCTTCTTTTATCATCATGTGTATGTAAATCTTCACTTAGAATTGTCATCATTAGGTATTCCTGTACATTTGTGTTTGTTTTGAGACAGCTCTGATTGTTCTGGATCTTGATACGTAGACCAGTGTGGCCTCAAACTCAAAGAGATCCACCTGCCTCTGACTCCCAAATTCTGAGAAACCCTCGATCCAAAATTTGTCCTGACCACAAGGTGTGTGGGAATATAAGACTGAACACAGTGTGAGGAAATGGCCAGCCAACGACTGGCCCATCTTGAGACCTACTGCCTGGGAAAGAGCCAACCCCTGCCACTATTAATGATGCTCTGCTCTCCTTGCAGACAGGAACCTAGTATAATTGTCATATGAGAGACTTCATCCAGCAGATAATGGAAACAGATGCAGAGACCCACAGCCAAACATTAAGCAGAACTCAAGGAGTCTTATGGAAGAGTTAGGGAAAGGATTGGGGGCATTGGATGGGTCAAAGACACCACAAGAAGACCTACACAGCCAACTAGCCTGGGTACATGGGGAGTCATAGAGGACTGAATCACCAATAAAGAACATGCATGGACTGGTCCTAGACCTTCTACACATATGAAGCCAATGGGCTGCTTGGTCCTCAAATGGGTCCCCTAACAATTGGAGTGGGGGCTGTCTCCTGACTTGGATTCTGTTGTCTCCCTCTGGATCCTGTTGCCCTGGCAGGGATGCCTTGTTCTGACTCAGTGAAACAAGAGACACTTAGTACCAATGTGATTTGATGTGCCAGAGTGGCTTGGTGGGGGATGAAAGAGGTGATGGGGGAAGTAGGTGAGAAGGTGAGACTGGAAAGAGAGGAGGGAGTGGGGTTGCAACGGGGATGTAAAATGGACAAACAAATAAATTAACAAAAAGGTGTGTGCCGTTATACCCAGCTAGATAACTCCAATTTCAATGGCTCGCCAGAATACACATTCACAACCATACTGTTCTGTATACTAGAAGTCCACCACGGATAGCTGAGACTGGACTCCATCAGACGTTCTAGAAGAAAATCTGTTTCATTGCTACTGATGGCTTGATCCTCTCATCACATTAAACTGACCTCTTGTAGCATCTCTCAGTGTAGCAAACTACACTGTTTTCTATTCTTAAAGATCTCTCTGGCTAGGTTAGAAATACATGGATCCAGAAAAATTTTCCTCATTTTAAGATCCTTAACCACATTTGTAAGGTCCCTTGTGCCAAATGATGTAACTTATTCATGGGTTCCCAGATAAGGACATTGTAGGGACCTACTGGCAGATTACCCAAAGACATAAGAACATTCTAGTACCCAGTGTCTATGGATAAGGTGTTGACAGATAGAATTCAGTTAACCATATTGAAAGGAGGGTATTCTGGGCTATCTTTGAAAGTCCTGAATTCAATACAAGCTATTTTATCAGGGACAGGAGAGAAGATACAGGCATAGAGCAGGGGAAGGAATTCTGAAGGCAAGGAGGGCAGAGTGTGTACTGATGCCAGAAGGGACCTCTGGAACCATGGGCAGTTAGATAGTGTGAGGGCATTTCTCCCCTAGACTATCTAGAGGCTCAGAGCCCTGCTGGAATTTTGATTCCAGACTTCTGCCCTTCAGTACCCACATACAGCACATATCTGCTATGACACTTGGGTACATTTGCTATACCAGCACTAGGAAACCAACACAGAGTACCACATACCTGGGGCCAGGGGACATTACACTACCTAAAAGAATAT
>CM053763.1:27741639-27785612 GCA_028658305.1 Pachyuromys duprasi
GGAAACCAACACAGAGTACCACATACCTGGGGCCAGGGGACATTACACTACCTAAAAGAATATTTAAAAAAACCCTAAAAATTTGTCTTATTTTTATTTATACATATTTGTGTATGTCTCTGTGTACATGCCCGTGGGTGTCCACAGAGAACAGGAGAGTGGATCAGATCCCTGAGAACAGGACTTATGGGCAGCTGTGGACTGGTTGACGTGTGTACTGAAAACCAAATTCAGGTCCTATGGAAGAGCAATACGTATTCTTAAACCCTGAACCATCTATACAGCTTTACTATGTGGACACACACACACACACACACACACATATCCTTCCTTCCCTCTGCTTCTTCTAAGTTTACCTTTTCTGCTGTTGCTTGTTCTGTTTGTATCATTTCAGAAGTTGCCTCAGATGCCTGGTAATCCCTGGTGGCTGATCGTAATTAGCTCTGAGGGTGTAGTTAAACAATCAGCAGCTCTGAGCGTGTGGGCGGGGCGTGTATTGACTTGGTTTTTTAATTTTACCATGACCTTGATGATGAGTCATTTGTTGTGGCGATTCTCCAATGCCAGTGTGTTTGTGCTTTGTCCCGTAGGCTAGTTAACTTCCCCAAAATAGAATATTGCAGTCTCCTGTTTTGATGGCTAATGTTCATGAGTCTTCTGGGGGCAGAGGTAGGTATTTTTAATGAGTTAACTATAGTATCTGTGTTTCCACTGTGGTGTCCCTTCATCCTTACACTCTCTCATCTGCTAGAGCACAGGGCGACCCGGCTACAGCCTCTGTGCTGGCAAAAGCAAGTTAGGATCTTACTGCTTCTTCAGTTCTTCCTTTTGTTTTTAGACCTATAGCTAAAATGATTTACAGGAATTGTGGTTCATCCCAAGTTTGATTTTTGGAAATTCTGTGCCATGTTTTCTAGTGACTCAGGACTCCGCTCACCTGGCTCTGATAACATAGTGAGCATTCAACTTCTAATTCTAGTTTTAAACTCATGTTACCTCTGCTTCCTTTCTTGTTCTTTTCTTTTAGACAAATGCTCTTTAAAAGTCAATTACCTTGTAGGAGAATTTTAAAAAAGAAAAAAGTATATATTTCTGGTCACTATATCACTACAAATTATACCATAAAGACACACATATACACACATATGTCACATGTCTCTGTTACTGGTTAAGTTAGTGCCAAGAAATCGTATACAGTGTTTCTAGTTTTTAATCAAAAATTTTAATTTTGTCATTTACTGTAAAAATCTAATTTTTGAAAGTTCTTGATAATTCTCTGAAAGATCTTGGCCACATTAGCACATGCTCCTTATGTGGAAAGACTGGCCTAGTTGGATGAGCACAAAGGAGAGTCATTTGCTTTCTCACGAGCAGAACTGTTCCTGCTGACATTTTATTATATGTTATTCTTTGTTTTGTCTGTTTGTGTATGTTTCATCCAAAATACCATATCATAATACTGCTTTAGTATTCTACATTTCATTTAATATATAAAACGAGATTAGTTTAAATTTTAATGTAATGAAAACTTTATTCAGTCTTGTGACCACATTAGCCAGTGGTTACCATTCTTTGGTAATTCTTGATCTAGTGCTTTGAGCCACTTTTGTGAATTTACTGCTGCTCTTAGTAAGACTCCAACAAATATACAAGTTTGTTTACACTTGAGTATGTTTTTGGCCAATGTATAACCTTGGACCAAATAACTGTGTTTCAGGCACCAACAAACCATACAAACTATATGCGCAATTTACAGTCTAGGTGGGTAGCAGGTGGGGCTGGTTGCCTAGGGATGTACAAGGACTGTCTGATGTCTGCACACCGATGACTTGCCTGAGGGCAGGGCTTTCAGAATTTATCCCCTCTTGGTAGGCTCTACTTTTTTTTTTTTTTTTTTTTTTTTTGAGAGAGAGAGAAAATAGATTCTACTTGAAAGTCCTCAGGATAGCACCTAGTGGGCACAGTACACTTTCCCTGTGGCTGCATTCAGTCCATTTGCTCTGATCCCAACTCTGAAGCTTGTGAGTACGGAAATGTCAGACCCTCTCATCTCAGGGACAGAACGCACAGGGAATCCCATGGTTTGAACCTGGGAATTCAGGGGAGACATGAAGTGTGTGGGGCCATCGCCGCACAGGGAACACAGCCAGGAGAGACTTGGACGTATCTGGAGGTCACATATTGAGATGCTTCTCTGTAGCAGCTGCTCCTCAGTATGAACATCCGGTCGCTGTGATGCAGCACTGACTGTCTGGTGCATGATAATGACAGGCAAAGTGAACAAGCAGTTCCAGGGTTTGGAATCACAGCTATCAACACAGATGCTGTTGGCAATGTGTATTGACAATGAAAAAAATCTGAAAATGAATCTTTAGACATTAGTTTAGGGCTCCAGATGAATTATCTTTAGTGTATAAAGCAATCGGAACGGAGTTTTGGAAGAACAATGAGCCATGAAGGTTGTACTGAAACCTTATCAACAGTCACTGAAATAGCTGGGGAACAAAATGGCTTAGGTTAATGCCCTGGGGACACTCAATCCAGAGTGAAGGACAGCTTCCACTACTGGAAATTATGATGTATACAATAAGCAAATGAACTGCGCTGGGCTGAACTTATTTCTGATGCTGGAAACCTTATGACTCTGAAAACGAAGCTAAGAAAAGATTTAGTCCCTTTTCAAAAGGTGTTTGAAAGCACCACTAATTAAATTAGCTTGCACAAAGCAGCATATTTTCTTCTTGTGACTACCCCTGTCCTCTCTCCAATTAAGAGAGTCTTTGATTTTGTTGTCCCAGCAGTTATTTCATGGCTGTAAAACCAAACACACATCTGGATAAGTGGGTTTCACTTTCTTTCTAAAGGCTTCATCCTTTGCTGCTTGGTTTCAGCATAGCTTCTGAGATCTACTTTCTGAGAGTTTGAGCAAATTCCACATCACTCTAGATAAGTGCTATCATGACGCTAGTGGTCCTGGCCACCACTTTATTAGGGTTCCCAAGGCCCTTGGCCATTTTCTCTTTAACTGCTTTCTTCTCACGTCTTTCCTCTAAAAGATTTAAAATCCTCTTAAAAGTAGAATGTTGTCATCATGTTCTTCAACATTCCCATATTCTTCTCTGCTGTCACCTGATTTTACTCTGTTTCTTTCTGTATTCTGATGAACAAAACAGGCTTAAATTCTCAATTGAGCTACTGGGAAGAGGGTGGATCTTCTGGAACTGTGAAAACCCAGACAAGTTTTCCTTTAGCTCATCTTATTTTCCCATATGGAAACCAACATGGTGCGTTTAGGTAACATTCATGCTCTCCATTGGCACAAAAGAGACAAAAGAAGTTTTATAGTTGGTTCTCAGGCCAGAGGATTGCTAGAGATGAGAGGACTACATGCACTTAAAAATCAAAAGCCCAGTCAGAAATACAATACACAGCCACATCCCTAACATTTCGTTCAGTGGCTGCCTCAGGAAAATGTTCTCTTATCTGTTTTTATTCATTCATGTCTTGATTCACTGGCAAAGTCATATAAATGATCTGTACTAGCATGTTTAGAAGTTCTAGAAGACAGCTGTTGCTCTACAATTGCTTGGGTAATTCCTTTCCTATCAGAGAGAAGAATGAGGCCTGGTGACTGAATGGAGGACAGAGGACACTGACTGCTGTGGATCAGTGGAATTAAGCCTAACAATCATGAAGAGAGCTGGCATCTTATCCAGACTGCATCAAGAAGCAAACTTTATTCGTATTCACTAAGTACTAAAGGATGGGTATAAGATTTTAATTGCACCAGCAGTTAAGCAGTGGCTGTTTCTGTATGAACAGTGTTTCCTATCCTTGGCAAGCCTCCCAGTCATTGCACTTGACTACACTTGTAGACAAGAAAGTAGGATGGAGAGCCAATGCTTTACATAGCAAGACACAACACTGGAGCAACAGATGGGCAAGACCATGGCTTCTGTTAGCTCCCTGGCTGTCCTGATAGGGTTAAATGCAAACTGAGAAATAACGGGTGTAGTCTGTTCATCTCTGAAATCTTTAGTTCTTGGGTAATTTTTACCTCTTTAGCAGTTCTTCAAACTGAAAATTTGCCAAACTCACAGAGGTGAACCTGGCACAGTTCAGCACATGGCCGCAGTGGCCCCGTGGCAGCCAATGCCCTCTGCTTTTAGGTTCTTCTTCCCATCCCCCCACCGTAGAGGAATCTTCATTTCAATAAGATTTCTTCCAAGTTAAATTCCACCCCCAACCCTTTATTTGCTCAGTGAATTAATTTAGCCAAGTGCTGAAAGGAGAACAATAGGATTAAAATTTATCACAGGGAGAAGTGCCTGCTGATCTCTAATCAACAACATGAGTATCTTCAGATACCAGAGGTTAACTTAAGTGGTCTCTATATTTGAGTGGATTTTGAATACAGAATCATGTGACACATTGTGGACACAGTGTGGAACCAGTCGGTCACAATTTTTTTTTAATTTCATATATAGCTGAGTATAAATAGCACAATTCTCAAGCTTTGCCATCTTCTTCATTCTTCCTACACTCATACTCGAAAGGCATATATAATGACACTTGCAAGATAAATTACTAGAAATATATCTGTCAAGTTATCTTAGGAATAAATATACCAAAAAAATCCCTTTGTACTAAGTCATTGTTGCAAAAAAAAATTATAAAGTGGATGGGTGTAAAAGATTCAAGTACCTTTTGAGACTCTCCAGAAACAGGTGCCTTCTTACCTGTGTTTTCCAGTGTCAATGTGATCTCTCCATCCATGCTGCTTTTAGTCCTCTAATTAAATTCAGCTGCATTGTTAACGCACTGTTGACATTAACTTGTATTTCATACACACATATGTTAACTTGAAACAGCTGCTTGCAAAATTACTACAATATGGACAGTTTTTGCCCATGGACCATTATGTCCTCCTATTCAAGCATGATTTGCAACCATAGAAAATTTATGACATAAAATGAATTTTGCTGCTACATTACTATTGCATTTTATAAACGTACTGTAGAAAAACAAAAGCCAGAAGACATAGTCCCTTAGATCAGCAGCCATGACCCTTTGGCACACATGTCAGAGGGGCAGACACAGCTACCTTCCCTCACACCTTAAGATCCACTTCTTTGACAGATCTGAATGGGCCGTCAGTCCAGCATCTCTCCCATCTCCTGTAATCTTGATGTAAGAATGGCATTTTGGGGGTAAGTTTTGTAATGCCTTCTGCTGCTTCTTATTGTCCTAATTCTGGCTAGCCAAGAACCTGACATTTCAGAACTCAAATAATATTACTTTACCTTCTTTTAAAACCTCAGTGCCTTTGCCTGGCCCTGAAATATGAAGCCTAACTGTTTATTCAGACATGGGCATGGCTTCATCCAAGCCTTCCAAGATTTAATAGGAGCAGAGTAGAGACAGCATTCGCCCCTGCTATGATAAGCACTGAGCAGGGGTGTGGTAAGGAGGAGGTCCGGAGCATTTAATGCCCTAAACCACAGTCCTTATTCTGGCTCAGCATTCCCATCGGGTCTAGGCACTCAACTTTTGTTTGAAGCACGCATCTTCTCAACCTATTGTCATAGTGCAATGGAAACAAACAATTGGTACTTACTTATGAGGGTTGCAAAGAGTGATGACACTTTCCAAAACAGTGAGTTTTCTGTTTGGAGCACAATTTCTAAACCCAGGAAATGCTAGTATTTGTTAGAGCACTCAGCCATTCATTTTTTTTTTAGTTATTTGTCCCTTCTACACTAAGTAAATTTTAAATAGTATGTAAAAATGAAAACATCACAAGAATAAAAGAAGCCAGCTACAAAAGGTTACCCATTGTATGACTTTATTCATATGAACATCCAGGCTAGGTAAATCTATAGAGAAAGCATGTCAGTGTTGCCTAAGTGTTGGGGTAGAGGACAGGATGTGCAAGTGTGATTCCTGTGTCTCCTTTAGAACACTCTAAAGTTACTTTGCTGTGAGTAAGCCAATTATTTACGTGTATTTAAATGCAAGATATAAACGTATTTGCAACTCCGTAATTGTTTACTTTAAAAAGAGTAGACCAGGGAGAGACGGCTGAGCAGTTAGGCTCGCATACTGCTCTTTCAGAGGACCTGACCTTGGTTCTCAGCACCCACACGGGCGGCTCACATTGCCTCTAATTCCAGCTCCAGGGCACTCACCGGCACTCATGCTCAGACACACATAGACATACACACAACTGAAATTAAAATAAATCTTAAAAGAGAAAACTTCATGGCAAGAAAGTTATGTCTTGATACTTAAAACAATAAGCAAAAAGTTATCAAATAGATAATAACAGGAAACCCCACAAGACAATAGAAAACCCTTTGTCCTTACAGCTTACATGTAAGAGGAACATGCTTAAACATAGACAAAGAGACAGGCACTGGTGCGCAGAGAGAACTAACCCCTAAGCACAAAGTGAGAACAAAGAAAAGATTTTTTTTCTTGGTATTTGGGAACTCAAAGAGAGTTCCATGAGAAGGTACAGAGAAAAAAGCATGGATAACAATATTTGTTCAACCTGTGCCCTGTTTAAAACATTTCTCTGTAGAGATGTGTAGGTCAAATTCTGAGCCTTGAAGAACTCTGCTTGTTGCGGCAGAATAAACCATGGTTATTTATTACAGGTGGCATGAAACTGGGATAGCAGGATGGCACAGAGAAAGAGAGACAGACAGAGATAGAAACAGGAAGAGAGAGAGAGAGAGAGAGAGAGAGAGAGAGTTACAGAGGGGTTATATTTTAACAAAATAAGCTGCATAATTGTGGTCTGGCCAAGCGCCTTCTACCCAATGGTAGTCTCATCCCCATCTCACAGGATGCAATTAGGCTGCTGTCACCAGCTTAGTCCATATCTGCCAGTCTCTACAACAGGCAGTGGGGATCCGATGAGGTCAGAGGCACAGAGGAAGGCTGAGAGGTAGACAAAAGAGCAAAGGCATAACCTGCATCACTGGTGTCACTACTGGATAGTTTCTTCAACAGCTCGGTGATTCATTTATTTTCAATGGGTCACAAAGCTGACCTAATCTCTATTAGCTCTAGTTTCAAAAGATGAGACCTCTGTGGCTCCGATAGCCTTTCTCAGTGTCTTCCTGTCCTGGGGATTTGTAGCTGTTCTGTCACTTGTCACCTCTCAGGAGAGCATCTGGCAGACACTTCGCCAGCACATCCCCACAGGCTCTGCCACTGCTTGGCATAGACCTAGAATCACATTCTCTACATGCTCAGACAAGCACCTGGCAAATGCATCCAGAGATATGGATAGTCTGTTATTCTAAAGGTTTTGTATAGTGCTGTAAATCAAAACCAAGAGGACTATGTTAAGAACAATTTAATGGAAATAAGATGAATTGGCACTTTTATCTATTGCTCTGTGGATATATATGGCCACGTGCATATATGCTTTATGTTTACATCACATATGCACAGTATGAATGTTTCCATTTAAAATAATACAGAATTACTTTTAAAAAGCTTTTATTTGATACACACTCTATCCAGATACAAACCAGGGGAGGTTTGGCCTTGCCCCAATAGTTTAAGTTTTCTATCTGCAGAAGCAGAATAATGAGTCCATGAGGTAAGGCATTTATTTTCACTGTATTTGGTAACAGTTTACTGGGGATGTCTGCCCAAAGATGCTTCTATTGGAAGATAAGTTGACTTCAAGGAAGACAATACTTCAAAGACAGAAAAACACAACTTAAGCCAATTGCCCATTGAAGATTGCCTATTCTTCTGGGGAGCAGGAACCTGAGAATCAGGTTAGCTTAGTTTCATCTCATATTCTATAAATAATTCATGGAAGATGTCAATTTATTCATAAGATAGGTGGCCAAGAACAAGTTCTGGGTGGTTGCCAATAACTTAGCCCTAAATACTCCATCCTATTGGAAGAATCCTGTTCTTGGCATGAGTAACTTGTGATGATGGTTGCATCCACACCCTTTAAAAAACATGCCACTGTTTTTGCATAGATAATGTGAATGTTGAAATGAATATCCTTGTGAGGCGTGTGTGAACTGGTTTTTCCCAGTGGGTATGCACACATGGTGGAAATCAGAGGATCCGAATCGGTGCCATTTGATGACTAAACTCACTTTAGGCTACAAAGGTCTTGTTTCAGTTCCACTCATACTATTCTTAATGCAGAGCAAATTTTATGTTATAAAGAGTAGCTGCAGATAATCCCATGTTCTGCCAATTATGTGGGCAGTGATTTTAAACAAAGGGTCATAAATTCTCTTTATGATATTGTAAAGCTGGATGGATCATTAAGCATAAACTTCAGGTTACATGTAATTAAGGCAAGGGGTGAATGTAAAATATAAGCTTTAAGATAAATCTTGTATTACATAGTAGATGCACACAGAGAAATGCTGTATAACTTCCATCTCAAAGATGAAGGTAGAGATGAAGAGGGATTGAGATTGCCCTGGAGGAATGACCTCTTGGCTGGGGTGGGGAGATCCAGTTTGGTGGGAAATGAGCTGTCATTTCAGGATCCCCAGACAAAGACCGTATGAGTAATCACAGCACATTTTCTACTTTTCTTATTAAATGATATACAATTAAAAGCACATTTGCTTGCTATTTGGTTGGTTTAGGTTACAGAGTTTGGCTCAATAAACACATAAAATTACTATTTATGCTTTTACTTTATGGGTTATTAGGCCTTGCAGAATGACTTACACACTAGGGAGAAGGTATGAAAAGGTGTCTACCACTTGTCAAGGTATCTAGAAGGTACTTAAGATCTGAGTCATTTCCCAGACCTCCGAAGGCCTGAACAAGGGCTTTTCCCCTTCCTTTCAGCTTTACATTGAGTGTGATAGTCCTTAGGGACTAGCCAGGGCTACCCTTGGTTCAGTATTGACATTGTGTACCACCCTCTTCTATCACATATCTACTGACAAGGGTCACATGGATTATCTGCTCAGGTCTCTAGTTACTAAGGTAAAAATGGGCTGGAAAACAACCAACCTTTTATATTTAGAAGGAGAACCATGCACACACACCTACCCAGAACGGTGCTCATTTTATTTTAAGGTCCTTCTTTCCTTCCTTCCTTTCTTTTTCTCTCTCTCTTTCTTTATTCCTTTCTCTCTTTTTATTTTTTTCTTTTTGCCGAATATAGTGTTATAACCTTAGCACTTTGGAATCTAAGACGAGAAGATTAACAGTTTGAGGCCAGCCTAGGCTAAAGAGGGAGAACCTATCTCGAAACAAGCAAACAAAATTTATTTTCTAAGACCAATTATTGTTCTAATATTAAAACATGTAAATTATGGGCCAAGTATGAATAAGAGACTTTTAGGAAAATTAAAATATTGGTCTTAATATCACACTCAAGTGAAAATGAAATTCTGTAAGATTTCAACCCATTATTTTTTTTTTTATGAAAAGAAAGTGGAACTACAACTGAAGGTTGTATCTGAAGTCTGAATCATGTGCCATCACCATTTATTCACATTTGATTAAAAACTTCATCAAGTTGATGCACTGTGCCCACCAACCATATAAAAAGAAAAAAAAACACTACATAGTTGAGAATCAACTGAATACATTTTAAAATATATGAAATCCTCTTACTTCTGGATGTGCATGTGATCATAATTTATTATAATCATTTTGCTTTAAACGTGTCTAGGCATTCTTATGGAGACTTACTGAATTACTTTTTTATGCAACAAAAAGAATGCATTTTTTATTTCCTGCAACAAAATTAGTATTATGGATGTTATACATAAATCACCCCAGTGGGGCAAAAATCTTATTTTGAAATAGGAAATGTCTCTTCATAACTTAATCTAAAATTGCAATATTTTCCTAGATGTATTACATGGTGTTAGGGAAAAAAAGGCTTTTACAAAATAAAATGAAAACAGCTCTTTGCCAAAACCTAGAGACTTAGGTAAGAAGGCAGCCAACATAAAGCAAGTTCCAAACCTGCTTGAACATTGCAACCATGTATGTCCTGTAATGTTTTCTCTAAATGTAGCTATGCTATTCTTTCAGTTAGAGTTAAGATATTATGTTGCTTACATTGTAAGTAGATTTACAGATTGCCCCTGACAAACTTTAAAAGTGGACAGATTGTGTATTAATGAGTGTGCCAAGGCTCAGTGATCTGTGTTTCACAAAATACATTCTTTAAACTTCAGTGAATATAAAGAAAAGCAGATTATGGTGTTAGGAAGATGGTTTGTATTGGTGAGAGGAAAATGAGTCTGGCCAGCCACAAACCAAGTGAGTGAATCATCAGAGGAATATAGAAATTGATAAAAGCAGTTATTGCACAATAAAAGGCCCTCAGATCACACAAAACCTTCGAAGCTTTGCCAAACATAGTCTAGTTTGCAGGCATGCACAGAATCCTCTTGTCTTAAGCAGGTCTTTGAGGGGGCAGTTCTTATAACTTCTAGATGCATTCCTTAAGCTTGCAAAGATGGATTAAAACTGAGTTCCCTTCCAAGAGCAATCAAAATTATTTGAAATTTAAATGCATGTAAAAATTGCAGCCAGGAATGATGACTCATGACTGTAATCCCAACATTCATTAGGAAGATCGTGAATTCCAGACCTGGGATGGCTTATATAGTGAACCCCTGTCTCAAAAAACAGGCAAGCCAAGAAGTGAACAACAGTGAAAGTCAAAATACCACTTGCAGAGCTGTTATTCCTTGATCCAGGCAGAATGGTGGGATCTGGGTATTACTGGTTTGTGTTGTGATGCATGCTTTTTGAAGTTAATGATACATTTGTTTATTTTAACCGTAATATCACTACTATAAATTTTGATGATTTTCTTATATTTTTTGTTTCACCATTTACTTAAATGAAGGACAAGGCTTGGTGTCATCTTGGCCCCAGCTTTTACAATGGTACATGCCTCTTCTTTCCTTCCATGCCAAAGCTTTAGACTTGTGGAAAGTACTCCCATTGGATAATGTAATTTTAGACACCCCCTTTATATATTTCTTTTGGTATTTTTCAGTGAAATGGAACTAAAGGGAGAAACGAAAGGTGTAGGATACCATTGAGATTTATTTTCTTCCTTATTTCTATTAGGATTCTTTCCAGTAAGTTCTCCCAGTGCTTTAAAGTGAGATCTGGTCCTCTGTGGGGAAGACTTCTGGATATGAAGGAAACTCGTTTAAAGAAGGTTTGACGACTCCATTGCAAGCCAGCCCAGCAAGAAAAGGTGAGTGCACTCTCTCACTTCTATAAAGTTCTTCTTGGCTGCAGGTAAAAAGTACACTGCACATTTCACACGCACGCACACACACACACACACACACACACACACACGGCTCCGCATACACACGTACACACACACTTCTACACATACACACACCCCATCACCCTCGAGCAGGGTCAACAAAGCCACCTGGAAATGTTTGCACAGTTATTCTTGACTTTTCATATTATAAATGTTTTTTTTAAAGTTTAGTTTAGATTGGACGCTGGTCAACTCTTACTCAAAACAATACACTTCCTGTAGCTTTCACACTTAAAAAGTGTTTTTAAAGGCCTACTCCTATTTCTCCCCCTCTCAAATTAAAACATTCTAAAATAGAGAAGTATGTTTGTAAAGGCACACATTCATATTTATTTATCCACTGCAAAACACAGTTAAGAGGTGACTGGCACAGTCACCAGAACTTCAGTGCCCCCTGTTACAGACATAAAAAGAAATACTTATCGCTACACTGTGTTCAAAAGCAAAAAGTTCATCACAATGTGTTGCTGAGATAATGTCAGAGCTGAAGAGATGATGTGGTCAGGCCTGCTGATCACACTTGATATTACACCTTCAGGATTCAGTCAGTCGCTGCATGGTTGTGTAACTCTAGTAGACGGAAGGATAAGAGGCTGGAGAGACAAGCCATCTCAGCGGTTAAGAATGCTTGTCTGGGCAGAGGACTGTGGCTTGATTCTGTGCATTTACATGGTGGCTCTGAGTCCTCCATAGCTCCAGTTCCAAGGAATCTAATGCTCTCTTCTGACCTCAAGGAGCACCACAAACTCACATGGTGCACATGTCAATACATACATGTGGGCAGAACGTGTATGTATTCATATACATAAACATACGCTCCATATACATAAAGTAAAATAAATAAATCTAAAAAGTTTTTAAAAGAGGGAAGGTAAAGGACACTCTCGGAACACAGATCATTGCTAGTTATACATTTATTCATAAGACATTACAGTTGTTTCTAACATCTAGCATTATCTTCATGGTGAAGAGGAAAACGCCAGTCCAACTAGAGTCACAAGGTTTTCACAGTTATGCTGACAGTGAGTTCCGAAAAGCTAGCGCTCACTGTGAAACTGCTGGAGAATATGAAATGCATTAAAATGTGATGGAGCAACTACATCAATTGCTAACATCTTACGTCATGGAAGAATAACTGAAAATTTAAGTACAGTGTTTGTATATAGATACAGATATTAAAAATATTTCATATTTAAGTTAATTCGGTACCAATGTTCAAAAAAATCTGTTTCTAAATGCATATGTTGTTTATATCAAGTGATATTTGTGTTTAAATATAATTTAATATAGTTAAATATAAATTCATGTTTATGTTCTTATAAAAATATATATAAAAATAGAGTATTTGAAGGAAGTGAATATTCATTCTAAATAATTGATGGGTCAATAGATCAAAATAGTTTCATTTTTTTATGGCAATGAACTTGAGGTATTTGTACATTTAATAATCTCAGCTCCATACTGAGTTTTTCCCTCAGTTTCCTCTCCTCACCCCCAAACCGTCCTTTAAAACCCGCTATAGCAGTGAGAAGTTGTCTCACAGCAAACTATTTGTACAATAAGGAAATTTACCATCTCGTACCTAAAAAGACATGAGAGAACGTTTTTAATGCTAGCATTAGGGTCGTTTCATACTTACACCACAGTTTTCATAAGTATGCCTACTCTAATTTGAATTAAACATGTTTGTTCAAAGAAGAATACAGATCCTAGCCACACAGTGCTACGACCCATAGGAAATGTTTTGTGTTTATACATTTGAGAACCTGTGATCTTTTACAACATATCTGAAATGCAACTGTCGTCCTAAATCAGATAGGTCTGTAGAGCAAATGAAAGTGTCTTCAGCAACGGCATCCATAAACATAGCAAAGTAACAGGTGGGAGAGTTTATCTGGCTCCACACTTTGAAATTATGTATATTGTTAGTTAGACTGTACACCCCATCTAAACTCACAGACATTTGGGTTGGGGGATGTTTGGGGAAAACACATGATCATAGAGTTGGGTATAATATTGCTTTTTATCACTCACAGAGAATCTCTTTGGATTCCCCTGTAGAGAATCACTCCTGTTCTTTCCCTGCCATTAAAACATTTTAAAAGTCTAAGAAGAGATAGTTTCATCTGCATTAAACCCACAAAGCTCAAACCACCGTAAATACCCATTTTCTATGGTGTCCTTCCTTACACATGGAATGTAGTTGCTTCTTCGACTTTACTTATCTATCTATCTATCTATCTATCTATCTATCTATCTATCTATCTATCTATCTATCTATCTATCTATCTATCTTTACATTAGCGAACCTTTGGTGTGGGTAGCCCACAAGCAGCATTACCCTATCCCCATGCTGTTACATTTCTGCACTTCTGTTTCTTTTGTTGCAATCCAATACCTTGTCTGGTCCACATGGTCCTAATTAGTGATCACATTTCAAGTGATCATCTTCTAGCTCTGTCCTTTGGCCTGAAACTAACAGATGCTCAAGGTCACTTTTGACTGTGTACATTTATGAAAACAAACAAACAAACAAAAAAAAGGTGTCACTGCTGTTTTGTAAGCTGTGTGCTTTGCTGTGCGTGCTTACACTGATGAGTGTACAGTGCTTGCAAAGTACATGTGAGGCACATTTGGTACTCAGACCGTTGTCCAGGTGAATGGCTTATCTCTAACTCTGACGTCAGCTCTCCGTCATGGAGCCTGTGCAGATCTCTGGCTCACACACATCCTGCTGAGCAGGATTTCAGAGCAAACCTGATTTACCGGACCTCTGACATGATATGGTGAATGAACGTTTGGGGCAGCACTTTGTCTCTGCAGCTTGCTTTGACTGCTGAAGTACTTCGCCACAGTGTGGTTCTCTGGTCTTTTCATCTTGATGATATGGTGCTCTCTGGATAACTTTGATTTCACTACCTGCAAATAAAGAACAAGAAATTAGGGGTGCGAAGCCACACATACCTGAACCCTGCATACAGCAATATGACCAAGTCAGGCGTGCACTGCAAGGCTGCCACACAGATGCTGCCTGAAGGGCACAGATACTATTTACATAAACACAACTAGTGTGACCTGTGTTTCAAAAAAGACCAAAGCCGAAGTTAGTATTCCTGTTGCTTTTCCAGCTTGAGTCTTCTAAGTGCAACTTAGGAACTGTTCCATATGATGCCTTTGCCACTGTGTGTGTGTGTGTGTGTGTGTGTGTGCAGAAGCACATGTGTATTTAGACCAGATGCAGAAGCATACGGATTGATATTATGTCTCTACAGTAGAGCAGACGCTCTTGTGAGTTTACACGTCATTGATTCAAACTTGGTATTTTAAGTCTGTCTGGAACAAAATGGCAACTAAAATTATTTTCTAAGAAAAGGAAAGTATTTTTCTAGTCCTTATCCAAAAGGTAATAGTGTTATACTTAGAAGTTGCATTTTTTTGATAGTAAATCATGGAACCTGAAAAATAGCTTTATATATCTTTGTGTGTGTGTTTGTGTGCCTGTGTCTTCATTTCAAATGTTCTTTTGAATAGATGGTATTACAGAACATTCATGTCACCTAATGAGTCTACAATCAAGCTGCCATCACATCTTTTTTCTTATTTCAGCCACTCAGATCTCTCTCTCTCTCTCTGCATATTCCCATTTTCTCTGATTCACACCTACTTTGTACATACCCATGTATGTCATACACACATAACACTATAGTTTGGTTTATGTTTCCATTTTGCAAAACATTGTCCTGGTGGGATCCTAAATCACTATCTTCTGCCTCTGAGACAACAGAGCTCAGGGTGTTAGAACTGAAGGTTTGGCAGAAGTGAAGTAGAAACCAAGACAGAAACTGGGGAAGGGATGAGTCCCTGGGAAGTCACATAAGAAAGAGAAAGGGAAGAAAATACTAGTGATGATGTTTGGGAATAAGAACTTCATCTTGTTTGTCATGCACAGGTAACACAGTTTTTTTCCTGTCTGTTCTTGAGACACAGAAAAGTACTCACTGATGATAAACGGAAGTATATTATCTCACATAGATTTTTCCTTATTCTTTTAGGTGTAATGTAATTATTAAGGCACATATCATTTGATCCCATAAAAGGGAATGCAATGAAAATGCATCCTGAAAACAAAACAGGATATTTTGGGAAAAACCCACAATAATTGGGAAATAAATATGATAGTTACATAGTTTAAGTAAACAAATTATTTTAGAATAATAAACCAAAAACTTTGTAAAGATCTATAACAAAATATTAACTGATTTCAGTATAAGGAGTCTATATGGGTTTAATTTGTTCTATTAACTTTTATCTTGACTTAAAAAAACAACAATGTGCATGATTTTAAGACAATGAAAAAAACAGAGGACATTAGAATTTGAGGAAAAGTGTTCCCAGTATTGTATTATAAAACCAGTAGCCCTTGTTAAACCACAGGATGTCATTGTCTTCTTTCTTTCTTTCTTTCTCTTTCTTTCTTCTTTTTCCTTCCTTTTTTCTTTCTTTAATTTTATATTTATTTAGTTTTAAATTAAAAAATTATTTAAAGTTACTTACTTTATATCCCAAGGGTGTCCCCTCCCTTTTCTCCTCCAAGTCTCCTCTCTCTCTCTTTCCCCTCTTTTTTTTCCTCCAGAAAAAGGGAGCTCTCCCATCAACCCTCCCCAGTTACATCAGAACTGAGCATATCCTCACTACTGAGCCCATGCAAGCAGCCCTGCCAGGGGGCAATGATCCAAAAGCAGGCAACAGAGTCCATATTAGAACTCTCCCCCAACTCCAATCACCAGGCAACCCACATAAAGACCAAGCTGCCCATCAGACACATGCGTGCAGGGCCTCTAGGTCCATGCACACTCCTTAGTTGACATATCAGTCTCTGTAAGCCCCCATGGGTCTGGGTTAGTTGTCACTGTTGGTCTTCTTGTGGGATTCCTGTCCCATTCAGGTCCTTCCATCTTTCTCCCAAAACTTCCACAAGATCCCTGGAGCTCTGCACCATGCTTGACTGCACGACCCAGCATCTGTCTTAATCTGTTATGGTACATTTACACAATGGAATACTACTCAGCTATTAAAAACCATGAAGTAAACCATGAAATTTGCAGGCAAATGGATGGAAATAGAAAAGATCAACCCAGACCCAGAAAGATACACTTATAAGTATGTACTCACTTATAAACTATGTTTGCAGAAAGAAGCCTAACATGATTGTCATCTGGGAGGCTCCGCCCAATAGAAGATAGAGACAGATTCTGGGACTTTCAGTGAATTGCTTTCTTTGAGAACAGTCACCATGAGACGATGCCTTTTCTTCTATCAGGCCTTAGATAGGGTGACTTATGAAGAGCAGTGAAAAGATCCAGTTGTAGCAAAGAATTACTGTGGATTGTGATTTGGAGCTCAGCTTGCCATTAAGTTTGGGCTGACATGCTGACATTCTAGATCCCAAGAGTGAAGTTCCTGAATGTCCTTTCACCTTAAGGTGTGTATATCAGAACTCCAGTATTGCAGGCCTGAGAGAGCACCAATGCTTCCTGAAGATCTTTTGTATTTTAAAGGAGATTGCCCTTAATATTAGTGAACAACATTCTGGAAGTTTATGAAAAGAAACATTTAAGCATAAATATGGCATTCAATCTTGAAATAATAGTATTCCACTGTTCTGCAGCCAAAATAAAGGCGATTTTAAGATATGATATCTTGAGTTTGGTTTGTGCCATTGCCACGATAGTCTACGTGCTAATTATATGCAAAATGAAAGCAAGTCTATATCATAACACACAGGGCTATAATGCTTTAACCATTATTTTAACACTTAGTTTAGGGCTGATGTATTTGCTACTCTTAAGTAAAGTATGTAGATAGGATATCCGAGAATATGTACGTCAGTATATTCTCTGAGATAGATTTCACCTAAAGTAAGTGTCAATGTTTTGCCAGGTTTCAATGGGAAACTTGATAATTTACCTATGATTTTAGAGAGCTTAAGTTGATCTTGGAGAAAGGGAGATGAGATGATGCCTTTACCCAGCAGCTACTGAAGGCCAGGCTAACTAATACTCCTGAATTACCAGTGCTCCTGTTAGATGCTGTTGGAAATGGACTCTGGTGACTTGGCCCATCACACTTGCTTCACTTTGCTTTGAATTTGAAAGCTATTTTTAGACAATAATAAGAGATGGTGTTTCTAATAATAAGAGACAATAATAAGGAGGTTTAAAAAACTCCTTTTTAAAAAGTTACTATTAGTTTGATACTGAATCCTGAAGGCCAACAAATAAGGAGAATTATTTCCATTTTAATTTACCAAAATAATATGTAGAGATACATAATTTCCCTGAAAACTGCTATTAAGAATCAAACCTATTTAGAAACCCTGTAGTAGCATGTGTCACACCACTAACACACACAACTAACTCCAGGATGGAAAAAAACTTCAACATTAGGAAATATTTCTTTACAGGAAATAACCAGAGCATTATGTAGAAATATATATATTCATTTACTCTGAAAACCCAAATGAGCCTACTGAAAATGATCATATATTCTAAAGCTGATGTTTAAAAATGATAAAGCTTCTCCATAGCTTATCAATAATTAAGAAAACTATTTAGAAAGCATTCCCTACAATATCACATAAATAAGTTCTACAGTGATTTACTGGCTGCAGGTGAAGAATCCATTACATGGTTAGTGAGGTACAAATGATACGTGGACAAAAAAAGAGATCAACCTTGTTGAGGCTTCACAGTTGATGGAAGTTCACTGGGCAATCGGAGGATGCATGGCAAATTTGAAAATACATGTTAAGAATCAATATAGGAAAATAACCATGATCACTTGAGAACACAAGGTCCTGGTGGTTGGGAGTGGGCTTTCTGAGTGAGCTGTTCTTCCGTGAATACGGATGAAGCCTACCTCAAAACTGAACGTGTCTCAAGTCATCCTTGCCAAAATCAAAGCCTTCTTTGTTAGAAGCTTTGCTTCCTTCTTCTTTTCCCCACACAGTCTTCTCCACTGTGTGTGTATATGCATGTGTGTGTGTGTGTGTGTGTGTGTGAGTGAGTGTATTCTTTTGGCTGAATCTAAGGCCTGGTGCATGCTAAGCACCCAGGGTTAGCCATGTTTCAGCTGTGTTCTCTGCATCCCTCCCTATCCTTCGGAAACATGCTTCTTTTGTCCAGCCTTCCTTCTGTTCCTCACAGATCCATGCCAGCTGGGAATATCTTCCCCTTATACCTTTGTAGTCCAACATCTAGAGACCCGTCCTAATCTTGTCCTCATCCTGATTGTCAGCAAGATACTTATACATAAGATTTGATAAGCCATTCATCTTGGAATCAAGGTCTCTCAGGAGCAGGAGGGAGATACGGATTGAATCATGGTGTGTTTTTAGAGAGAGAGCTGAGGGCTTCAGTTACACTCAGCCTTTGTAACCTACCGAAGGGTACATGTTCTGTCCAGGCTGCACAATTTACTAGGGCTATGAAGTCTTGTGGGAAGAAAGTCCTAAGCTGTGCTTTTTATTTGACTGTAGATGCTGTTGGTTGCGTCTCATCAACAAGGTAGTGGTCTGTGCTGGAATAACTCAGGGACCACTGAGCTATTGGAGTAGCTTGTCCCAAAGTACAAGTCACCCTGTCTCACTTCCAGGAGTTGGAGTTCATCATGAGTGTGTGGGGTCATCTTGAGATCTGCAGTGTAACATACCAAACTGAACATATCTGTGGGTCTCTGTTGCCCATTTTCAGAGGTCAGAGATCTGAATGCAGTGTTTGGGACAGAAACAGGCATTGATCACATGCTCAACATTTGTTAAACTGCCAAATACATTTTAACTTACATTAGTATGCTTCTGCCTACGTTAAGATAGAACATTTCTTTAGGGAAAGCAACCTTAAGTGCTATGTTTTCTGGAACTTGATTGTAAAATTTGGGGTCAAAGGTCCTGCAAGATGTCTCAGTGGGCAGAGGTGCTTGCTGCCATTTCTGACAATCTGAGTTAGATTCTCCAGAACCTACGTGATGGAAGGAGAAAGTTGTCTTCTATCTGTGTTCTTTGATACACATGTGCACATGCACATCTAAATAAAATAAAAAATAAAGATGTAATGAAGGACATTGAATTATATACATTTAGAAATGTAGGTTAATAGCTGAAATGTATGCAATATTCAATACTGATATGGAAAGAACAATGCTTATTCTTCAGATTAAAAAGCATTTAATACATTTTCATTGTTACCTAAACTTTTTATGGAGAAATAAAGAAATTCTAAATTGCTCTAAGTGTTATGTACAGACAGCCCAATACTTTTAAATAAATAGGAATAAAATCAAGAATATAGTTTAAAATGGAGCTATGTACCACGCTGCACATATCATATATATGTATATATATACATATATATGGAAGAGTTTTTTTAATGTGTATACTTATTTAAACTCTCAGAGTGAACAAGAATTTATGTAATCCTTTTGCAATGAAAAAGAAAAGGAGAAATAAAATAAGATAGCATATGACATATAAATACTTAATTATTGCCCTCTCTGTGTAATACCCATCTCTCAGTGTTCTGAGTTCTCTGCGCTAGAAAACACATGGAAGAATTCAGATATGGTCCCTATCCTCAAGGGGACTATATAAAGACACATGTCTAAGATACTTGAAGTAGGAACAAGAATGAAGAGACTTCAAAGACATTGTCTGGGACTAGATCTACAAGGTCAGGCACCATGTTGTTTCCATGTAGTGAATAGTTCCTGAGTACATTAAGGAAACTCAGTGCTAATTTATGGCAGCCGTGAGAATCTCTTTACATGACTATAAGTTCTTTGAACTTGTTTGTGAAAGTTAGCATCCAGCCCTCAAGCTGCTACCTGTGTCCAGATGCCAAAATATCATCTTGTTTTACTTCCAGACTCTAAAGTGGAGAAAAAAGTAATTTAGACACATTTTTTAAAAGGGTGGAAATATTATGCCAAAAAAGATGTTTGATACCTGTATAGTAAAAAGCTCCTTCCCTTTGATGCTGTGTGGAAACCAGCCAATTTGGGATCCTCCCAAAAAAATCAGAGGACTGCTTGAGGTTGCTAAAATCCAACTGATGTGTCAAGTATAGTGTAGCTATGAAAAAGAAGAGCTAGTTGCACACATGTTACGTTGCCTCCAAGCAACGACGATAAACAGTATAAATAAGCTACCCGGGGCCAATTAATAAATACTAAGCTATACATCCAAGCACTGCTCTACAGTGAGCTACAGAGGAAGTGACCCCTGAAAAGCAGGCATGCCTACATAGCAGGGGATCCATTATGTGTTGCTAATAATAATGGTTAATGGCATATACATATATGACTTGGCAAGTGTTTGAAGTATTTACCTAGGAGTATGAAACAACAAATCTCTTGCCCCTTTTAATCCAAAGTGGGTCTTTTCACCTATTTGCTTTACCTATTTTGTAAATTTTCTGTTGTGAATTATATTTTAAGTTAGTAAGATATGGAGGACAATTGATCGCATAAAACATGATAGCCTATTAATGTGATAGCATTGCTCAGTATGATAAAGTCTTGCTGTTTATCATGTCTTATAATAAAGATTTATCACAGCAAAGATCTAGGTTAGAATATGATATACACAGGTATGGCCTTCCATCTTTATTTTCAAGTAAAAATTACAGTCTGTCAATAGCAACTGATATGTCAATATGCTAACTGCAGTACTTAGGATAATATGAGGGTGGAAACCAATGTGATGAGCAGATAGACTCCATGGGTGACCAGCTGCCTGATGCCTGAGAGTGTAGGAAGAGCAGGGATTTCATTCTTTGCAGCCTAGAAGTAAATTTTACCTTTCTATAGATTTTTAAAAAATATGTTGAGCTATCTCTCAGTTTGCAGTTGTACGTTTTTATTTCTATGTAAATAAAAATGTGGTCATAGAGATATTTTAGAATATATAGAAATGCCACATTTCAACTTGACTAGTTTTGACCCATAACTTTTGTTAAGACTTTCCAAACACACAAAAAATTATTTTAAGTTACACCATAGAGTTAGCATTGCAACTTTAACTGTTAAACTTGGGCAATTTTAACACTCAAAATTGATTTCACATAAACATTCATCAGAGTGGATGTCTTGCCATGGCAATTAGTAGCTACATCTGAAATAACTTTGAATTTTCCAAAAGCCGGTACCAAGAGGGCAGGCTTGCTGAGCTGGAAGCATGTCAGGCAGATACGCGACAAGCAAATACCTTTCGTAAAACTGATCTCGACCTGAATAACCTCCAAGGAACTTCTGATGTGATTCCAGGTTCACAGAACAAAATAGGAAACAATTTGCACAGTTCCAGAACTGCCCTGGACCAGCGGAGGGGATGCTCTGGCTGCAAACGGATGATTGTGGATGAAAAGCAACGAGGTGACCTGATCGCTTTCTAAGGCTGTAAAGCATGTGATTGACCATAGGAAATACACTGTCATCTTATAAGAAAAGTGTACACTGGTGAAGTTCTGTTTATTTATAAAGTCACTTGGCATGCCAGCTGGTCTCATCAGCATGACTAGCTGAGAAAGAAGACCAAGAAGCCACAGAAATGGAATCAAACCAAAGCAACATAAGACAGCTAGAAGCTTGTGTTTCTAATTTTTCATTCGATTTCAGGATATCACACAATTTTGGCAGGTAATAAGGCATGCTTTTCTTTCACTTGCTCCACAAATATTTAATTATGGCACCTTCAAGAAGCTGTATCAATTCAAAGGACTCCATGATCCAAATGAGAAAAAGATGGTGAGGATTAGGCCGCAACATAACACTTTTTTTTTTTTGGTCCTATTTGGGGCTTCCCAGATTCCCAGTGAACACATTGTCCCTCCATCATTCACCTCCATCATAACCCTCCTTTCTCTGAGAGCTTAACCAATAGACCAGTGGTTTTCAACCTTCCTAATGTTGCAACCATTTACTACAGTTCCTCGTGTTGTGGCAATGTCAAACTGTAAAATTATTCCATTGCTACTCCATAGCTGTAATTTTGCTATTGTTATGAACTATACTGTAAATATCTTATAATTCTGATGGTCTTAGTCAATCACTGTGCAAAAGTCATGGAATTGTGACCCACAGGTTGAGAACCACTGCTATAGGTTCTCAGCTTTGGCTCTGTGGAACAAATTGTGCTCTGAAGCAAGCAGTTTGATTACCTGGGGTTCGATATTATTGCCTTGAAACCCCACGAAGCTTCCCAGTGACTCCCCATTTTAGATCAAATATCCCCTTAGTCTCATTGATTGTAAGCTGAGTTCTCACTTAATTCTAGTTCTGCACATCTCTTTTTGATGTTAACTTTTAGGTGTTTGTTTAATCTCTCTCTCTTGAATTTAAAAGTTATACTCAAGAATAAGGCATCTGCCTGGGAAGGGTATCTCAGGCCTATAATTCTAACACATGGGAGGCTGATACAGGAGGATCACCCATCACAAGTGATGCCAGTCTGGAGTATATAATGAGTAGTAGAAAAACCTAGGCTACAGGGAGTTTCAAAAACAAAGAAAAGACAAGCAAAACAAAACAAAGGCACGCAAACTGTCACTCAGAGATGCTTTGTGTGACCAGTGCTTTCAACTGCTACTTTCCCTGTATGATTTGGTCTGACAACGACACTGGTGGGGAACTCATTTCTCCTGAGGAGATCTCTGCAGCCTTTTCTGGTTTCTGCACTCCAGGAGTTCTGGGAGCAGGTTTATGAGCCCTCTCGGTCAGGTCGGGTATCAATTGTGACCCTCATTTTTCTCTTTCAAGCTCCAGGGTTAAATTGTTCTTTACTACATCTGTCCTTCTAGTTCCAACTCTACAGTTCACCTGTAAGATACTCTAAGCCTGGATGCAGATTCTTGTCTTCATGGACCTAGAGAAAGGACCTAGTGGCTGACCAGGTTTGCATCAATATCTCGCTGTGAAAATGCAGAGAATCCATGGGTTCCTACTGGTACCCCTCTTCCCTAGGCGTCTGACATGGTTTTCTTGGTGAGTTATTTGAGTGATGTAAATACCTTTATGTTTCTAGAGACTTTTTCACAAGAACTCAAGTAAAAGAGAAGAGCAATATGTATATACCTTTCACTGTTAGCCTGAACCTCATGTCTGAAGTTAGGCTTGCTCACTATGCCTGATCTCGGACTATCTGTAGTGGGCTGTGAACAGTTGTTCTGAAACTAAAGCAGAGCACACAAGAGAACAAGGTTGTAAAAAATAAATAAATCAAGGCTTGCTGTAGTTGGGTGGTTGACATTTTTCCACATCTGCTCTCTGTGTTATTCCCAGTGCTGTTCTGTGATAGAGCATTGGGATGGTTCACCGTGTCTTCAGGACATAGGAACCCAGGGATGAGGTTACCGTTTGCAATGGGAAGTAAATAGTGGTTACTTGTTGCAATGATGATACTTTGGCTCTGATTTGTTGATTGTTTCTTTAGATTAAGACAGAAAGTGCTTAAGAAATACGGATATTTTAGTTTTTTCATTTAGCAGATATGAAGGACTCTCTAAGAAGTACCATCTCTGAAAAACTGATCAGACCCTTTAAGTTATATATGTTACTAAATATGTAAATAAACTTGTGAAATAAAAAGAAAACATGCTTTGGTGTTCCAAAGAGTTTGGAAAAAAACTTTATCAAACTAACTGAGACATTAACTAATTAATTATTAATACATTAATTGGTGAGATAGCATCTTTCTGTCATCTTGCTATGTTCCTCAAGCTGGTTTCAAATTCCTGCAGTCTGTCAGCCTCCTGCCTCAGCCTTCAGAGTGCTGGGATGAAAAGCATGTGCCGCCATTTTCAGCTCAGAGTTCAACTTAGTTTATTGTAAGCGCTTTGAAATCACTTAGATTTGAGATCACTAAGATGATTTGAGAATCCATAATGTAGAGGTATAGTATTTTTCAAATACAGATCTTGTCTTCAACAAGGAAGAACATAAAACAGGATGGACAATGCTACTCCAGGCAGCTCGGAGTCTAAATAAGATAACTTAAAGTTGCTAGTGTACTTCCAGACATCATGGTCTATTGCCCACAGCATGCCATGCTCAGGGTTGAGCATCCCTTCCCTAGCCATGCTGACACTCTTCGCTCTGGTACTGCAAAGGATGGGAGGCACAGTACCAGTGCAACATAAAATAAGGGTGTGCTTGGTTTGTTTAATTATCCTTCTTAAGAGAAATACTCACAGGACAGGGTCCTACCACAGAGGACCCTGAAGGCTCTACCTAGCAGTGTATCAAAACAGATGCTGAGACTCATAACCAAACCATCGGCAGAGTTCAGGGAATCATATGAAAGAAGGGGGAGTTAGCATGACCTGGAGAAGACAGGAGCTCCACAAGGACCTAATATATCTGGGCACAGGGGTCTTTTATGAGACTGTATTTCCAACTAAGGACCATGTAAGGATATAATCTAGAACCCCTGCTCTAATGTAACTCATGGTAGCTCAGTATCCAAGTGGGTATCCTAGTAAGGGGAACAGGGACTATTTCTGACATGAACTCAATGGCTGGATCTTTGACCTCCTCCCCCTGCCCCCGAGGGAGGAGAAGCCTTGCTAGGCCACAGAGGTGGACATTACAGCCAGTCCTGAAGAAACTTGATAAGCTAGGGTCAGATGGAAGGGGAGGAGACCTCCCCTATCTGTGGACTTGGAAAGGGTCAGGGAGGAGATGAGGGAGAGAGGATGGGATTAGGAGGGAATGAGGGAGCAGGCTACAGCTGGGATACAAAGTTAATAAACTGTAGCTAATATTTAAAAAATAAAATAAAAAAACAACAAAAAAGAGAGAATAGTCAGATTTAACTAGTGGCACCAACTATTCAAGATACAGTTCTATCCTTTTTTAAGCTGAAAACCGATACAATATATTTTGATTGTGGTTTCCTCTCCCCTATCTCCTCCCAGATCCTCCACCCTCCCCACCCACCTCATTCCACACCTTCATTTTCTCTCTTTTTAGAAAATAGGTAAAACAAACAAAGAAAAAAAAAAGGCAAAGAACCAAGCAAACAAACAAAAAACCCCAAGGAGTAACACTAGTAAAAAAGAGCAACAAAGCACATGGAGCACACACAGGCTCAACACATACAAAACCGAAATCCATAAAAAACCAAAGCAGAAACTGTAACATATAAGTGCCAGGAAGATTACAAAAAAAAAAAAAAAAGTCCAAACAAAGAAATAGGAGATTAAAAAAAACATTCACGAAACCACCTTTGAGTTTGTTTTGTGTTGTGTTTTGTGTTGTGTCTCTCCGCTGCTAGGCATGAGGCCTACCCTTCAGTGTGTTTTATGTATCCAGTGAGATGCCGTTGGAGAAAACTGATTTGTCTTTAGCTTCTGGGGTAGGGATAGGGCTTGTGTACTTCCCCTCTGGGGACTGGCACCCCATCTGGCTTAGACCTGTGCATGCTGCCATTGTCTCTGTGGTTTCATATGTCTGCAAGTCCTGTTGTGTCTGTAAGACAATGTTTCCTTGGTGTCATCCATCCCCTTTGGTTCTTGCAGTCTTTCCTCTTTCTCTTCTCCATAGCTCTCTAAGCACTGAGGGGAGGGATTTGCTGAAGACATTCCATTTAGGACAGAGTGTTCCAAAGTCACTGTCTTTGTATAGCATTTTATACTCAATCAGCTTAGAAAGGCTTGAGGTCTCTCATGGCTGATGAATCCAACCTCACCAGATACTGCTCTCCAGTCTAAATCCATCCTCATCAGGCACTAACCTCTACTCTAAATCCATTGTCAACAAGCACTGGCCTGTCTCTAATCTAATCTACTTGTAGAAAGTGTGAGAATCTTCTTGCAGGTCATGGAATGAGTCCTGGCCACTCTATAATGAATGAACAATATGGAATCAGTTCCCTAAACTGGGAGGGCGTGGTACAGGAATGGGGAAGAAGTGTCCTAGAACTTGGAACCCAAAGCTATGAAATGAAAACATCAATATAATCTATTGCAAATGCATGAGGAAGAAGAAGAGATACCTAGCACCGTGACTTTGACCTTTTGCCTACCTTAGCAGAGGGAGGCATTGCTCCAATAGCTTCAGTCTTGTATGTATTTTTAATTATTTCTGTTGTGTGAACAAACAGGACAAATGCCTTTCTTTTCTAAATCCTCATCTTTCTCCCTTTTTTTGTTTTTCTTAATCACATACAAGGCCTCTGAAATCCCATTTTTCCCATTTGTTATATCTTCGCAATTGATGGTCCCATCATTCCTGCCACCAGCATCCACCAGTGTCAGCTAGGACCTTCTGACTGCCAAAACAGTGAAGATTCTGAAGTGTTAATCTGAAATGAAGTGTCTACCACATTTGACATTGTTGGTTCTGTCTTGATAATTTTGTTCTCTTGCTTTCCAGAGCACTATTCCTGGAACTGTATGAACTATGCTACAGTTCTGTCTCTAAAAGTTCATGCTCTAAATTTACACGATCACGTTTCCCCAAGCTTTTCCTGACCTATTTTTGTGGCTTCAACTATTGCCTATTTACTGAACACTCCCAATCCTACCTCTAGTCTCAACCTGCCCCTTGAGCTTCTTCATACCTGTAGATCCAACTGCCCGCTCAGAACACCACCTGGATGTCCTACAGGCATCTCAAAAGCAACATGTTGAAAACTGAGTTCGTCATCTTTTCCCTAAGCTGATACCTTTTAGTTCTTTGTCTCACATGCTGTCTCAGCTCTCTAACCAGTCATGCAAGTTAGGAATCCCCTTGGATTCTTCCCACTCCTTCATTCCACAGATAAAACCTACAGATTATGCTCCTTAAAAATAGCTTGTGTTTGTTGTCCACTTCTGTCTTATGCTTGCTGCTTCTGCCCTCTTTGTAGTAGACCTTCACCACTTCTCATCTGACTTCTGGAAAAATTAGCTTACATTCTTGGCTTGGTTCTCTCCACATCCTCCCTCTTTGGTTATAAACTTTTGAAGATAGATGTATTTATTTTTATTTTTGTGCATGCGTGTTTGCCTGCAAATATGCATGTGAGACACATGGGTGCAATTTTCTAGTCAAAGAAGGCATCAGATTTCCCGGAACTACAGTTGCAGACACTTGTAAGCTACCATGTGGGTGCTGGAAATGATATGCAGGTTCTTTGCAAGAACAGGAATCTTTTAAAGACATCGCTCAGGTCTTGGTTTATACATTTTTCAGACAGAAATACTAGCTCATTCTCTGTGTAAGAGTTTCAATGGCTGTCCACTACCTACAGGATTAAAGGCTAAGTGTTCACCATGATTTGGGCCTGAGTATTTTTCTCCAGTCTCTGCTTTTTGTTTGTTTTGTTTTAAACTGATGTTCTACCATATCCAGAATTTCTCCTGGTTCTCTGAGACCAGAATTACTCATTGTTCCATGGGGTCAGAATGGCCTACCTCTCTGGGCCTTGGCTAGGGCCAGTTTTCCGCCACAATCCAACTAAGCAGTTTTGTTGCTGTTGTTTGGTATCTTTCTGTTTGTTTTTATTGTTGTTGCTTCTAAAGAGAACGTTCACTCAGTCTTCAGACCTGGACTTATACCTCTTTTCCTGTATCTGTGATGGCTTCTGCATATCTCAAACGTGCTACTCTATATATTGTGTCATATGGGTTTTTATAACTTACATTTTTACTAGTATCTTGAGGCTAGGGAACAAATGTGCCTTATTTATTTTCACTTTCTACTGTTTAGCTCTAGAAACAGACGCATTAAACAAATGCTGGATGATTACATCAAGGAATAAACAAGACTGATAGATTTGGAACAGAATATAGGGCAAAGGTTTAGAAGAGTATTCATGTGTAAACAGGACTTAGTAACTGACTTGTTTGGGTTGTTAACTAGTAAGGAAAGACAAGCAAAACACTTTAGTTTGTAAGTGGCAGTACAGGCCATGCTAGTGGGAACAAACATTAACGAGGACTTGAGTCATCTTTGAGGACATATGGTTTTTGAGGTGTTTTTTTGAGTCTTGTAATGCATTCTCCAGCTGATTTCGCAACAGTAGTACTTAGAGTACTTAAGAAACTTTTCCAGACAAAATTGTCCTAGTAATGTACTGCAAACACTCATGCTTTGGGAAGACATTCCCAAAGGTGCAGGAGTCACTTACATCTAGGTGGTAACCAGCACCTGTCTGATTGGACTTAAGGCCCACTCAGCAGGAGGGAAATTATGGATGTTACTAGAAACCTAGCCAGTTACCTAGGGCTAGTGAAGTTATAAATCTTAGAGGAGAAGCATATTATAGTTACTTTAACTAAAGCAGCAAAATTTCCAAAGTGCATTCTAAATATTTGTCCTTGTACTCATAAACAAGCTTACTTCTCTTCTTCATCAAAGAAGCCTGTCTTTGCAGCAGATACAGACCATTATGGAAAACCACAATGGTCCAAATGCAGAGAACAACTGATCATGGGGTGCCCAGCCCAAATAGATATATCTACAACACAACCACACACCTTATGCTCTGGAAAGGTCATGGAAGAAGTGGGTGAAAAGATTCTAAGAGCCAGAGGATTAAGAAGTCAACTATGAGGTGGTGTTTCCCAGAAATGACAGGAAACCTGCACCTATCACACCTTAAAAAGACCTGAGTGATGATGACAATACTACTAATAGATAAGATAGAGGAGAGAGCAAAATAGCACAGGGCTTTGTCCCTAGATAAATAACTACTGGCAACTAATGACTGTAGAGAGAGGGAAAATCAGTCTTCCTCAGGAATGAACCCTTAATTGGTCTTCTGATAGCAAGTGGTCAGCCCTGGAATTATTCCTTTACAAATACAACACTAAGTAGACTCAGCAGGTTGTATTTATATACTTATGCATTTATGCATATGTGATGATACTAATTAAAGGTAAGGGGGTTATAAATTTACAAGTGATTGAAGGGGAACATAGGAGAGAGAAGGGTTGGAGAGAGGAGAGGAAGGAGAAAATGATGTAATTAAAAAGTAAGGGGATGAGAGCAAGAACTAGGAGAGAGAATAGAAGTCAGTGGGGGCATCTCTGGGACAGGGGAGGCTCCTGGGTGTCAATGGAGGTGAACCTAGCTGAGACTCCAAGCAACAGGTGTTAAGGAGCATGAAGTCAGCACCTCGTGTAGCCACGTGGGGCTCACAATGGAGGGAGGGGGGCATCAACCCACACATAAAACCTTTAACCCCAAATGTGTCTTGTCTACAAGAAGTGGAGGGATGAAGATGGAGCAGAGATTGAGGGAATAGCAAACCAGCGACTAGCCCATCTTGAGACCCACCCCACAGGAGAGGGCTGACTATAGTCACGATTAATGATATTCTGCTAGGCTTTCAGATAGGAGTCTAGCATAACTGTCTTCTGAGAAGCTTCATCCAGCAGATGATAGAAACAGATGCAGAGACCCAAGGCCAAGCAAGAGGCTGAGTTTGGGGAGTGCTATGGAAGAGTGGGAGGAAGGATAGAGGTTGCTGAAGGGGTCAAGGACACCACAAGAAGAACTACAGAGCAAACTAACCTGGGCCTATAGGGACTCACAGAGCCTGAACCACCAACCGAAGAACTGAACCTAGACTTCCTATACATATGTAGCAGATGTGCAGCTTGGTCATCATGTAGGTTCCCTAACAATAGGAACAGTGGCTATCCCTGTTACCTGCTTCTGGGTCACTTTTTCCTAGCTAGACTGCCTTGCCACTCCCCAGTGGGAGAGAATGTGCTTAGTCCTGCTGTGATAAAAGGTACCAATTGGGGGTCTCTCCTTCTCTGGGAGAGGGTGTGGGGGTGAGACTGGGAGGAGAAGAGGGGGCCTGGGATTGGGATGTAAAGTGATTAAGTAAATAAATAAATAAGTGGAGAGAAATTACAAAAACAAATCTATGCTCACAGTTAAATTCTGAGTTTTTTCCTGTCAGTTATACTGTCATTTTATTTGTTCTTTTTTTCCTCTCAAAAGTTATTACTTCAGTTTTAGACAGATGAATTTAAGGAGTTTGGTGTGTGTGCTGTGGGTGTATATGTGTGCACGCACGCAGTGCTGGGAATTGAAACTAGGGTCTCACGCACAGTAGGCAATTGCCAAGTGTCTTATCCCTGAGCTACATCTTCTGTCCAAAGGCATTTGTTTACTCTCAGTCCTCATAGTGTTTAGATACTAAATTTGAAATGTGAAGGAGAAAGAGACGAACATCATTTCTAAGCTCATCATGTTGTTTATCCAATTAAGTCAAATAATAAAGCATGTAGTATTAAGACTAAGGAACCACAGAAAAACCATCGCTAATAGAACTAAAATACCTTCCTCTTTTCATTCCATGTCTGTATGTAAAGGCAACCTGTTGGGTGTTAATGCCAGATGCTTTCTGTTGCCTGGCTCAAAAGTTGCAGTCATATTTGCCAGAAATTAAATCTATTACATAAGGCCTGCACCACGGATTAGACTAATTAATAAGCATCCAGCGCTTGTTGTGGGTTTGCCCTTTCTGTAGCTAGGTTGGGCTGATAGAGTTTGTAGTCTCTGCTTTCACACTAGATGTTTGCAATACAACGAAAGACACCATCTGAAACCTCTGTTGTGCAGAGCTCCCAGGATCCAATCCTCTTTGCTGTCCTGCATAAACACTGGGAAAACAAGATTTCGTTCCCATCCATAAAAAAAAACACCTGGTTTGCTAATCAGTGAGGAAGTTTTAGTCGAAACGGATGCACACTATTTGGAAACAGCTTAGAGATTCAAGGCAACAGCCTATTCGCTTTTGTTGCATTGACAGAGAAAAGCGGCTTTCCCAGACTTTCTTTCACCTGTGACACACACAATTTACAGACACACGTCTGCTCTGTCTGCAGTAGAATCCTGGCCATAGAGCAATGAGATGTTAACATCTCAATGCAATGCTTATACCCACTCCCCCCAAGCGTCCTTGACTATATGTGGGGATAGCTTAGTTGGTACAGGGGATAAAGCTCCTGCACAAAAATTCTTGGCATTTCTTGTTTTTTTTCTATTATCTTCAGGTGACCTTTTTCTTTTTCTTTCTTTCTTTCTTTTTTTTTTTTGCCAATCTCATAAAATGAACATGAAGCAAAAAAAGAATGTAATCAACAGAATTTTTACATTTCGTTATGTGACACTTTAGAAAGGCTCTAACATGCTCGTGTGTCATCATGAGAGCTGGCCTGAGGTACACTGCTTCAAACTGCCAGTAAAGAACAATCATGTCCATGATCAGTGAGTGAGTTTAGAGACCCTGTGAACAGGGGTCAGTTGAGAAAGATGACTTCATCAACTCCATGCTGGAGTTGCAAAACCAAATGCCCCTAAAAGCCGATTTCATTGCAATCTGAAGAGAGTGAGCATGCATTGCAGCATTCAGGAATCAGCTGAAGTCACCTGCGGAGAACGCACATGGCTTGCCCTCAAGACATGTGGAATACAGTCAACCAAAAGCAATTTGTGTGCGCTAGCTGTAGGAAAACATAAGCTCATAAGTTATATTTTACCTGCCATGTTTAAATCTTTCTTTTGTAAATTAAAGACAGTTTCTGCTAGAAGTAATTATAAATCAGTATTCTACTGTGGCGGGGGAGTTCAAAGTACTTTTGTTTGTGTGTGTGTGTGGTTTCCAAATTCCAGGACTATTAGTCTAAACCACAGGAGAGCCGGGTAATAAAATCATATTGGAAGGACATCTTCCATTTTTAAGCACTCTACGCCTCTGGCGGGCATTTCCTTGTTAGTCTTTCAGAGCACTAAAACTGAAAAAGAAAGCACACGCTCTTCCTCTAATGTACTAATTGAAGACATATTATGTAAACATAAATAAGCAAACATTTTCTAAAAGAAGTTAAATTTTTTCTGTGAGCTTGGTGACTATTGGCTTGCTTTTGTGATCTACCATGATCCTGGGACGGTTTGTTTTTTTGTTTTTGTTTGTTTGTTTTTCTCTTCCAAACTACTTGGGCATGTATTTTTAAGCATTTAGCTTTTATAACTAGAACAAGTACTCTGCGGGTGGTAGATTTTGTTGTGGCAGTAAGTAGAAACACAGTATCCTGCACCCTAAAATCTGTTCTGCAGCAATATGGCCAAGTTTCAAGCTGAGAGTTGAAAACTTAGATGTTCCCCCCATGGCTGTTGGCTTTCACTTCTCTGAGATGTAGCGTCACTGGTCACTTGAGAAGATGGTGCACATCTATCAGCAGAGCATAGAGGACAGGCACCATCTTAATGGCTCTTGGGTGTTTGTGAGGCTCTGGAGACCAAGATGGAGTGAAGTCAGCTAAACAAATAAACAGGATCAGAAATAAACTGTAGCTGTGATCTCACTGGTCAACTGACTAAACGTATTCTGGGTTGTAAAGGGAACTGATCAAGAGAGAAGTGGGGTGAATCAAGATCTGATGGGAAGGTAAACTGGGGTACCCTTTGTCTGAATGTCAGCAGAGTCTCCTGAGACCTGCATTCACACAAAGGCTAACAAAGGAGCTCATATCCCAAATGTGGGGTGGCTGTTTCTTCTGACCGGAAGCACTCCCTCCTAGAGGGAGACGGGAGACTCGGACAACCCAGGCAGCTAAGAAACTTACAAGACTCAGGAAGCCCCGAAATCGAAAGGATTCTCAAATACTATGCCCAAGGTTAAATTAAGCTGTGACCACTGCAATGGGGAGAAGACTCTGTGGTGGAGCTGCCCACCAGGGGAACAGGGAACTCTGGGAAGGCAGCTTGGGTAATATATCACCCATGTCGGGGTGGGCTTTTCAGTGAGGTAGAGACCGTCAAGTCACATGCTCCTGTAACAACCTTCCCCTGATGTTTCTGGGGGCAATCTTAAGAAATTCCCTGGGATTTCTGGTGGGAGGGAGGTGAGACTCATCTTCATGCTCTCAGCCTCCCAACATCCTGGGTTTTTCGTTCTTGAACACTAACTTCTAACACCTTGTTTCACCAAGCTGGTGGTCACCTAACCTCTTTTTGACGTGGTTTTTCTCATGCAAAACAACACAGGCAGTATATTAAAGGTATAAGATAAACAAACGAACAAAAGCTAAACTCAGCAGCGCTAAGCTACAAAACTCCAAAAGCCTGAAGAAAAATACCTCGTGGAAATGGCATCCACAGTTGCCCTGCAGAAACTCTTTGTGTCGTCCCATTGTGATGGTGAACGTGTCCACTACTTCGTAGCCGTGCTTTTTGGCAGCTTCCAGAATGCTCAGATTTTCTTTATGTAAGTTCTGTACTTCGCTCTGTATTGCCAAGCAAAAGACACAGGGTTTTTATTAACTGAGGATTTTTTTATGATTTAGCAACTCGAACGGACATTATGTAAACAGCATCTTCTTTTATCAAGATTGGTTGTATTGTGAGATGAATTTCATGTCAATTTTAAAAATAAAGACACGCTCTATTTTTTCTCAAAGCATCAACATAATTATTCATGAATACATGATGCAACAATTAATAGATAACAGATATTCTCAGTTTTTTTCTTACCTAAAAACAATTTTTATTGCTTATAAGTACATATAAATTTTTCAGATTGAAAACTGATATTTGACATACCATGAGAGGCTTCATTTGCTTGGATGTGCATTTAATTAAGCCACATGAATGTTAGTTGGCACCTGAATTTTGCTTAGCTTCTTGCTGAGGGACAGAATGGTGAGGTACACGGTGTGTGGTCCTTGCTCGTATGTCACAACACTCTAATTGGAGAAATGGGTACATCCACAGCTAATGAGTCCTTCACTTGGGGAATGCACAGCAGATTCTGCTCCGAGAGGAGGATCGCCACCAGGAGAAGTGTGGCAGCTGCACCATGACACTTCCAGAGAAGACTCCAGGATAGTTTGGAGTGAGGTTTGCTACTGGACATGGAGAAAGAGTATGGTTTGGGGGAAGCAGCAGAACTGAGCAAGGGTTCCAGCTGCTGCCCCTCTGGATCACAGTCTTCCCTCCTTTCCTGCTGTGTTGCTGGCAGTGACTGAGTCTGACTAGGGCTCTGGTTCAAGTCCACCCTGTCAGGAAGGGACAGTATCACCTATTACTCTAGCTCCAAGACCTTCCCATGGCTTGGTTCAGTTTCTCAAAACCGGCCTGCAATCTGAGACTTTCTCCCCAATCCAGCCTACTTGCTCTCCTTTCTTATCAGACACTGTGTCAAATTCAGTCTTCAGCATGTTAGCTACTCGGTAGATATGTGGTGAAAACTGAATGACATTCGTTGGACTGCAATGCAAATGCTTCCTGCCTATGCCTCAACACTTCCTTTGATCCCCTCTACACATTTCCTTGGCACTTCCTCTTATTCCATCAGTCCTGTTGTGATGCCTCCCAAGGGAGGCTGGGCTTGCATGCTTATTTTTAACCTAGCACTCAGAGAAGATTGTTTTCTTTAAGATAAAGTCAGTGACTAGAGAAACGTCATAAAGAGGCAGCCCCAGATTAATACCTAATAAGTTAATTCTTGACTGGTGTGTGGAAGTGAGGAAGTGGAGGAGAATATCATTCATGAAGAGGACATGGTTCTAAAGGCCTGGAGTCACTGAGAGCATGACATGCTTGATATGTGTGTACATGTGAACCTGCACTCTGATGAGAAGGGGTGAGTCTACAAAGGAAGCGAGAGGCCTATCTTGAGCAGCTCTGAGAGTTCAGAATGGGGTGCCATCTTTGCCGACTGTGGGCCCTCGCTTCTTTCTGTTCTCTACCTCTCTTCTTCCATGTCTCCACTCTGTTAATTAAAACCGATGATCTGGACCACAGCTCTGGGGGCAGGCAGAATCTCAACAGTCTACACGATAGTAAGTGGGGAAGACATACCTGCTGAGACAAATGGTTGGGAGCTAACAACCTAAACGTAAGAGGGTCACACATACCAGCTGCTGTGAAAAACAATGTAACCAGAAATAAGCGGTGCTACCGGCATCTCCAGGAAGAAATGCAGCTTTTGAATAACACTAAAAAGGTTCCAACTCCTAACTTAGGGCACAGAACTATCCAAGTTTCCTCCCCTGATCCCCAGTTGTCCTAAAACCTTCTATTCCCTAGAAGTTAATATCCCAACTTACTCTAAGTTGCCCAAACCCAAGATGGCCTCCCTATGGAGGATTTGGAGTTTGGGCTTTGACTACAGTTCTCTTGTATTGAAGAATACTTGTCATTAAGGAAGGCAAAGTTTCAAGTAAGGAGAAGGAGATCCCATGCTTCGTGCTTGAAAAAGGTAGATGGGCTCACAAAGAGCGACCATAGGCTGCTGACATATTAACTGGACAGTGTGTCCCTAACCCGTGACTGTACTCACTCATAAACTTGGGCTGTTTTCTGCACTTGAACAGAATGGCTGGTTCTCTGACCTACAGATACCTTTCTTTCCCCTGATAATTTTTTCTTCTCAGTGCTGAGACAAATTTACTATCTTAAGAACTAGCCAGTGGCACCTAATATCTTTCGTGTATGGATATCCAACTAGAGAAACAAACACACACACACACACACACACACACACATCATACTATTTCCCAAAAGAGTCACTGATATTGACAGTCTCATTTGTGGTTTCAGCATTCTTCCCTGAAGAAGGTAATACCTCTCACTAGAACCTCTAACAGTGAACACACAAGCTCTCTTGTTTATGCGTTCAGTGCTGTTTAGCACAGCTTGGATTTGTTTTTTTTTTCTTCCTCCATCTCAGCACATTATTTACAGTACATTTATGGGCTATGGTCTCCTGCTCTGCTGGAACAGTTAGCGTGTATTTGGAATCATACACACACACACACACACACACACACACACACATATGTAAATGAAGGCTGATGACAATGGTAGAGTGCCTGTCAAATCCTAAAGTAGATCCTAACTGGTAGAGTGCGATCAGGGATCCTAAATTCCTGCAGCCTAGGAGAAACGGCCTTACCTGTGTTAAGAAATGCACTCCTTCCACTGGCAGGTGAAATCCAATCCCCAAGGTTTTGATGATCACTAGGATATTGAGCAAATTTTCCCTGAATGAAATGATCAGAATTTTAAAGTCACAAACTTCAGTTGCATTTCCTCATGTTTGTTAATTGCACAAACATGTATGATGGAATCCTTTTAGAATTTAGAATTTAAAGTATTGATTTGCCATGTAGTAAGATTTTTCTGTAGACAGTGTTTTGTGTGTTAATCAGCTAATGATGACAATTATGTTGTTTCTGATAAGAATGTGTGAGACAGTGTTCTTAGAACTTTCACTCTAGATATATGTTTGTTGTGACACAAGGTCTTGCTAGGTAGTTCCTGTTGGATTTGGACTCAGCATCCTCTCACATTAATCTGTGTGTTTGAATTACAGGTATGTGTTACCATACCCAAATAGAAAATATGTTATGACCTGGAGTAAGTTTAAAAATAGAATGCTAAGGACCCTGGTTAAATATGAAAGTGTTTTGAAATGTGAAAATTTCCTTTAAATCTTTAATTTTAAATTCCAAATCTGCCCTCTCAGGAAGCCCCAGATGGGGTTTGGTTACGTAAACGGTATTTCCAAAGAAAAGATTAAGACATTGATGACAGTAGTTGCAGAGAGTTACCTCTTTAAAACCTTGTGAATAATTTGCATGTGATTGGAATTAAGCCACTGAACACCACCAACAACCAACACAGTCCGGTCAGTATTCTCTAAAGGACGCGATCTGGAATCCAGAAAGAAAAACAACACATGTTGTTTTAGAACAGATGGTAAACATTTTAACTGGATTGCCTCATATTTCAATGAACCATGTCTGACTTCCTGATCACAAGACTTCCTTGTCATTTGCAGTCCGTCTTCAGTCACATTAGTGGGTTACCTAAGCCTTTCAGCACATTCGATATATCATGAGCAGTGGGGACTGACTGCACAATGGTGGCATTTTGCTGTTCATGGTAGTTCCGTTTTACCTTTGCAGGAGATGCTCAAGCGCTGTCTCAAATGTTGGTCTTGATGAAGGGCTTCTCCAGAACTGTGGGTAGTAGGAGTAACTGACCAAAGTCTTCCCACCGTTGACCCTGGGGTAGAGCTTCATGCCATGCACCTTCTGCCCCTCCTGCAGTGTTTCGTTTAATCTCTCAATGAGGTAGTACATCATCCCTCTGTTGGTGGAGTCTCCAATGAAAAGAATCTGTACAGAAAACATGCTTGTTGTCAAATCAGATGTTTACATGGTACATAATACAATCAAAAATATTTTATTAAATGCTCACACAACTACACATCTAATTGAAGGGTAGCCCTTTAGCCTTTAGAAACATCTGTAATCTTCCCTATCATTATATCCCCCTAACTCTTGTTCATTTATTTCTTCCATATTTTTAGTAATGACATCATCTCCTGATTTAGTAATTAGTGTGTGAAACTTTCATTTGATATTATTTTTCAATTTTTCTATCTCCCTTATATCCATCGCTTTAATCATGTTTGTCTAATCAGGTAACAAGTTTAACTAATAATAAAAAAAAAGATCCATGGAATGCTGCAGAGCTCTAAGAATACTTGAGGTTTTTCAACCCACAGAAGTAGCTCCACAGAAAACATGCCATTACGTAAAAGAAGCAAGAAGGCAATGTATGACTGGGTTCTTTGTGAGCAGTGTCTCACTCCACTTTGATACCCCAGTGATACTTGTTTTCAATGAGGTCTGTCATGCTCCTGGCACAGCTCAGCTTCAGGCCTGTACTCCCCCGAAAACTGTGCTGCTGTATACATACCACTCACAGCTTCTCTTCTGCGCCCCAATTCATTCAAAGCTATCTTAATGGCACGCTCAAAATTGCATTCATTCACCATTGTCGACCGAGTCAATTCTGGACTAGTTGAGTTCAGCTAACAGTTACTGAGACTCCATTGCTTAATAATCTCTGATATGTGGAGACTGCCACAGATGGGAAATTTGAGACTTGGGGGATGGGTCGTAAATCTAGTAAATGGTGAACACAAGACTCAAACCCAGGTCTTCTGACTTCCAGAGCAGGTCAGTGGCCCATCTTCTCACTGCATCTCCCTGTATTAGCGTGGCAGACTTGGGGTTTCTCGTGGAACATGATTTGTATTCTACAACATCTGTTTTTCCCTTGTGTTAATCCATCTGCCTTGAGAGGTCCTTCCTATGCAATCCCCCCTGTCAACCATCAGAACCGACATAAATGCTGTTCCTACAAAAGGTTTCCTTTGGTGTCCAAGCTACAGTTGCTGTATTCTGTGATTCCATTAACTTTTAGTTTTGTTATAGATTTTATCAAAGGCTGCATGACGTTATGGCTACTTGCATCTGTCTTTTCTGTCATATATTACCAACAAGTATTTGAAAGGTAAATATTAAAGTTTGCTTTCCTTCATAATGCCACACACACATGTAAAAAATACACAGAGTCGAAAGTAATAGGAACTTTCATGGTAGACAATTCCCTTTGAACATTTTCAGGTAAGATTTAATTCACTCTTCAGTTTTATTTTGGTTTGTTTTGCTTTCTCTCTCTCTCTCCAGGATTTGGTTTTTCCCTTAGTGATGCACATATTTTCTCTGTTACAGTTACAAGAGCACACACTGCCATCAGTTCTCATTTCTCACATCCACAGTGAATTTACTAAGAATCTGCAAAAGCTTATCCTCTCCTCGGTGTGCTGAACTACCTCCCTGAGGAAGCCTAGGAAGCTGTTCCAATTAGCCTTTGGATACAATACTGCTGTCATACGCATAGTTGCTGAACAGAGGAACATGACATGCCCCCTCACTGATGCTTGTGGTCAAATTCCATCCGGGTGGTAATATTCTAGCAAGATAAGATAGTGAAACAAATCAAATTGATTCTTGCTAGATTTTTCATCTGGTTTTATGGCCTAGAGTCTTGATTTTTTAAAAATGATTTATCTTTAGTGGTAGAGACTGAACCCTGGTCCTTACTCACACTAGGCAAGCATTCTGTCACTAAATTGTCCCTAGTCTTTCCATTTCGAGACAGGATCTAAGCTACCTAGGTTGGCCTTGAACTTGATCTGTAGCCTTGGCATGCCTTGTGAACCTCCTGATTAACTCTCACAAGTGGCTGGGATTACAGGTTTGTGGTTCCGGGTTCAGGAGAATTGTTGCTTTTCAGGAGGACTTTTGGGCCACCAAGAAAGTGCTTCAGTGACCACTCAGTTCCCTCTGTGGTAGTTTGTTGGGGTTCTTTACCACAGACAGAGCAGCTTCAACAACATAGATTGCTTTGTGAATGCTTCCAGAAGCCAGAAATACATATCCAAGAGACCTTCTGGAGGACTCTTCAGCTGGTCCATGTTGGTCTTTTCTGTCTGCCCGTGGTCTTCCTCTGTGCCTCTGTGTGATTGTGTCATAAGACTCTGGTCATACTGGATTTGTAGACTACCCATCTGCTGTTTTTTATCCTGTTTGCCTCTTCACTTATCTTATGACTGAATATCAGAACTGTCTGGGTTATGAGGGTTTAGATGTTCAGCTTATGAATTTGATGGAAATATTACAATTCAACTCAGAACACTAAGAATCATTGAGAAAGAGTCTTTTGTTGTTGCGATGGTTTTAAGACAGGGTCTCTATAAAGCCCAGACTAGCCTCTAACTCATGATCTTCCGGCCTCAACCTCTCAAATGCCAGCTAAATAAACTAAAGATTTATCATTGTTTCTTTTCATTTCCACATCCTCTCCAGCAAGTATTATCACTTGAGTTTTTGATCTTAGCCATTCTGATGGGTGTCAAGTGAAATCTCAGGGTTGTTTTGATTTGCATTTCCCTGATGACTAAGGACACTGAGCATTTCTCTGAATGTTTCTCTGCCATTTTATATTCCTCTACAGAGAATTCTCTGTTTAGCTCTGTACCCCATTTTTAAATTGGATTACTTGATTTGTTGCTTTTTAACTTATTTATTTCTTTATATATTGTGGATATTAGCCCTCTGCAAGATATAGGGTTGGTGAAGATCCTTTCCCAGTCTGTAGGCTGTCGTTTTGTTCTGACAACAGTGTCCTTTGCTTTACAGAAGCTTTTCAGTTTCATGAGGTCTCATCTATTGATTGTTGCTCTTAGAGCCTCTGCTGTTGTTCTGTTCAGGAAGTTGTCTCATGTGCCAATGAGTTCTAGTATTGAAGTTAATCCTTCCCAGGCAGTGAGTCCTGCACTAAGTATCTCAAGCATTAGGTATCTATCTCTAAAGTGGACTACAGAAAGATATGAAAATTCAGACACGTCAAAGAAATTGCATATTACTTCAAGAACATCTAGATTTCCTGTCTTTTCCATGTGGCTTTATCTGAAGCCCACCAAAGCTCATCAGAAGCAAATTAGTGCTGTTTCAAAACCCTTACATACTACTCTTTAAAAACGAGATGATATTTTCAGTAAGTTGTGTTCCTTCCACAAGAGTTTGTTTCCTTTGTGTGTAAATTGGAGGGAATAACTGCACCAGAGGGCTTAAGAGCTGTCAAATACCAATACTGGCAGTCAGAGAGTGAGATACCAGTGTATGCTGGTCTCACAGCACAAGAAAGATGAGCAGCATGTTTCATACTTCCAGGGTACACTGTAGGGTGCTTGAAACTCATTAACACACAGACAATCATGGCAGAAGTAAGAAGTATCAAAGGCCTAACTAACTCTCTCCATCCCCATCAAGCCAGCCACTACTGGGAACAGCAAGCCTGAAAATCAAAACTTCTGCTGGAGGACTGAAGCCATGACCCTCTACTCTGAGCCCTCTCAACAGGGAACTGGAGTCTCCATAGCAGAGTGGTAGCCAGTAAGAGCTACATACAGATTGGTAGACAGTTCATGCCCATCATTAGCAAACAAGTTCTGCTCTATAGTCTTCTTTAATGCAGGTGGTTCTAGATAGCTGTCAAGATACAGACCAGGGAAGAATATTCTGGAGGGTTAGTTTAATCAGGTCTTTCTATTTATGAAAGGTGGAATTGATAAAATCTAACTAAAGCATTCAGCCATGATCTTAAGTTTGTTTTGTCAGTGAAAAGGCTTTGCCAGAGCTAAGTTAGGGTTCTTAATAAGCGAATAGGGTTCTTAATAACCTTCAAAATGTCAGCTCACTCAGTGCACAGAGCATAGTTACACAACATCATCAATTACAGGGTGGCCTTTCGATCACATGGTTCACGTTCACTCTTTAGTATCTTAGTTAATTTAGCTAAATTACCAAAGGAAGTAAATTATTTATTTTGAAGGATACTTCCTATTTTAAAAGACTTATATTATTATAATAAATATCTGTAGCTGTCTATTGAGTTGACAGATCGTCTCCAATGAAAACTATAATGGCCTTATAATTGTGTGCAAAGGTATTGGTTGGCTTAAACAACCAAAGTGGGGGGGGGCAAGTAAGAATTGTCAACAATAATCAACTTTGTTAATAAAAGGCTAAAATAGCTAGCCCCTGCCCCCAAATTAAAGAAAATTTAAGAACCTAATGACCATATGGGGATGTGGTAAGCAAAACACATCACATAAACTGCTTAGTGCCAGGAAAGTAGACTTTTTGGGTCTTTATTCTCTTGTTATATTCTTTAAATTTTTCAATGGTTTGTTTTAATTTTATGTTTAATTTTATCAGTGTTTTTCCTGCATGTATGTCTATGTGAGGATGCCAGATCCCCTGGAATTGGAGATACAAATAACTGTGAGTTGTCATGTGGGTGCTGGGAATTGAACCCAGGTCCTCTGGAAGAGCAGCCAGTGCTCTTAATTGCTGAGCCATCTTTCTAGCCTCATTCTTCTCTCATGTCTTTAGTTTGAGTCTGAAGTGACCTGAACATTCCTGATTAGCATGAAAGTATGCCCACACAAGGCTGAAAAGCAGGGTTCTCATGAGCTAAACACCCATCTATCAGTAAGGAAAGGGGCATCTCAACTGTAATATGTGGCTGAGCTTAATGAGATTGCTAATAAGATTTAGGTCATGATGAAAATCTAGCCAACAAAACATTTCTCTGTGAATTTTGATATTGTTATAATGACTGTTTTCTAATTATGCATTTTAATTATATTAGCTATACATGCACAACCAAATTGCTGTTTGCCATAAACATAAATGTAAGATCAGGATTTAAGCAACCCACTCTCAATCACACAACACTGAGCAAAAAAAAAAAAGGTAAAAGAAAAAATAAAAACAAACAACTGTGTGATGGCATAATGATTCATCTCTACTGTCATTTCGTTGGGCCTATTGCTGGAGGAGGGTATCGTGCCTAAGTCACCATTAGCTGGGAATAGTGAAGAGGCACAATCATGTCTTCTTAGTCACCCCAATTATTGAGACTCACAAGTGACAATGAATCCTGTAATCTTCATGGAATTCATGTGTTATTCAAGACATAATTTTAACACACTAATGTCCAAGATCATACATGACTTAAAAACACTACTTAAAAATTTATATGTTAACCAATGTAATAAAATTAAAGATGAAGTAATAATTCCATACACTAAAAACATCTGACTTTTGACAGTGAAGACAAAAAATATATACACTGGAGGAAAGACAGCATTTTCAATGAAATGGTGCTAGTCAAACAGTATGTCTGCATATAGAAGAATCCAAATGCATCCATATACATCATCCTGTACAAAAGTCAACTCCAAATGGATCAATGACTTAAACATAAAACTAGGTACCCTGAACTTAGTAGGAGAGAAAGTAGGAAATAGGTTTGAACTGACTGGCACAGGAGAAGACACTGATAGCTTAGGCATCAAAAACAATTAGTGAATGAGACCTATCAGGCTAAAAAACTTCTGCACAGCAAAGGACATCACCCTGTAAGGAGGAAGCCTACAGAATGGGAAAAAATTTTATCAATTTTACGTCTGATAGAAGGTTAATATCTAGAATATGTAAACAATAGCAACAAAAACAAAACAGCAAGAAAACAAATAACCCAGTTAAATTTGCTACAGAAAACAAAACAGTTTTCAGAAGTTGAAGCACAAATAGCTGAGAAACACTTACAAAAAAATCAACATCCTTATCCACCAGGAAAATAAAAATTAAAAAGGCTTTAAGATTTCATCTTATGATCTTTACCAACCCTATATCTGACAGAGGGCTAATATCCAGTATATATAAAGAACTCAAGAAGTTAAAAAGCAACAAATCAAGTAATCCAATTAAAAAATGGGGTATGGAGCTAAACAGAGAACTCTCTGTAGAGGATTGTAGAATGGCAGAAAAACACTTAAAGAAATGTTCAACATCCTTAGCCATCAGGGAGATGCAAATCAAAACGACCCTGAGATTTCACCTTACACCTGTCAGAATGGCTAAGATCAAAAACTCAGTGACAACACATGGTGGAGAGGATGTGGAAAAAGAGGAACCCTCCTCCATTGTTGGTGGGAATGCAAACTTGTACAACCACTCTGGAAATCAATTTGGCGTTTTCTTAGACAATTAAGAATAGTGCTTCCTCAAGATCCAGCTATACCACTCCTAGGCATATACCCAGAAGATGTTCAAGAACACAACAAGGACATTTGCTCAACTATGTTTGTAGCTGCTTTATTCTTAATAGCCAGAACCTGGAAAGAACCCAGATGCACCTCAGTTGAGAAATGGATACAGAAATTGTG
>CM053763.1:27786112-27802181 GCA_028658305.1 Pachyuromys duprasi
AAGGTGAAATCTCAGGGTCATTTTGATTTGCATCTCCCTGATGTCTAAGGACGTTGAGCGTTTCTTTAAGTATTTTTCTGCCATTGTACAGTCCTCTACAGAGAGTTCTCTGTTTAGCTCCATACCCCATTTTTTAATTGGATTACTTGATTTGTTGCTTTTTAACTTCTTGAGTTCTTTATATATATTGGATATTAGCCCTCTGTCAGAAATAGGGTTGGTGATTAATATGACCTGGAGAGGACAGGAGCTCCGCAAGGACCAAATATATCAGGGCACAGGGGTCTTGTAGGAGCCTGTCTCTCCAACCAAGGACCATGTATGGACATAACCTAGAACTCCTGCTTGAATGTAGCAAATGGTAGCTCAATACCCAAATGGGTACACTAGGAAGGGGAACAGGGACTATTTTGGACATGAACTCAATGGCTGGCTCTTTGACCTCCCCACCACCTGAGGGAGGAGCAGCCTTGCTAGGCCACAGAAGAGGACATTGCAGCCATTCCTGAAGAGACCTGATAAGCTAGAGTTAGATGGAAGGGGAGGAGGTCCTCCCCTATCAGTGGACTTGGAAAGGGGCATGGAGGACATGAGGGAGGGAAGGGAGAGATAGGGAGGGAATGTAGGAGGGGGCTATGGCTGGGATACAAAGTACATAACCTGTGATTAATAATAAAAATGTTAAAAATAAAAAAGACCCAGAAAAAAAATAATACTTTTTTAAAAGACCCTAGGATAAAATAGCAACAGTTAAACTTGGTGTCTTTTCTCCTCATGACTGGAAGACAACAACATGATTGTTGCACATGCTCCACATGCTCCAGGCCTTCTGTGTCCCTCATGGTACATCTATGGCTTACCAGTATCCACTTGCATATCTGATGTGTTTCTGGTGACATCTAAAAAAAACCAGAAGCTATAAACTTAGAAGTTAGGCCTTCTCTCCTCACAACAAAAGATTAAGTGAGAAAGCAAGTTACCACAATACTACAAGAAAAGAGTAATGCCACACACATCCAACATTAGAGCATCAGAGCCAGCTCTTCTGAAGAGGTGCAGACAGAAGACAGGAGTGGAGGGTGAGGTGGGGTTAAGCAGGTGATGGCGGAGACAGCTATGTGTATAAAGGCACAGAAACAATAGAGAAAGGTGGACAAGCAAATGGTTATTTGGACCAAGTAAAGGATATGCAATGTAGTCTAGAGAATGGAATCAGGCAGAAAAGGAAGTTAATAGGATCCCAGATGCATATCGGAAAAGATGTTTAGCAACAATACAGGAAATGGATACATGGGCCAGCGATGTGGCTGGCAAGAGAGGTCCACAAAGAAGTCAAAGCAATTCCAACAGTAAATGAATACAAAGACACAGGCAACAGTGAAAGTCAAGAGAAAAAAGAGCTAAGTCAGAGGGACACAGTCTAAGCAAAGGTGCAGGGATTAGTTGGATGCTAGGGAAAAATGAAGAGACGCTAACAAGTCGGACCTAGAAATCAGGGTTCCTGTCAGCTCCCGGGGAGTTTATAGGGTAGAGGTCGGTTGGGTTGGTAACTTGTAAGGTCACACGTGGCTGTTTTGTGTGTAACACTAACCTGATTGGTATTAGCTTAAGCAAGGGCTCTCTTCAAGACATTCTGCAGCAGAGGCCACACTGGTCACATAGCATGCACATCCATATGCCCCCTCCCAAATAGATAAATTTTAAAAGGTTGGGTTGTGTGTGTGTGTGTTAATGAGGAAGAAACTTTACAGTAGCACAGGCTTCTCAGCAATTCTGCTCCCCTACAGTCACTCATTTTTGCAAGACAGACAAGGGTGCCTGCTATTAACTTTCTCTTTCAGAAGCGAAATCCAAGTCGATTTTAACCCAGCTAAGCTATCTGTCAGTTCTCCTACAGCTTTTTTTTTTTTTTTTTTAACTATTATTGTGAAATCTGCAGAAGCACAGCCAGTAAGTCATCTATGCCCTTTCTGCTCCAAGTAGCCTCAGGGTCACAGGAAGGCTGCTCATTCTTTAGTTTCAGATTTGCATATCAAATGAAAGGAGATACAGAGTGACAAGGGAAGTTTTAACTGGGGACATAAAACTTTTCTAGAAATCCACCCCCTTTTCTGAAGATCACGTACAGTTCTTGGACAGCAGCTATGCCCATTGACCACTTTTATCTACCAGAAATGCTTAGAAATAGATTTGTTTTAAACGTGGAGCACACGGGCCACATACAACAACAACAAAACAAGCTGAATGAATGGAAGGAGAAAGGAAAGAAGAGTAGCTGTTGTGCTGACCCTAGGACAGTCAGCCACAGAACTTGAGATCATGTGATGCAATGCCTCCCTCTTCGCCCTCCCTCTTTCTCTCTCTCACTTTCTCCCTATCACTCTCTCTCTCCTTCACCATTTTGTAAGGGGAAAATGAGGTCATGTACTTGATATCATAGCCGGATCATGATATGGGTAGATCTAAAATTCCCAAGTGCAGTGAGCTCTTTCCAAAGTGTCTCTTCACTGGGTTATTCAGTAAAATGTGTGCAGAGAATATGCACTTTTTTCTAACATCCATTGATTTTGTATTCCTTTCATCCTTAAAAGCTATTTGTCACAGAAAATATTTCTCTCTCCCTCTCTCTCTCTGCATGGGTGTATGAGTACACACTGTATGTACAGGTATATCTGCGTGTGTGCAGATGCACATACATGTGTGGACCCATACATGCAGATGCCAAAGAACCTCAGGACCATCCATATTTTTGAGGCAAGGTACCTCAGTGGCCTGGAATTCGCCAAGTAGCCTAGGCTGACTGGTGAATCCCAGGACTCTGCTTTGTATATTACTGCTTAGGTTTCTTATCGTGGGATCTGTGAATGACAGTGACAGATATGTATATTTTTTATTTTAATGCAGGATTGTGGTTTATTGATTCACCCAGAAGAAACCTGTGGGTTGCAGCCTATTTCTTCAGACTACATTGAAGCCCTTTCGCGGCCTGAAATAGAGAGTTGTCCGTCTGGGGACACTAAAGGTGATTATCTGGGTACCCTTTCTCTAAAATAGATCCCTTATTCTACAAGTGTGTGCTTGATTGGTCCTTGTTTTAACCAAGGATCTTACTTTTTCACTCACATGAACGTCAAGACATATTATAAATTTAAAGGCATTGTTTTCATATTTAAAAATTTGATTAATCAGAGCCTTTGCATGTATCATTCCTAACCCCTTTCCATCTAGAAATGGAAGATTGGAATGGATAGAAATGGAAGTTCTGCCAGGAGCCTTCCTTGAGCCTCTAACTCGTTTCCTAACTCTGTGCTTTTCTTGCGTCACAATCTCTACAATTAATTAAGTATGTAAGTCATTGTTTAGTGTCATTCTTCCCAAGATGTTGGTTTCATGAGGGCAGGAAGTTGGCTTTTTTTCACCTTATTTTTTATTACATTTGTGTGTGTTTCTCTGTGTGTGTGTGCTTGTGCCTGTCAAGGCAAGCACGTGGGGATCAAAGGACATCCTGCATGAGTCAGTTCTCTCCTTCCATCATGTGGGTCTCTGGGAGCAAGCTCAGGCCTTCAGGCCCAGAGGCAAGCCCTCTCCCACTGTGCACCTCACCAGTTCCCTTTTTATGTTTCAGCCACTACTATACATATATATGATCTATGCTTAATTCACACACGGTGGGTAGAAAATAAACCCAGTTTTAACAAATTTATTTCTGTTCTAGAGAAATTATTGAAAATGACTACAAACACCCTCATATGTTGAACATTCATACAAATGGGGAAATGAGGATTTCAGATTGCGCCTTAACCCTTGCCTGAGCCATAAACAGACACTTCTCTGACACCATTCTCTGAGTTTGCCTCCACTAGGTCTTCTTTTAGCAGGAGGAGAGTGCAGCCAAGCAAGGCTGGCGCTAAGAATAAGTTCAAAGTGATTAAGATTCAGCTCATGTGTTCTTCAACTGTCCCGGTGACTGCTCTGTCCAGACCCCAGGACTCCCCTCCTCAGAAAGGCCCAAGAAAGCACACACAGCTGCGCTAGCCTTGCCGTGAACTTCACACGGCTGCTGGAGAGGGAAATGTGTTTCCCAAATGGGCAGGGCAAATTGCAATTAGGCACGCAGTTAGCAAACGTGGGTATGCCCCTTTCTTGAACATGTGTTCTAAATAAGAAACTCCAGCCAGGCAGGGACTCGCCTGTTAAGGAGGGTCAGGTGCCACGATCTGTGCCTTCCTGCCCAAGGAGACGCAGACTCAGCCCTCAAAGTGGACACCTATATGTCCAGCTCAGTATTGTTTTAATCAGATGACAATTTACAACAATCGTAAAAATGCCTTAATTCTATTCCCTGTACCACGACCGAGTCAAAGCTCTTTCCCTCTAAGTTCGTGACAGTTTCTGCTCAGGAGACAGTGGTTTGTTCCATCCTGTGAGCTCTGGAAGTCTCTGTCTGAGCGTCCTGATGGGGGAGGATATCACAGAGGAGCAGCCTTCGTGTTAATTGCAAGGACTTGATTTGGCTTGCCAGTAGACCACTTTAGAAAAGGCCCTGCACTGACCACCATGCTCTATAGCCTGAAATTGCAAGCCTCCCTCCCTTGAAACTGTTCCCTACCTCTCAGGCTTCTGGCCTCACTTTATCCTGATACTCTTGCTTTGGGATCCCCAGCTCCATGTGTTCTTCCTGCCATTTCCTCCCAACTGATGCTATACCCTCCTCTCCAGCTGAACTCTTTGCACCACATTCCCAGTGTAGCTGCTCTGTGTTCCTAGAGCCGTCCAGGCCTGGAGTTATCACAGCGCTTCCTTTCTTCTCTTTCATGTGTGTGTTTCCCTGTATCTGTGTGAGACCAATGGTCTCCCAGAATGCTGTGGTAAACAGCATGAAGAGGAGAAGCAGCACAGGGCAGCCCTGGGGATGAAGCCAATAAAGATGAAAATATATGTGCATCTGCTTTGTATCTAATCATTTTTATTCTCATGTTTTATGATGGACACAATACATAAACATGGATGTAGCTGCATGGACTAAGACGTCAAGAGTGCACAGGCAGTACGTTTTTACTGATGGCTCCCCTTGATTACACTTCTCGGGAACATAAATTGTCCCTACTAATCTTCCAATGTCTAATAGACAATGAAAACAAAAAGGTTTACTCAACTAACCAAGATTTAAACCTTTTCCCCTTCCACAGAAATCTATGACATAATCAGGAGGCTACATACGCACACACACATACACACACACACACGCACACATGCACACATGCACACACACACGGCACCAAATGGCCCACAGACCCAATATTACTGACAAAGTTTAGACAATATTTTTTTAGAATATACTGCGTATTCCCAGAGATGATCCCATCTTTCATAAAAGGACTTTCCACATCTTAAGGGAGAAGTTATGGTACACAATGCTGGAAGGAAATATGCTAAGCAGTAATATATTTAGTCAAAAAAGCTAGTTTTTAGCCCAAAAATCTATTTAAAGAGTGTGCTACAATTACTTGGCAAAACTAGATTCATACTTTTTACCTGGAATATGCTAATGCTGAACTGTCTTTTTTTTAAATTGCACCAGCTTACATACTGTTGGATCACTGGGTTTCTTTTCCATTCCTAAAGTGATTTATGTCACCTTGGAAATAAGTTAATAATTGCTTAATTCAGTAAAAGTAACTCTTCTAATTTGGAGAAAGGAAGTACGTATATAATGGTAATTAAATAAGAATTTTAAAAGACCTCAAATCATAACATATAAAAAGTGAAAAGATTTCTCTATAACTTACTTTAAGTGAAAAACCCTAGTACTTCTAATATTTATTATGTATGTTTTTTTTATTCACTAAAAAAGACCTTTATTTTATGAGGTTATACTACAGGAATTAGCATTAGTATTTGCATGGTTTTATATCCACCATGGTCCTAAATAACAAAGCACCATTTCTCTGTGATACCATCCAATACAATTCACTCAAGTGGCTGAACCTCATTTGCATTCATCATAGAGCTCAAACTATAAAGAAAATAACTTTTTCTAAAAGACAGTTTTGTTCCTCATTACTTTTGATTCATCCGTTGTTTAAATATATAATATAGGGTTTATGCCCCTCCTTGTTTGGCAATTTTAGTTAAGAGCTGGTGTCAGTTAAAATGTCAAGAATCCCAGCCCTACAGATGTTATACAGATGGCTACTGCAACTCACAGCAAATAAAAAGGCATTTCTAACAGATTCAAAAATAGAGCAAGTCGTGGCTGCATAAATATATAGTAGTATGTGACATAGGGGCCAAATTTGCAGATACCGAATCAAGCCTTCTTCTATGTATGTAAAACTTAATGTCCCATAACTAATTGCATCCATATTTGAGTGTTTTTTTTTTTTTTACAGTTGACCGCTTTTTCTTCATAATGGAAGTAGCCACAGTAGGCCTCAGTGTGTAGAAAGTTAGCCGTCAGCAAAGTTGGGAAACAGAGAATGTTCTGGATGCATGATGCTTCTGGATATATAGGGATCTTATTAAATACAAAGACACAAACAGATAGATAAAGAAGATACTATCAACTACAAACCACTGTCTTTACCAACACGTATATCCACTGAGTAAATTTAACATGAAAAAAGTTTTTAATTATTTTATCTTGTGTGTGCGAGTGTTTTGCATGTGTGGCCGTGTACCATGAACATACCTGCTATTCGCAGAGACCAGGAACTGGAGTTACAGATAGTTGAAAGCTATCATGTGGGTGCCGGGAACTGAACCCAGATTCTCTTCAGAGACAGCCAGTGCTCTTGACCACTAAGCCTTCTCTCCAGTCCCTAAATTAAACTTTTTGAAAATAAAGGAAACACTCATCAATGCGGTTCTCCTAAAGAGACTTATTGGGTCATAAGTCATTTTCAACTGATTATTTTAAACTTATCTGGCAAGTGGAGAATCTAGATAATGGTCCAATTCCGGCTAAAATTTCATTTTTACTTACTTCTTGATGCCTCTGTTTACTTCATCTGAGAAACAAGAGTATGTTGAAGACCAGCTCTGAGTTCCCTTCCAACTCCATCCCGGGTGAATCAGCACATGCTCTGGAGGCAAATCTCTATTTCTCCTTGCCGTTAAAACCTTCTACTTCTCCTCCACTGCTGCCTTTGAGCAATAGTACCCATCTATCTGTTTGTCTGCCTATCTCTCTCTCTATATATATTAATATATATCTATCATCTATCTATCATCTATCTCTCTCTCTCTCTCTCTATCTCTCTATCATTTATCTCTCTATCTGCACACTGGAGGAAACAACGGTCATGTAGCAGACCAGGCACTTTTCCAGTGTGCGCATCTATGTGGAGACTTCTCAGCTCTGTCGTCCCTTCACTATTCCCAAATGATCATACTTTCAACACTTCTGAATCTCCTCCCTCAGGAAAGATGTGTTTACACCTAATGAAATTTCCAGAATTTTCTGTTTTCACTTTATTACGAACCGCCATGGCATACTTGTGGTCAGGACACGGGATTAAGTCTATTTATGAGAAGCCTGGTGCCAGGCACCATGGCAGGTGCTATGCATATTTTCCTTATAAAGGACTAAATTAAATCATGAAAATATTAAGTCATTTGTCCAATTGAAACAGTGAGCTGCAGCCTTGGCTTTGCTATGGAACCACCTGAAAGCATTTTTTTTTTAAATATAGATGGCCAAATCCCATATTTGATACTGCACCAGTGTTCACTCTAGGCACAGCAATTTTAAAACGCTTTTTGGGTGAGTTCTGCCATCAAAATTTAGCTCCTCAAGCTAGCTGGAGGATTCTGAGCCTACTCAATTTTGCGTATTGCTGTGATTACTAATGTGTGAATGGTAAACCTGCTAATGTGTAAATGGAATCTGAACATCAAGGCTTTTTCTTCTTAGATTTAGCATTATAATTATTAATAATTAAAAGTGTGCTCCCTCCCTCTCCCCCCCCCCCCCGCCCACAGATTGCTCAAGTCAAATCCTCCATCCACTGCCTCTTTCCATGGAAATCAACAGAGCATCCACCTTTCGGAATTCCAGTTGGAGAGGTGGCAAGATAGTTCTGAGGGTTAAATAAGTTAATTTGTTGAACACTTAAATATGACTGGCATGTATAAGTACCCTGTGACATTTTAACGTTGTAGCACCTTATACTAATGCATCACCAGGAGAGACCCTAGATTCCTAAAGCTGTGATACACTGAAAGAGTGGTCTGCACAAGGAGGAATATGGTGATGGTGACCCTTCCTGAAACTGAAAATACTCATGGGTAGCCATCGAATGAGGCATTTCTTTCTGTAATTCCTTCACATTTAAAAGGCAGAGAAAAGAAAAACAAATATGACAAGGAGGACATATGGGCCTGCAATCTGTGAAAGCTTTCTGTCTTGTGCCTGTCGTGACTGCCACTCTACCTGCTGAGGTCACCCTGACCCATGTTGCTCTCCTTTCTTGCCATTCATAATTTTCTCATGTCCTTTTTCTTTTATTTTTCCCTCCCAGTTCTTTCTCTTAAGACACTGACACTTTTTTCCCCCTTTCTGTGGCAGATCTGTAAAAAGCCATGAACTACATTCACTTTATAGTTTGTTATTTACAACCAATTCAGCACACCGACACTCGCATACACAATTCTGACACCCCTGAGGTCATGAATGTAATAGGTACTATATTCATGTCCTGAAAGTTGAAAATCTTCCCACTGCAATTCATAGCACAGTAGAGACTTTGCAAACAGCACCACAAATCAGACTCAGAAAAAGTAGAAAGTTTTATTTTTAAAAAAATATTTCTTGAGGCTGGAGAAAGCGATGGCTCCGAGGGTACAAGAGCTATATGCCTAAGCCCTAACAAAGAGAGTTCAATCCCTGGAATCCATGTAAAAAGCCAGATCTGGTGTTCCACAGCTGAAATCCTGGAAAGCCAATGGAAACAAGAGAGGGTGGAAACAGAGAATCTCCCAGAAGCTTCCAAGCCAGCTATGCTGAAATAATAAGCGAGGCAGCAGAGGAAATAACAAATAAATGAGAACCTGCTGCCTCAACATGGTGGGAGAAAACCAGCTCCCAACAGTTGTTGGCAGCCTCCATCTGCAGAGCATCCCCCCCACAAAATCAATAAATCGGTTTTTTTAAAGTTTTTATTAATCCAAAATCAGCACAACTCTGTCATCCTCACACTAAACATATTAGAACACTACTCACTTTATCCAAGCTATAAGGAAACTAAGAGGACACAGCTATTAAAAAAAATGAAAATATCTACACCCAAAGTGCCATTAATCAAATGAAGGAGTCGTAACCATTCTTGAAAATTATAAATTGTCAAAATGCTTGTGTATCTCACTTGAGCATCTGATTTTCACATTATCAAAATACTGACGTGCCTAGATTTCTTGAGGACAGGAAATATGTCTGCTGTACTGATGACCTGGTCACGTGTTAGGTTGATAAGTGTTCGAGGCCCACTGACAACTTGGGGATTTCCAATCAACTTGAGTCCTATTGAAGTTCAAAAGCTAGTTGATGGTTGAGTAGCAGGCAGTCACCTGTTTCCTTTGTGCTCATATGGTTTCATGGGACAGAACTCACTCTGACTCAAGCATGAACTGTCTTATTTCACAACATGATATCATGTTGCTCTTTTGCTTGATTTACAGGAGACCATGCATTTTTCCACTTGTTTTTTTTAGAAAAGAATCGTCTTCTCATTTTAATTTCCATATTTGGGTGACATGGAGTACTATACTTGCAAAGTGTAGTTTCACCAGCAGAAACCAAGCCAAGTGGAGTCTTATATATTCCAGGTCAGTGGATCGTGCCTTGTCTTAGTTGTTCAGACAACAGGACCTGCGACTGGAGAGAAATAACCTGGCAACCACACAACTGCCAACATGACATCTTAACCAAGCCAGAACTTCAGCAGTGCCTGGGAGGAAGGAAGGTAGGTTCTGCATTCTGCCCGGGAAGCCTGGGAGTCTTGCCTTCTACAGCGCTGGAACCAGACCGTTGTATGTGCTAGACCGGCTTCTGCCCTCTTGTAGTTAGAGAGAAACTAACTCTATGTCACTTGGCTTTTTGGATCATGTGTAGATGTTAACACAGAAGACCTTTAATGATTCTTGCTCATGATGTTCATTTTTCTCCAAGCCAGTCTATTTGGCAGAGGGAGAGTATTAAAGGCCCGTGCTCTGCTGACCCAGTTCCCGTGCTGTTTTTGCAGCACAGATTGGTAGGAGCTTGTCAGGTCAGCAGGCACTTGGTGCCTCAGAGCAGCCGGCCTCATCACCTGTAGCTCCAGCAGACGGCACTGCTGAAACAGACCTCTGGCTCAGTGCAAGAAGCCATCTGCTCCTGCATGCAAGACTCACTTTGAGAACTTAGCGAATGTTTGGTGCTCTGCTTACACTCTAACCTTGCTGACCTTCTCTCACATTCCTGGGCAGGTCTCATGTGGACCTCACCAGGCTGACTTTCCCTCTATTGAGGATCCTAAGCTGGTTTCTTGGCCACAGTTTCTTCTTGCTAGGCATGCTCTGACTAGGTAGAGGCCGGCAGAATCCTCAGACAGGCAAAATTGGCCCAAAGACTGGGATGCGTGGTTGACATCAAGTAAGTAATTTTAACCAGATTTTCAAAGCGCTTTTTATCAGACAGACTTACCCTCATGTACGATGTGTAAGCTCTTGCATATGGGCCGGCCCATTTCAAAAGCTGATTTTAAAAACAGCATAGTATGGAATGCGTGCCAAATTTTCTGTTAGTAATTAGCTTAAGAAGAATGGGAACAAGGGAGGTCCAGAGCAGGAAGATAGATATGTTCTTTGTTTCAGCAGAAGCAGAGCGATGCTCAAGATGAGAACATTTCCAATAATTAAGAAGCAGTATTAGCTAATCTTTTAGGGAGAGGGCAAGAAAGCAATGATTTAAAGCTTGTTCTCAGCAATGTTAACTGAGCCTTTTTCCCCCTGTGTAAGGAACAGTTCACCTGACTCTCAAACGTTAAAACCCACCAGGCTCTAAGCTTCATTAGGGTAAGGGAAGTGCTTGGTTCATACAATAGCCTCATTGATAAATACAGTTTGTGATACATAGTAATGAATATCATTAGGAGTGGGGTAGGAGCTTGGTGGTAAACTATGAACTAAAAATATTCAAGGACCCTGGTTTTATTTCCCTACATCATCAATCAATCAATCAGTCAGTCAATGTTTGTTGAATAAATGAATGAACCAAAAAATCTTAATTATTCTTAATCACAACTCTACGAGGTAGATATTATGTGTGTTGTCTACTTAAGAAAATTAATATTCCCAGAGATGGCGTTCACTGATAGAATCCATGAGCCGCTGCAACTGTGTTTGTGAGCACTGACTTGGACCATGCATGGACTGCGTCTTAGAACAGAAGCAGTGTAACAGCGACAGGCACCCCTGTCACACCAGCCAGATGTCTCTATACCCCAAAATCCCATTCTAGCCTCAGAGTCTAGCAAACTGGGCACAATTCCACAAAGATGTCACTGTTGATTGATGTGAAAAGCACTAGATACAAATGCATCCCTGTATTGTGTGGCTCTGTTCCTCAGGCTCAGTTTCTCCATCTGTAAAATGATAAGTCCACACAAGCAAGCTCTCCACAGTGGAAGGATCAGCCTTAGAAAGCTGAAGTTGCTGCTGTCTGATACCACAGACTGGGCAACTCAGACAGACAAATTTCTGGGCTGGGGAGCCTGGGGTTACTGCTAGTTTCTGGTTGTCCATACATGACAGAAAAAAAGTGCTGAAGTCACATCCTCATTTTATACAGAGAACACCACCGTGAGAAGGACCCTGCCTTCACCATGTAGTCTGAACTTCTCACCCCTTACAGTTCCACCCCATACTATCACAGTGGGGTTTACCGTGTTGACATATGAATTCTTGTTAGTCATAAACAGCCCATAATGTTGTCTGGACTGGTTATCAGCAACCCCACAAGGCATGAAGAAAAGGGGGCATTTTCTTTCATGTTATTGAGAAAGACATGTTATCATAAAACCTGGAAGCCAAAGCTTACGTACAGGCGACTTGAACAGAGGCCCGCTGGCTGGACGCTTAGCACAGAGAGATGCAAAATAGTGCCCCTCTTAGTCTCAGGGGGTGCTGGTCAACACCCTCAGCTCACACTTTCCCCACACAGGCATTGCACCTACAGACTCTGATATGCCTACCACACTGCTGACTTTGTTTATGTAACAGTTATAAATTTTAGTTAAGCATTCGCCATTTGGAGCAAAGAAGTAACATAACCAGAATCTGGAAAGTCACCCTATAGTTGTATGGGGACTCTAACAGAAGGACATGCGCGGCAGGGAAACAGAAGTTGTTTTAGTGAAATTCCAAAATGCAACATTGAGAGACAATGCAAGTGTAGATTGCATATCAAACAGGTCCACCAGTATAAAAACTAATGTAAACATACAAACCTGCTTATGTACATCGAAAATTTCTGGACATAACAAACATATAAGAATGAAGACATAATAAGGTGAAGACACAAAAGAGGAAGACATCAGACGTCAACCTCTGGCTTCTATACGTATATGCACGTGCACATACACAAAACACATAACCATGCTTATACTACAAACAGACAGAATAGGAAAATAAGTAATATAACATTTTAAAATACACAAAATACTGACTTTTTGCCTCTTTCTAATATGTCAAATAGTCAAGAAGACTTTAGCAATGCTAAATATGACATGAGCAGTGCTGCTCAGAAACTTACTTCACATACAGGTAAGGATCGCAAGGTAGAGACATGAGGTAGGAAGATCCTGAGACTGGCAATCAGGAAACCTGAACTAAGCCTTGACCCCCTCTGATGAAGTGGGCTCTGCTCATCAAGCTTGTCTACTAATCCTGCTGTCTGTCTGAGCAATACTGCACAGTCTGTTATACCTAAAGTCTTACCACAGGGCGGAGTTCCACAGATCATTGACGAAGTTCCCATTGTTTGATGTCACATGGCTCATTCACATTTGCTGAGCTAAGAATCAGCTCCCACAGAGTACATGATCCCTCCAGGTGCTGCATTTCAAGTGTAAGGACTAATAAGAGAATTGTTCAATGCATGATCATTGCAACGGCAGGGAGAAGCCCAGAGGTAGGCACCAGATCCAGACTGGGATGGTCAAGCAAGGTTGCCACAGAGGAAGAAAAAGTGTTTAAAACTAGCAGCCAAATACCTGATGCAAGTGGCATGTTGATTAAGGGGCAGGACTGTTCAGGAAAGGACAAAGCAGGGCTTCCTGCTTGCTTTCACTCCAGCTACCTACAGTCTGGAAGTGAGACCATCCAAAACATGACTTTTTTTTTTTTTTGGACTAACCTTACCAACCTGAAGACTTAATTCATATGAAAACCTCAAATCCCTAACAATGGAAATCCACAATTTTAACTAGTGCCTTGAAGAAGGAGTTTGAACATTACAAAAAAAAAAAAAAAGCAGAGTGCTGAGTCCTAATTGTGAAAAGCTTCAGTTTTGGGGGACATGTTACATTGAGTTTTCTTTCTCCAAAGAATCAGATATAATGGCAAGAGGATTTCACAAAGCCACTGAGCATCATCGGCTTCTTAGACCCTAAAAAACCATTCATCTCCCTATAGATTCTCCAAGTAGCTTCATTAAATCCTCTTATGTTGTTACGATTTCTCTACTGTTTATACTGGTGAATGCCAAGGCTGTACTTGGAAATGCAAGCCTACCTGGAGGGAAGGCACAAGACACAAGTCAGCTGAGATAAGAAAAGCAGCACAAGTTTCCAGAAACTTTGACCGAGGGACTTACTCATATGATGGCAAAAGAGCAGAGCAGACTTCCTACACCTTGGTCATTCTCTTTCATTTCAGCAACGTTGAGCAGAAGAAGCACAAGATGGCCTCTCAAGGGGAAAGGAGGGACCAGCATTAGAGCATCTGAGAAATTCACTTCTGTAACAAACTTGTGTATGGGGTAGGGCAATAAATGTGGGACTCCGATTAGACTAAAACTAAATTTACCCAAGTAATTATTTCATCTGTGTTCATGTGTGTGTGTGTGTGTGTTTATGATGTATAGTAACAGTTATACTGAATCAAAGTAAATCAACGGAAAAACTAGGATGTTAATCATAACTGTATTTGACCAAATTAATCTTGTTTTTCAATAAACTCTGAGTGGAACTTTGATAAGCACAGATCAGTAGAATCCTGTGCTTATGCTATGAAGTCGTCTAGAAGTGTGACAAAGATATAGCTGGAAAAAAACAAGTGGATTAAATGCATCTTGTTTTGTTTGTCAGTTAAAAACAGATCAGGACTCAAATCAGTAAAAAAACTTTAAGAGGGGGAAACAGACGTCACAGCTAGGTAGGGCTGTTGGTTGTTTCCCTCCTTCAGACCAATAGGCAAGAGCACAATTGCTTGTCCAATACCAAATGGTCACCCTGAAACACACAAATACTCAACTAACATTATACATACTAAGCAGGTTACATTTATATATTTCAGGAATACATTCATTAACATTTTATTTATGTCTGTATGTGGATATATTTTATTTCTATGTATGTGGATATATAATATTATATATGGTATATATCAAAAACAAAAGGCCATGAATTTGAGAAGTAACAAAGGACAGTTTTGAAGACAGAAAGAAAAGGGGGACATCATATAATTATATTAAAATCCCAATAAATAAAATTACAATAAAAATAAAAGGAAAAAGAAAATATTTAAGAAAATACTTAAACATGGCTGTTAAACAGAAAAGTTGCTTACATTTTTCAAAAGGCCTTTACCGTTAGTTTTTCTCCCCCATATTTCCTCTTTTACTCTTCCTCTCGACTCTGCATTTAATCCTGATATTCCAGTTCCCACTTTTTCTCTTCATAGCATCATCATCATCTTCCCCTTTGGTAGATCCCATCATCCTCCCTGATCCATTTCTAGCTACCTAACCTCTGTGGTTATATGGATAAATCTCATTTTTCTTAGCAGTCAGATAATATTCCATTCTATAAATGTAGCACATTTTCATTATCTATTCATCAGTTGATGAACACAGAGACTGTTCCAATTTCTAGCTATTACAAGTAGAACAGCAATAAACATGAATGAGCAAATATCCCTGCAGCAAGATGTAGAGTCCTTTGGACTTATGCTCAAGATGGGTATAGCAGGATCTTGTGGTAGCTTGATCTTCAGCTTTTTGAGGAACTTCCATTCTGATATCCATAGTAGCTATTCCAGTTTGCAATTCCACCAGCACACACACACACACACACACACACACACACACAAGTGTTCTGCTATTCCTGCATCCTCACAAGCAATATGTTATTTGTTTTATTTATTTTCAGTGTAAGATGAAATCTTTTTATTTATTTTTATTTTTTTAATTTTAACATTTTTATTTTATATTAATCACAGGTTATATACTTTGTATCCCATCTGTAGTCCCCTCCCCCATTCCCTCCCTATCCCATCCTTCCCTCCCTCATCTCCTTGCCACTTTCCAAGTCCACTGATAGGGGAGGACCTCCTCCCCTTCCTTCTAACTCTAGCTTCTCAGGTCTCTTCAGGACAGGCTGCAATGTCCTCTTCTGTGGCCTAGCAAGGCAGCTCCTCCCTCGGGTGGTGGGCAGGTCAAAGAGCCAGCCATTGAGTTCATGTCCAAAATAGTCCCTGTTCCCCTTACTGGTGTACCCACTTCGGTATTGAGCTAACATTTGCTACATTCAAGCAGGGGTTCTAGGTTATGTCCGTACATGGTCCTTGGTTGGAGAGGCAGTCTCATAAAAGACCCCTGTGCCCTGATATATTTGGTCCTTGCGGAGCTCCTGTCCTCTCAAGGTCATACTAACTCCCCCTTCTTTCATATGATTCCCTGCACTCTGCCAAAGGGTTGGTTATGTTTCTTAATATTTGCTTTGATACCCTGCTAGCTAGAATCTTTCCGAGGCCCTCTGTGGTAGGCTCTTGTCCTGTTACTTGTTTTCTCCTACATCCAATGTCCATCCAG
>CM053763.1:27802681-27889627 GCA_028658305.1 Pachyuromys duprasi
TGGAGCACAGGGAGCCTTGTGGAAAAGTGAGGGAGAAGAGTAGAAGGAACCAGAGGGGACAGGAGCTCCACAAGACCAACAGAGCCAACTAACTGGGGCCCAGTGGGAGCCTATGGAGAATGAAGCACCAACCAAGACCACGCACGGGCTGGACCTAGACCCCTTACACAGTTGTAGCCAATGGGCAGCTTGGTCCTCGTATGGGTTTCCTAGTAAGGGGAATGGTGTCTGACTGACATGGACTCTGTTGCCTCATCTTTGAGCACCACCTCAACAAGCCCCAAGGGAAGGGAATGCACTGAGTCCTCATGCAACTTGATATGCTGGGATGGGTGGATGGGGAGGGCTATGACCAGGATATAAAATGAATAAAAAATAATTTAAAATAAAAAATGGTCATCACTTATGTGTGCATGATATGTATGTGTATATGATATGTATGTGTGCAATATATATATATGTGTAATGTGTGTGTGATATGAATGTGTATGTGATATGTGTGGGATATGTATGTGCATATGATGTTTGCTATGGCATATGTGCACATGCATGTAATGTGTGTGACATGTGTGTGATATGTATGTGTGTAGTATGTGACATATGTGTGCTATGTATGCATATGTGCTATATGTGTGATATTTGTGTTTGTGTGACATGTGCATCTTGTGTCTATGTGTGTGTTTGTGTGTGTCTCTGTGTGTGTAGAGGTCAAATGACTGTGGTGTAGGCACCCTCCTACCTTGTGTAAATTCCAGTTATCAAAATCAGGTCATCAAGCTTGCATGGCAAGAAAGCATTTTTGCTATTGAGCCATCGTATCTGCACTGTAGGAGTTTCAGAGAGGAGAGAGATGGCTTCGTGTAAGTCAGGTTCTTCTGGCATCACTGGTGTTCGAGAGTGTATATTGTGGCTTTTAGGCATCTGCTCTTAAGAATTGTGGAAATCGAGCTGTGGAGATGGCTCAGAAGTTAACATTTCCTGCTTTTTTGCAGAGGACTCAAGGTCTCAGTACCTACCTTGGGCCACTCACAGCTGCCTATAAGCCCTCTTCTGGACTCCACAGGCTTGCACTCACCTGTGTACACTCCCACACAGACGCTTACACATGACACATATACACATAAATAAAATAGTCCTAAAAATATACCAAAGAATTGTGGAAGGACAGTCCACACTCTTAAGGGCCAGACTTCTGTGAGCTCTGTCTTCCTGGAGAGGAAAAGCTCTATTTACAATTCACCAGGGTTCCATGCACGCCTTGAGCAGGCACTGGCACTGAATTTTTCCAGCTGTTTCCAGCAGATTGGACTATCCCTGCTCAGCAGACGAGGAAACAACAGCTTTCAGAGTTGGCTTTGCCCAAGTCACACAGCTCAATAAGCAAACAATTAGGATGCGAACTACGGTTTTATCTGACTTCAAACTCATGTTCCACAGAATGAAAAACCAAACAAAGCAGAGTGAAGCATGCTGTCCTAAGAAACAGAGGTTGTGTTTGTGAAACACTTACAGACCAATTAAAGCCTCGTCAGGGGAGACGCTTCGTGGCTACAGATGGCCTCTGTAAACATAGACAGCTGAGCTGGAAATGCTTGTGATCAGTCAGAGGGAGACCAGGCGAGACTAGTCAGGCCAGACTCACCCCTTCTGTGAAAACTAAGCCTGAAAACAGCTTCCCAACTCATGCTGGACCACTCATCTAATTTCTATTTTGAAAATTAATGAGTGAAGATTTGAAACTAATTTCACAGTAGACAGTGATTTTTTTCTTTTACAGCTTGCCTATCATGAAGGACTATATCTGTTCCTTCATTTAGCATGTGTTCTCCACCAAAGACATGGGAGGACAATCCACTGGCCCTAGAAGTTGATAGTTTATGACATTTACCCATTGTTTTTTTTTCTATGGACCCCCTGGACAGACATTTGTTTAACATCTTGGTGAGCCCTTGCAACCCCTGCTGGCACAGTCCTAGCAGAGAAAACAGATATGTAAACACACTGCAGAAGGACTGAATGCCATACAGAAGATCGCTCCAGACAGTGTGGGCACAGAGGAGCGCTTCAGTCTGAGCCCTGAAGTTAACCAGGGAAGCAGGGATGATGGCTTTCCGAGAAGGAGAAAGAAAATGTAGACAGAGATGAGGGAGACACAGAACAGCAGATTCTCTCCCCGCAATGACGTTTCAAGAGTCCTGGCATCCTTCATATCTCAGATTACTCGAACCTTGTTTTATAAGTTGCTAATTTTTCTTCCTGCCTGTGCCCATTAGTTTGTGATTCCATCCTTAGCCATAAAATACACGGAGACAATCTGGAACAGATTGGAAATGGAGCTTGTCAAGTGGTGTTTAGGGGCTGGGTAAAAAGCACATGGTGTGGGTTACAAAACTCTGAAGCAGTCTGTTCGCAACCCAACCCCCAACCCGGCTGTATCAGTTCCGGCTCTGATAACGCCGGTTATCTTCCAGCATGCCCAGGGAAGAGCTGGCATTTCCCTGTGGAAAATGTTATTGTCTTTGGCATGCTATGTGAGTGGAAGGACGGCTTGTTTTAATGAGCGAATTTGGGAGTCTGTGACCTCCGATTAAAAAAAGAAGAAGAAGAAAGTGTCCTGGAGAAATTTCAAGATATAAGATTGTCATATTGGCTTGTCTTAAATTTCCCGTGGGGTTTTAATGAGCTCATTATTTCCTGAACTTGAATGTTGTGGCTGTGATTTGATCCATTACAGTTAAGCAGTTGTCACAACTCACTGTGTGGCATCAAGGAGATGACTCTTTTATTCAAAGCCAAGTCTGTCCAGTAGGTCTGTATGGATCACTTCTCTGTAAGTCTCTGCCATCTTCAGCCTCAAAAGGCAGACACTAGGAGTCTGCCTCAGGTTGCTCTTTCCTCCTTGCCCATGTCACTGGGCCTCACCTCCTCTGCCTCTGGTTGCTTCCTTCTTACCCAGAGCCACTGGGCTTTTCAAGCTGAGCTGCAGAGTATAACACTCATCTGCATTAAAAGACAGCTATTCTAGGATCCTGCTGTCCTTGTCACCCACCAGAAGTCCCTGCCCTGCCTAGCTTAGCAGATTGTAGCTACTCCCTCCCCTCCCCCATTTAAAGTCAGAGGTTTGGTTTTACTCTAGAGAATTCTGCAGCAGACCTCTGCCTGGAACTGACATTGTAGCTTACCCTGCAGTGCTTTGTTCCTTTAAAGGCCAACTGTACCTCAACATTCTCCCACATTGGCTAACTTAGGCTCAGACCCACGTGGACATAGCACAAGACACTTGTAACTAATGAGCACTTCCTTTCCCTTCTCCCCAGGTCGTACTTTTAATTAGAGCTCTTTATACGGCTATGTGGTTGACAGTGGAGACTAATCTTGAGGGGGAAATACCATCGAGGAAGATCAACTATTCAATAGGTGATGACTTTTAGTACCCCCTGTGGTATTTTGTAGAGTTTTAAGATTCAATTTTAGATGTCTTCTTTTTAAGGTTTATTGGCATAAAAAGTGATGTAAGGATTCATAGAAAGGCCACATGATCCCCACCATGATTTGCATAAAACAGAAGCTTGGGGACTTCACTGAGTAGGTGTGAAGTGTGAAAGCACCATCAGTGGTACAGAGCTTTACAAACAAACGCCTATGTTTAGGGAGAGCTGACTGTGGAAGGATTCACAACCTGCTATCACTAAAGTAACTCAGCTGTGGAGAGAGGCTGGCTTTGCTGAGGAAACCATCATTTTTTTGTGAAATATCTTTAACCACAAATGAAACTATAACTAGGACATTTGTGCAAACATAGTTATCTTTCTGCCCCAGGAAATCCTCCAATGCCGGCCATGAGATGGCTCCGTGCTTTAGAAGACATGCTGGCTTTGCAAAGGGCCAGAGTTGGTTCCCAGAGCCCACATAAACTCACAACCTCTTGTATTCCATAACCCACAACAGGTGGTTCATAACCACCTGTAACTCCAGCTTTAGGGATGCAACATCCTCTGCCAGCATCCATGGTACCCATACATACATAATGTACACACATATACCTATACATAAATAAAAACTTTAAAATATCCCTTGGGGTCATTTATTCTGAGGCAGCAAAGACCAAAACAAGAGAAAATACCACAAAGCCATGGAAACAGTTGCTACCCATTTACTAAGCTCTTAAAGTGTAAACTAAAGAAATATCTTCTGATTACAGACATCTACTGGCACAACTAAGAAATCACTCCTAGGAATGAATTTGTCAAATCAGTCAAATTTGAATTAGCTGAAAAATTTTGTTTTTGAGTAGGTCACATACTAAACACATGAAACAATCATGGCTATGACTACACCCATATCTTTGTTTATAGTGATTTTTCTTTGTGTCAGTTATAAAGCCATTATTCAGACAGCATGCAATATTAGTAAATTTAATTTTCAATGACCGTCTTTAATACTTACAATAGCGAAGTATACAGACAACATGCCATATATATTAAACCATGATGTCTGGGGCAAGGCTAGGAAGAATATATATTGTGCTCTTTGTGAAAAAACAATAAAAATGTTGAAAGGAACACTATAATTAGGTCAGGGGAGTTTTCCATTTTACAAAATTCCCTTCCATAAAGTGAATGAATTTTTTGTGATATTAATATTCACAATGCCTGAGTGCCCATCTTGGCCTACTTAATGCTTGATCTTCAGAGAAATAGAGATCAAAGATTCCTAATGATCTGTTTGGGGCTTATTAAACGGGGAATGTCATTTATTTTGCCTTGATTGGCATCTCAACGAGAGCTTTCTGTTTCTGTCCCACTTCTGTGTTCAGTTCTGTTCTTTCATATATATATATATATATTTTGGAGGCAAAGTCTCATATGGCCTAGGTTGACCTAGAACTCACCATGTAGCCAAGAATAATCATGAACTTCTGATCATCTTTCCTTCACTTCCCAAGTACATGAACCATGCTGTATCTTTGGGGCTCTGGAGATCAAACCCAAGCAATCGTGGCTGCTCAGCAAGTGCTGGACTAACTGGCACATGCCAAGCACAGCTCTTCTCTCTGTCTCTGTCTCTGTCTCTGTCTCTCTCTCTTGTCAGAAAATGCCTAGGCAGTGTTTTTTGAACGCAGAGTTAGACGGAAGGCAGAACATGATGTTTCTGGTCTCCTACAGAAGAGGCAGATTACAGGATTTGCCTGAGAGCAAAAGCCCCAGAGAGCAACTGTACAGGCAGTTCCCTGACTGCAGGCATGGTCTTTCTACAGACTTGGGGCTCGCTCAAACAAAGCTTAACGCTTGTCAGCCTGGTGGAGGCAACACATTGGCTGGGAAGCTTCAGTTTTTGATTTGCTCCCGGCTGTGTTTTAAAGAGGATTTTAGTGTCTGGGTATTTCACTTACAATTGGTCTGAAAAATTCGTACAGGATTCTATGCCTTCAAACTTTTGGGATTTGGTAAAATGTTAGTTGGACGCTTGGGACCACTACAGCTCAATGGCTCTGAGTCGGTTTTTAGAAAAGTAAGCAAAAGGAGCAGGGTGAGTTTTATTTCTTCATTTTAAACCATATGTCACACCACTGTTCATCTCAGAACTTCTAAAAGAGTAATTTATTATAGTCATAATATAGAGCTCTGTTTTCTGGGAAAAAATTACAGTGAAAAATACAGTGCCAAAAACTTCTAAAAGTGAGGAGGGGGGAAGAATATTCCCTTGTACCCTTGAGACAGACTTTCTTGAATATCATCTAAGGAATAATAATAAAATCTTAACAACAGTGTGAAAATGAACAAAGAGTTCAGAATTTCTCATAGGGAAAAAAGTAAAAGGGGATGAAATAATTAACTTATTAAAAAAGAAAGCTTTGCTTCATTGATAGATAACTGGGAGTCATAAATTTTTGAGCTGCAATAAAAGTTATTTAATTTCTCTGTTCCTGGCTAACAATGAACAGTATTTCAAATAGCATCATAAAACACAGAAAGGCTCTTCATGCTCCATGATAGCCACAGATTTAGGAAAAAACCTTCAAACATAAGAAAAGTTATGATCATTATTGTATCTGTTAATTGACTCTAATATGTAGCTTTGTCATGTTTAGCTGCATACAGAATCATTATGGAAGCACTAAGTGTGGTGAGCCTTTTCCTGAATGGATAATGGAGTGTTACAAAGAAGAAAGGCAGTGTTTTATGGTGGTGGCCAGCAGCCCCCTTTTGAATCATCAAGATGAAGCAATGACTTTCTTAGAGTTATATTTATCTGGCCATTTTCAGCAGGAAAGGAGCATTAATGATTGCATAAAGCTTCCCCACATGCTGCACGGAGAAGACTATAGAACCCCTATTATGTTTGCCTGTAAATGACTACATGTCTCGCACTAGCCTGAGGCAGAACTGACTGCTGGGGAAACTTGACCTGCATCACAGGCTTAATGAGGCTTTAACTTTGTGTGTATAATTCTTTCTACTTCAAACTAGTATGATATCCAGGGGAAATGAGATAATGTGCCTCTCCTTATGGGCTCATCTTGGCTACTGGCCAGTCCTCTGTGAGGTAACAGGCAATGCAGCCTGGACACTGCTCAGGTTCTCTGATTTTTCCTGTCATTTGCTCTGGGAGGCTACCTTCTGATGAGGAGCCGCAGAGCCTGCTTCCTCAAGTCACCAAGGCAGAGACACGGTGTCGGTGGACTCACAGACTTGAGTGACTATATACAACTGAATACAACTGACCTCTGCTTTTCCCAGGCAACAAAAACAAACATCCTTCCAACATCTTTAGACAGGGAACCTTTTTGTTTGGTGTTCTGGACCCACTAGGATCGCTCTTATCATTCAGAAAATACAGTTTTATGATTATGGACTTTAGGCTTTTAGTTTTCTCAGGTCATCAAAAAAAGAAAGCAATGGATATTATCATTTGAAGATTTATTTCATACTCAAATATGTGTATGCAAATGTGCTTGTCTCTGTAGCTGCTTGTGGAGGCCAGGAGAGGGGATCAGACTCCCTGAGCTGGGGTTACAGGTGACTGAGCTACATGACATGCTGCTGGGAAGCCAGCCTTGCCCTCTAGAAGAGCAGCAAGCACACTTAACCATGAAACCATCTCTCCAATATTTGACAATCAAAAAAAATATAATTACACAAGTTCTCCCTTTCCTCCAATCCTGCAGTTCTGAACCTGTGGGTTGAGACCCCCTTGCGGGTTGCATAGCAGCTATCCTGCATATTAGATATTTATATTACAATTCATAACAGTACCAAAATTTACAGTTATGAAGTAGCAATGGAATAATTTTGTGGCTGGGGTCACCACAACATGAGGAGCTATATTAAGAGCTGTATTAGGAAGGTTGAAAATCACTGCTTTAATCCCTCTCCTATACCCCACTAGTCCCTCTCAAATGAGTGGCCTTTTTCTTTTAGTTTTTATTCTTACATATCCAGGCATAAATATGTAAGTACAACCTACTAAACTGGATTAGTACTGTTTGTACACTTATTATTTTAGGGCTGACCACTAGGTGTTGGTTACCCAATTAGCCCTCTAATTAGATTACAATTTAGTAAGACTAATTATTAGTCCTTTAGCAGTCATTAACTGCTCATAGTTATTTGTCTAGGGGTGAAGCCTTATGAAATTTCCCCCTTCGACATTGGCATGTCCATCAGGATTGCCACTGTTCAGGTCTTATTCAGGTAGCCATATTGTTAAGGGATAACGGGCATTGCTTCCCTGTCATTTTTAGGTGACACAGTCTCAGTTTCTAGTCATCTGGCTCTTACAGTCTTCCGGCTCCCTCTTCTGCCATGTTCCCTGAGCCTTCAGAGTGGGGTCTTGCTGCAGATGTATCCACTGGGACTGGGCAGCCCATGGTACGTTGCTCTCATCGTTTTCAACAGCTGTGGCTTCTGTTCTGGTTATCTAAACTTCAGCTACACCTTAGTTTGTATCCTGAACTCTCTTTTGCAATTTGGGAGTGAAGATTTGCAACTGAATTATCACTAAATAGGCGAAGGGATTTGGATAGCCACTTCTTTCTAGAAGTGTGTGACTCTGAGGTGATCTAGGTGCTGGTATGTCTCCTCTGTCGGAGCCCATCCATGCTTCAGTTCCCTCACAGTGAAGAAAGGAGATGCCTGGGAATAGACGGATGGACGGGAGCTCTAAGAGAAGTGGGCGATGAACTCTTTCAGGGCCTTCACAAACAGCTCCAGAACTGGACCCAGCTCTACCATATTGTACCAATCTAGCAAAGAATTTCCAATCTTAGTTTCTTATTTTCCTATGCCTTCTATTCTTCTTCCTCTCTACATCTGACTGGAACATGACCTCATGTTTTTTTCCTTATCACCTTACAACTTCATCATGCCTATTTGTATCCCCTGTTATGAAATGATTAACAATCTCATCGGCCTTGCTTCTTTCAGACACCATGAAATCAGAAGGAGTACAGGATCAGGGCAGGAGATTTCGGACTTCTATGCTGAGAGCTGCTGGTGTTTTAACTGACTTGATCAAAGGACGCTGGGGCAGTTAAGCAACCTCTGTGGTGTCATAGAATGCTGTACTACTAGAAGTGGACGCTGTGGTCCAGGACACCCAACTGATGACAGAAGACATGGAAAAAATGGTAAGATGGCCCTGGGAGTATCAAGAATACAGAATTTTAAAATACAGAGCTGACTTGAATGTTTATTGACAGAAAGGAAGCAACAGAAAAGATGGGTATAAAAATGAACTTACCGAATGAGGCTGCTAAGGAGCTAGGAGGTAGTAAGCTCTGATGAAAAAAGAGGGACTGGCCATTGGGGGAGGAGAACCACCTCTTCTCAGGACAGAGAGGGGAGGTCTTTGATGCTATTGAAGAGTGGTCTCAATCTTCCTAATTGCTGTGGCTCTTTAATACAGTTCCTCATGTTGTAGTGACCCCAACCATAAATTTATTTTAGTTATTCCATAACTGTAATTTTGCTACTTCTATGAATTGTAATGTAAATATGTGTTATGCAGGATATCTGATATGCAACCCATGTGACAGAGTCATTCAATCCCCAAAGGAGTCTGGGCTCACAGGTTGAGAACCACTGGTATAGAAGGATTTGGAGACATCGTGGGTTTCTACCAGCTGGCTTTGATCTTGCTAATGATCTGTTGAGACTTGGGACACAGGAATGGAAGCTTCAGAAGAGAAGGAAAGATCTGAAAAGGCTGGGTCATGTCCTCTGGTGATGGGCCAGGTGTGTCATCTTTATTTATGATGGGCAGCAAGTCAGCAGGTCTTAAAATAGGAGCAACTGGTCTCAGAAATTAGCAAGGGGCTATGCTTAAAGGAGGGACTAATTCTAGAAGAAAATGTCATCAGCGAGTGTGGAACCAAGCATGTCTGAAAACTTATTTGTGTGCACAGCCTTTTTGGAGTTCTTTGGAAAATGTATTATATACCAGGAAAGCCAACTACCTAAGAGCCTTGGTTGGCATCCATCAATGTATTTAACAAACCTATCCACTGTCCCTACTATCATGTGCTTTAGGGACAATAGAAAGCAGAACACTGTCTGACCTCAGGTCAGGTTTCTGCTAGTTCAGTAGCTCCCTACCCTGCCTCATTTGCCAGCAGTGTCAACAGAATTAAAAACAATTCAAATGCTACTGTGCAGATTTTGACCTGTACCTCTGTACCCGAAACCTTACCCAGCCCTGCTAACCACTGATGCCTGATCTAGCTCTCTCTGTACTTGCCTTCTTTTTTTTTCAAATTCTATGTATGAGAGTGTGCAGTCTTTTTCTTTCCAAAGTCCATATCTATGTGTGGTGATGCATATGCTAATTTGTTCTACGACAGAATCCATTTTATCACGTTCCTCCTATAACACAATGCCGTTTGTTTTAATTATTAGCTCCAAATATTGTCCCATGAATCTCCTAGGCTTGGAGTCTCTTAATGCACAGCGTTCCTGCAGGGAGGGACAACAGTCGTCTCCCACTGGGAAGCAGAGAGCATAGCTTCACGCCGTGTTTATGTTACCTGGCCACTTCCTAATATCCTCAGTGACCGGTCTTTCTTCCTGTGGCTGGCTCCCATGAGGAAGGCATCAGTGTTAATTCCAGCAGAGACACAGCAATCCGCCAATGCCAACCACCACAGTGCTTTGATCTGCGGCCTGGAGCATTCTTTGGGTGGCCAAAACATTGGAAGGGCACACTCCAAAAAGTATGTCAGGTCAAAGGTCATGTTCTGGAAAGGATTTCTGGGAGCACGAAGATAATTGCCTTTTCTTGGTAATGTCTGAATGTACAATATGAAGAAAAAACTTCCCCAAATTTATCTACAACTTCTACAGACAGTCCATGACCTGCAATTATGACCATAAAATTAATTTCTCTGCATTGGTTATTTATCATATGCAATATTTTTCAATGTTTCTATTTTTCCTAACATTACATATTATCATCATTGGTAGAAAAGAGGAGAAGTGTGTGTGTGTGTGTGTGTATTTTTCTTTCTTTTGTGTTTAGGTCAAAAAAGCAAAACAAAAAAGCAAAAAATATCTTAAAGCAAAGATATTTATTTTTTTCAAACAAGAAAAAGTAAAAGCTATAGAACATGGAGAACACAGGGAGGAAGGAAGGCAGAAGCAAAAGCGCATCTATTTTTTCTTTGCTGACTGAGCATTTGTAGTAGAATTCAGAAGCTGGGTCATAGTATGCCTAGCTGGAGGGCACGGATAAACTTGCCACTGTCTAGATAGGAGAAAGCAAGCACAAAAGCTGCGGAGACGGAAACTTCCCGGGTGTTCATCTTTAAATAATTCACTTCTGTGAACTTTGGGTTCCCTGTGGTAACCAGCTGAGTGGAAACCCACACTCTCTAGTTCTTCACTGTCCCATGTGCTTCACTCTCCACCCCTCCTCCCAGCCCTTCGACTCAATTCTTATCTTCCTAGAAACCTGAAGGTTTGTATGCTAGAGGCAGAAATGTTCACCCGTAGAGCACCGCTATTTTCTGGTTCTCGGCCTTGTTTGTCTGCTTTCTTTTTGCTGATGTCTCCTATCAGGGGCACCATTAGCGGACCTTTATGGTCTCTTGTATGACCCCCCTTACACTGAGTGCCCAAGAGAAGCTGGGAGGCTCTAGGCCTCTGTGCGTTTGGTGAGGATACTTCCTTTGTTTCACTTCCCTTCTCACCTCAGTTTGTGGCCTGTGAATCCAGGGCTCTCCAAAATCTCTACATTGCATTGATGGCTATCAAACCGTTCACTAGTTCCATTTTCTGATAACCATGCCATGTCAGACTGAGTTAAGAATGTGACTTAGGTCCTGCCCCTCTTTTCAAGAAACTTCAAACCATGTGGAAAAGGCAGCCAGGCACAGTTGAAGCACAAAAGTAGAGTCTTGGTGACACACTGGAGAGTTAACTGAAAGGCACATGGATGTCTACAGCAGCCGTTCAGACAACTGTCTCGGTCTTGTTTGATATCCAGATTCCTACATCACTTAATTTGGTTTTAAACCAACATTTTCCACAGTAACACTAGTCCTGAGAGAGGCTCTGTGAAAAAAACAATTTCATGACCAATTAAGAATAGAAAGTATACATATATAACCCCAAGCACTTGAGGTTTTCACCAGTGGGAAAGCCAAAGAAAATTAGTTTAACCCAGGATTTTCCAATCCTATGCACTCTCACACCCTTTCCAACATCGTATATGAAAAGCAGCGTCTTTCTGACCATGCTGTAGGGAACACAACTCTAATTAATTGGCTAAAGGATTATGATGATGATATTATGAAAAGCCTTGTGTTTGCAAAATATTTTCTATTATTTTTGAAGAAGAATCTTTGTAATATCTGAACTGTCAAATGCCTAGGTTTATGCCATTTAATATGGTTAGCCAGCAGTCACATGTGACAATTGAACACTTGGAATGTAGTTGCTTCCATGATCTCTGTTGTAAGCGTAACATACACACCAGATTTGGGAGATAACATGGAAAGATTTAAAATATTAATTGTCTTACATTTGCTGCATATTGTAACAATATATCTAAGATTTACTTGATTAAGCACATATTATTAAAATTAACTTCTACTTTGTTGGTTTCATAAACTTTAAAACTTAATTTATTTAGCGTGTATGTGTGTGTTTGAGCACGTGCATGCAATTGTGTTGGCATGTACATATTAGTATGTGTGTGTACAAGTTAGAGGACAGCTCTGGGAAATTGATTCTCTCCTTCTACCATGCGGGGTCTGGGATTTGAACTCATGTTGTCAGGCTTGGCAGCAAGCATCTCTACCCACCGAGCCTCTCACCAAACCTGTTTCATTTTCTTTAAAGGTGGCAACTAAAGTGTTCAAAACTGGAGCTGGAGGGGTGACTCAGTGGTTCCGAACACTTGCTGGTCTTGCAGAAGTTCCAGATTTGGCTATGCTGGGCAGCTCACCAGCACCGGTAACAGCAGGGCCTGGCCTCCAGTCCATTTACCTGACCTCTGCAGCTACCCATGTGATCCCCATACTACACATGGTAGACACACATACTTTTAAATTTAAAGTATACATAAGAGTTAAAAAATTATACGTGGCTCCTGTTATCTTTTTACTATGAACTACTGCTGCAGAAGAAGGTAATAGTATATTCTTATATTTAAATTTCCCTAAAACTCAGAAAAGGAAAGTATGCCCACTGAAAATATTTAAAGCATTCTTACTAGCTAAATTAATTTGGTTGGCAAGGTTTGAACTGGGAAGAAAACGGAAACTTTCTCCAAGGTATTCAGTGTTACCTGTGCCCCCCACCCCCCATGGTGGGGCTTCCCATCGTCAGCTGCAGGGAGCCAGGGCCATGCTGATAACCATTTCATGAGACGCCTGTTGGCTTGTTCTCAGAACCCAGAAAGAACACTCCTGAGCCTTTGGCGCTCCTGCTTCATAGCTATGATGCCTGTGGCACTTCTGTACATTTCAGTAGTGTTTGGGCATGCACAGACTGCGGAGTGTTCCCCGGCACTTAATCTGCATTTGCTAAATTGATTATGACAGGTTTTTTTTATGATCCAAAACACCACTATTCCTCGGTGGGTAAGAGGGAAAACAGTGAAAGTCCCAACTTTATTTTTGTTTCGTAGAAACGTGCTTTCTACTTAGTGCTGAACTTTGAAGGATCATGTCACAAAACTGGGAAATAACTGACAGAGACCTTATTTTTCTGTTCCTGATGGGAAAGAACTTAAAATAAAATCTCCTTGAGGAGTTGTGACACAGTCCTGAGAATTCTCCTGACAACGTATGTCTGTCACATTATTATGGCAGTGGTAACTAGCTAACTGTACCAGAACCAAGGAAGGAGACTGAGGTACAACCTCCATCTTTCCTGAGCACAAAGAAAGGTCGCCACTGTTTCCTGAATTTCAGAAACTAGTGAGAAGGCTGCACGAAGAAGAAGATGAGCAGGATTGGGCAGTGCTTCCAAAAGCACACATCAGGAGAAAATGAGGGAACTCCACCGTGGAAAACACAGTGCAGATGCTCTCAGTCAGCAGAAGTGGCCTCCTCTGCTCTTACCCACCGTCCAGAGAGAGCTGCAGAGAAAACGGATCAGATACACTCATCTTTCATGCAGAACCAACCCGTGCACCCAAGAAAGTTAATGGATGGAATTGTTAACATTGAGCTTTCATTTAAGAACCCCTCAAGGGCCTTGAGAGTGGTACTGAGGAGCTGGCACTGGACAACACATGAGTAACACATGAAGGCTTGTCTGGCTGCTCAACAGTCTTCTGGTATGCCCTAGTTGGTAGGTGCCAGGCTCTGTAGCATTGAGGGTTTGAGGGGAGGTGTTTGCTTTCCTTTGTCAGTGGTTTTGAGGCAGGTCTTATACGTAGTTCTGTCTGGCCAACCACTTGGGGTCCTCCTCCTGTCTTAGTCTTTGGAGTCCGAGGATTACAGGCATGGGCTGTTATGCTTGGCTATTTTGCTCTTTCTTTGATTTACACTTAAAATTTTGCTTTTGCTTGTTTGTTTCACTGAGATGGGTTCTTTGGTAGCTCAGGCAGGACTGGAACTTACTCTATTGCTGAGGCTGGCTTTGAACTGCTTATCCTGATTTCCCTGCCTCTACCTCACACATGCTTGGGCTTTAGGGATGTTCTCTGCTTACTTTGTGCTCATTCCCTCCCTTCCACCTTTCCTGCATATGTTTCTCCTCTCCCCACTGCATTCTGTTTGTTTCCTGAAGCGCTGGAAATCTAACCTAGAACCTTACACATGCCAGGAAAATGTTGTATCACAGTCCTATACCTCAGCCTATTTTCTTTTTCTTTAATAATGAAATAGTCAGTCAGGCAGGGTGGTGCACGCCTGTAGTCCCAGCATTCTGGGAGGCAGAGGCAGGTGGATCACTGTGAGTTCGAGGCCAGCCTAGTCTACAAAGTTAGTCCAGGATAGCCAAGGATACACAGAGAAACCCTGTCTCAAAAAACAAAACAAAACAAAAACAAAAACAAGAAACAAAATAAAACATGACAAAAACATACTCTGCTGAAACCACCATGTATTTCACACAATAATTAGTATCATCAAACATTATTAGTGCTGGCTAATTGTATGTCAGCTTGACACAAGCTAGAGTTATTTGAAAGGAGGGAACCTTAACTGAGAAAATGCTCCATAAGATTCAGCTGTGGGCATTTTTTTTTCATGAGTGATTGATAGATGATCTCCCATTGTGTGTGATGTTACTCCTGGGCTGATGGGCCTGGATTCTATAAGAAGAATGAGTGTGTATGATGAGCAACCCACTAAGCACTCTTCCATGACCTTCTACATCAGCTCTTTCCTCCAGGTTCCTGCCCTGTTTCAGTTCCTGCCCTGACTTCCATCAATGATGCATAGTGATATGTATGGAAGCAAAGGCCAAATAAAACCTTCCCTCCCCAAGTTGCGTTGATCATGGTGTTTCATCACAGCAATAGAAACCTCTTAAGATACTATTTTTTTCCTTTCATTATAATTTTATTTTAAACAACTCATGCCAGACTTATCACCATGTGACCGCACTTAGTAATTAGATTTAAACTGTAAAATGCAGTTCTGAGCTCCTCCCCTGTTGAAAACAAGTCAGTGATTGGGGGCAGCAGATGTAGCTCAGTTGGCGGGGTGTTCCCCTGCATTCATGAGACCTTGGGCTCAGTCCCCAGGACTGAAGAAAGAAGGCTGGAGCTTTAGCTCCATGGTATGGCGTTGGTCTCAGCCTCAGATACAAACCGCCATCCTGCCATCCAGAAGTTGAAAGTCAACTGTTCCCCATAGTTACTAGATCAAAGCCTTAGGGGGTTTGTTTTTGTGTAATATTCTAATGAGGTCTTGTCACTCATAATCAACTTTGTATACTCTCAGTATCAGGTAGTATGGCTGGGTGGGTGCTCCTGTGACCAGCCTCAGCTTCTAACCCCATGTATCTAGTTTCTACTCAGGGTCCAAGGTGAGGCCAGGCTGTGTTTCTCACAGTAGTTGTAATCTATATTCTCCATGCACTCTCAACATTTTTCTCAGCACCACTGACCCAATCTCTCTGTCTCCCCTCCCCACATACATACCCGCTGGACTGTGAAAAGTTCTGCTTGAAATAAGTCCTAGCAAGGCCAATTGCTAGTAGGGTGACCTTGGCTCTTACCATATCTGTGCTTTGTATTCCTCATATTGTAAAAATTGAATCAGTTTCTGTAAATTAACTTTACAAAGTTCTTATAACTTTAAAAATATTTAGTATTTCCTTAGGGAAGTTAAAAATGCCCCAAATGTAGTGATTTTATTGTCCAACAGTAGTCATAATGGAGGTATTAGTGGCGTTTTCTGTTATTTATGTATTCCAGAAACTGCTTCTTGGTGTTGTGTATGCTGTACTTGGTCAATAAGCACTTATGGTATAAAAGAAAGAATAAAGGAGTCTATGGTGAAATATTTTAAAATGACAATCAATGCATTAATTTGTTAGTACTTTAAAATTTAGGAATTTTGCCTTAGCAGCTCTGGAGTATACAAGGTACAAAGGAAAAAAACAGTCATGGAAGAACTAAAAAACAAAACAAATAAACAAACAAACAAAAACAAAGCAAAAACCACAGCTCTATTAGCTGTCTATTTGATGAATGGTGCTTTGCTTTGTTTAGTAAGCAACCTTGGAGATGCAACCATTTATCTTTATTTATATCTGATACAATTAAACAGCAACAAAGTTACACAAAAAGAAAATTGGGTTCAGTCAGGTCTAAGAAGCGAAGATGACTGAGCAGAGTTTTCAGCCCTCCACGTCTCCCCATGGTCTCATTAAGGATGTCTTGCTCTAATGAGCTACACTACTGGGAAGAGCTTTAAAAATGAACAGAAAAAGAAAGGAAGAAAGAAAAGGAAGGGGGAAAGGAAGGGAGGAGTATAGAGAGGGAAGAAAGAACGAAAGAAGGAAGGAAAGAAAGAGTGATCTCAATGCAGCCTCATTTATTTTCATACTTGTGTGTCTATGTGGAAAGTACTGCGAACTGCAAGTGTCTCTCCTCAGCCTTTGAAAATCAATGTGCATTTGGTGGGAGAGAGCTGTGGCCTTCAGTCACAGTGTTTCTCCTGCTGTCTTCTAAGCACGTCCTGCTCTAAATTTAACATGTCCCCAGACCCCCATTCAATCCTCACAGCTGGGAGACGGAGCTTGTCCAGCCAGATCTGTTTTCCTACAATAAGTACAAATCTGCTCTTTAATAATTTATTCTCTCCAGGAAAATGGTCTCTTACGCAACCCTAATAGATTTTGCCACACGGTTGCTGCTTTAATCAGAGAAGAGCATTTTAGAGGTTTATTAATCGTGCTCTTTTTCAAAAGCTACTGATTAGGCTTCACCTGCTGGTTGCAAGCAGCCAGAAGGTAGACAGAGGCTGGCCACTTGCTGCACAGCAGTCTGCGTGCAGCTTCCTCGTGGCCTGCGACAAACTGCATACAACTAGTACCAGCCGAGCTCTTAAGCAATGGAGTGCTTGCAGCGTTCCTCTTTCCACTGTTTATTCACCAAGACGGTTCGAGCGGCCAATAGCAAAATCCCTCTCCCTTCGCCATATCCCAAAGCAGCTAAATTACTTCTGAAAACTGAATGACATGCTTGGCAAAAGAATGCTGTACCGCGAGGCCGGCTTACAACATGGTTTACTTTGGCCTCCTCAACCAGAAGACCCATGTCCATCCCCACCCCGTCCCACATCACACCCCCCCCCCACGACTTCTAGGAAAGCAGCATCCTCACATCCTCAGCCACATAGTCCCTTTATGTGTTTATCACACACGAGCGAAACTGCCAAGCAACACAAGGAGGCTTCCTGTACTCCAGAAAACCCTGCTCCTCTGAGGCCGATTTATGGTGTGCTCGTGAGAACACGCGTTCAGACCAAACACCAGCCCAGCGTGGGGTTCTGTCAGAAGGCACCAGGGATAAGTCAGGAGCAGCGTTTTTTATTAGGTAGCATAAAATTCATTTAATTTATTTATTATGTTTAAAGTTAAATATTATTTGCAAAATTCATAGCTTGTCTAGAAGTCCTAATTTCTTAGGCATGTGGGCAAATTTCTTCTGCTTTACTAGTTATGATCAGGGAGAGTCGAGGAGAAATATTCCTGAGGTGAGTTTAGTCATGGTTGAGGCACAGCTTGTCCAAAAGCTTCTATAGTTCGTCTCAGAGGAAACGTGTACGTAAACATTTAGGTAAACATCCATAGTCTCAGCTTTGCATATGTGCCTCTTGCACGTGATCCTCTCTGTTCATTTAAAATGACCAATTTAAACAAAGTTCAGGGTAAGGGTACTCTGCGGGTAAGGGTGCCTCTCATGCAACAGTGGGGACTGGGGTTCTAACCTCCAGCACTCACTTGGAAAGCTGGGCACTGCTGCACTTGTTTGTAACCCCATATTGTAGGGTTAGAGGTAGGCAGAGCCTGGGAGTTAGCTGACCAACAGCCTAGCAGAAACAGGCCAGCTTCTGGGTCAGGAAAAGATCATGTATCACAGCAATAAGAATAGGAACAACAGAGGAAAGACACTTGGTGTCCTCCTAAGGCTTCTGCATCTTGTGCCTGTCCACACACACACACACACACACACACACACACACACACACCCCTTGAATTGGTGATATTGGTGGGTTGATATACCTCCAGTCACTGGAAAGAGAGCAAATCTTTGTTTTGCTATGTACTGTTCTATAGCAAAAGATGATTTCATGAGTTTCAAGAAAAAGGTCCTTTGTTTAAATGTGGAAGAAGCAAAAAAAAATGTTTAAAAATCATTTATGTGTCTTAACATTTGGGTCATTAACTCTCTTTATGGATTTTCTGGGTCAGTCTTGTGGTATCTCTATAGATATTCCATTGCATGTGCTAAATAGATCTGGAACTTAGTGCACTTATTTTTGTATCTCCTATTTTGAAAGAATTAATAGACTAGTCAATAAAAAGATTGTGTTTTACACATTGTAATACACCAAGGAGAAAAAGCAATATTTTGTAGACAAGCTAATGAAAATGATACATAAGCTCATCCCATTTTAGAGTGTAATGAATCGAGAACATTAAAAATTCACTTTGTTTTAGGAGACCTTAGGAAGTTCAGAATACAATCCCCCCCCCATTCACTTCTATTATCTATAGCATGATATATATTTTTAAATAAATGTTGAGACCTACTTTGTTGACAAGCTCAATAGATTTCACAGAAAAACTCAAGACCAAGTCAGCTGGTAGTTAGAACAACCACATGCGGCTTTTGTTATGTGGACACGATGAGTGCTCTGCCTCAGTGGCCTGAAAAACTGAAATGTTCAGTTGCTCTGTGGCAATTAGATTACTCTAAGTTGGTATTATCCAGGTAGTGCTATAAACAATTATTATGACTCCCACTTACAACACAGTCACCACTTACTCATCTGTGTTTAGTTCTTTCATAGCTTGATTTTACAGCTAATACATAGCAGTAAAAATTTTGCATACGTTAAAAGGAGGTTTAGATCTGTACCATCAATGCTGGACAAGTTACTGACCACCTGCAACCTCAAGCTCTTTGTCTCTAGGATTAGTAATGTGTAGTACCCAATCAGGCCCCCAGCAATGGAGGAGCTTTCTCCCTGTCTATCTTGCCTCACCTCTGCTCTGTGTCTCTGTCCTACTGTTTATCTGTCGCCTGTTCTAGAGTCTCAAGGATCATGAAACACACTATGTTACAAATGAACATTTCAGACAATGTATAAGAAGAAGAAACTTAATAAATAAATTGAATTAATGTGTCTCTGACATTATGAGTTGAAAGGACCCCATAGGAATATCAGAACAAAAGAACGGAAAGTGTTCCAGCTACCTTGCAGGCATCAGAGTACTGTTCCTGGTTTGTTTTCTCAGCTAGAGTGTCCAGACTGTTCACATTTTCCATTGTGTAGTTTGGTGTCTTCAATAAATATTGGCCACTCCAACAGTTCTCACATTTCACCTTTGGTTTTTTTTTTCTTTTAATTTTCTTTATTGAACATTTGTTCATATGCATTATAAAAACAAATAGAAATTAACCATGGCAATAGCTAAAACATAAACCACAAACTTGAGTCAGTGGAGGCCTTTCTGGGCAACTAGACATTCCATGTCTCTGTATGTCTCAGCCCTTTGTCAAGTTATTCAGTGATAAATGAAAGAGATCAGAACCGAATACAAATTAAGCCTTCTTAAGAGTTCTACACACGATTGGTCAGATTGTAGCCCCACAAGGAAAGTTGATCTAGGTTTAAAAAATACTTTGGTGTTTCAGAATGATTTGACTTGATCGAGATCCCAGAAAACATGTAAAATTCACTGGTAACAAACTGTCAGGAGGCCGAGGAAAAGGCGTATCCTTCTCAACTGAAGAGCAGAAATCCTGTCAACTCTGGCTCTTGTCTAACTTCCCTATGTCTGCTCTTTGTCACTACAGATGGCTGTTGATTTATTGGCTGATTGATTGATTGACTGATTGGTTTTTAAAGTATGTGTTTTACATTTAGACATGGAACTAAATAGGCAATTTTCCCTTCAAATCCCTGCAGCCTTTTCTTCTTCTCCCACTGGGTTGATTTCTAAATAAATATTAGTCCACTCTATGCTCTCCCACAAAGTTGGACTGTAATCATTCAAACTTGAACATAATGTGTCAAGTTTTTTTTTCACAATATCAAGCTATGTGAAGTGTACAAATAATGTTGTAAGGTTTCTGCTTAGGGAACTTCTTACATAATTCAAAAAATATATGTATACATAAGCCATCAACCCCCAGATAGCCTCTGTCGTGTTGAAATTTAGAGATAGCTTGCTGTAAGAAAGGATGAGGGAAAACTGAAGATAAACTATATGACACAGAAAGGTGCCAATCATATTTAGAAAATGGTCCACAGGTGTGATGGGTATTATTTTAAAACTGAATATAATATTGAAGCGTAAGAAAACTTCCTCTCAACACGTTTATCGCCCTCCCTCTGCTTTTGGCTCTAATCACACCAGAAATAGGATTGCCTCACAAGACTTTTTTAAGGTATCTGTTAAAGTTAGTTTGTAGTATTTCTTATTGTCTGTAAAGGGTTCTTGTTGCTGCCAATGAGACAGATCAGACATTTTAACTAATATATATACACACACATATATATATATGTATATATATGTTGGACCTAATCATAGTTCAATTTTGTTATAAACCAGAAAATTGAGGCTAAAGGAACTATATAAATTGAATTGTTCGAACAAAGCCTTTTCTTTCTTTTTTTTTTAATAACATCTTTCTCAGTTTCTGTGATGAGTTTGCCAATTAAGAACACATTTGGATTGAGGTCTGCAACTGTTATACCCCAGGGTTTTGGACTCAGAACTCAATGAAAAGGAACCACAGAGGCATGCAACCAAGGCCACCTAAATTTGAATAAATTAGAGCTGTTCTGTTTTGCCACACTAGCCAGAAAGCCACAGGCATTTCACCACCCCCAAAGGGTCTGGAGAACTAGAGGAGAGCATAAAATGCAAACATAGACTGCACATAGCTGCTGCTTCCTTTGTATTTAACAGCCATAGAAAGAGCCCTCAGTTTCAGTTCAACAGCATCCCTTGAAAAACCAATTCATTTCAAATACAAATTCTCATAAAAAAGCAATACTTTAATAGAATCTTGAAAAAAAATTTTTTTAAATACCTCACAAATCTTTTTGGCAATAAGGGAAGTAGAGATATAAGAATTTCCCTTATTTTTCTTTATATCTTTATACTTGAAAAAATTTGATAATGGCTAGTTCCTTGAATAGAGCCCATTGGTGGATTTTATTTCACAAACATGGAGCAAGAACTTCAAGCACACCAGGACAATTCTTTGGCTGTTGATCACACACAAGTAAGAGACAAGGTGCCAAAGCTCTGCACTGTTTTCCTCCTTCCTCGTTAGCATGTTTATTGATAGTGTCATTCGGGAGTTTGTGCAGCCATCTTGTTGAGGTCTCTTGGGCACACCTTCCCTGTCATTTCTAGGAGACACAGCATCAAGGATGTCCTATGACATCACTGGGGTTTAAGTATTCCTGTCTATCCAACATTTATGTTGCAACTGAATTCTTGTTGTCTGGCATTAAGAAATAGAACCTTCTGCACAGTGATTAAGCTGAGAGGCCCGCATCCAGGGGACCGGTATCAAAGCCATTATTAAAGAGGCTACGGAAGGTCCCCCCCCCCCCGCACACCGTCTCCACTCCCCCAGGCTGCATGCTTTCTACCTTTTACATTGCTGGGATGGGGCAGAAAAATGCTGTTTATTGGATAGGCCCTCACTAGACTCTGAATCTAGTGACTGTAATCTCGGACTCCCCTGAGCTATGAGGAGCAAATCTCTGTTGTTTATAGGTTATGATGTATAAGGCTTTCTGTTACAGCAGCTGAAAGAAGCTGAGACACTGAATAGGAATAGATAACTTGAGGAAGCCTGGAAGACTGACTTCATCCCTGGTCTAACTTCTAAGGATAGAATGTAAGAGAGATGAATTTGACTAGAGTGTTCTGACAAGAAAAGGAGAAAAGAAGTTTCCAGACAAAGGGGCAGTATTTGTGAAGAGGGAACCCATTAGGAGAAATAGGTACAGCACAGAACTCCATGCTATGAGGATGAGGAGGCAACCGAACTGTGGGTCATTCTTATGTTCTATCTTGAGGACAGAAAGGGAAAGAGGGTTAGGGACCAATGAGACCATATCGGCATTATAGGAAGATCTGTGTCTACAATAGCATGAAGCTAGAGGTAGAGAGATGACACTATCAGAAGTCTAGCTGAGAGAGTGAAGGAAAAATTCAAAAGATGTTAAAGGTGTGGAAAAGCTAGGACTTGCCAGTCAAATAACTACAAAGCAACAAAACAGAGAACAGTGAGACACTGCGATTACAAAGTGGAAGCAATGAGCAGGCTTTCCAGACTTCCATATCAATGTGGCCATAATGTCAAGGAATGCCCATAGATTTTATTACTTTATTTTATTATGCAGATTGAGTAACCAGACATTATGTCTTTCTTGAAATGGTGCAATAAAGAGTGGATAAAAATCTCGACTAAATTGTGTTTGTGTATTATTAAGCTCACAGTTCAGACCAATCAATGATTTAGAATATATATATATATATATATAATGAGTACTTTAAAACGGTTCTCTATCTTGTTTCTTTGCTCTATGTCACCCATGTAAGCAATCCCCACAGTTAAATTAATTGTCTGAAAGTCCCTAAGTGTGTCTTGCTTTTGGTTGACTTAATTGATACAGATGGGATCACAAGTTTAATATTGGACCTGCGATGGCTCGGGTACCTCTTGCTGTGAATGAGGTAAGACCTAACTCTCCTCTATGAAGGATGCAGCAACCAACTGGTCCTGGTCTACCCCTCTGTTCCTTCCTGCCCCCTCTCATGTCACCTTCTGCCTTGTTCAGGCACTCTTACTCCACTGGTCTTCATGCTTCTTCCTTTAAAAGCCATAAGCTGTTTCTTGTCACAACCAAGCTCTGACAGAGCCTTTTCTTATTCCAGGCTTTATCATAGTTTTCCTTTAGTTTTTGACCCACCACCACTGCGAGACAGTCTCTGACAACCATTCCCTCCTTGTTCATGTCCCCCACCATTGTCCATCATCACAGCCCATTCTTTCCTCTACGGTACTAAATGTAATTGGTAACAAGCGTGTTTCTGATTTGGTGGTTTAACACCAAGTTTGTCAAGAATTCTGAAAACGCCCATGAAGCACAGGAGAGACATCCTGCCAGTTTTGTTGCCTGCCTAGAAGGTCTACAAAGATGAATGAATGTGCTACAGAGAGTGTCTGCTGTGCTCTAGGACCCGCCCAGCTTGAAGGAAGCAGAAAACACCCACAGAGTACAGACCACAGGCAAAGCTGATCCTTTTCAGGACAATAACTTTGAACACTGCTCAAACAAACCCCTACAGTTTGACATCTTCGTGTGAGTTTGAGGAACTGGATCAAGAATTCCAAGTTTAGTCAATTTAAATTAATGGGTAAGAAATCTAGCTAGTAACTGGATTGACTAAACTAGTGCCAGTAGCCTTTTTAGATTTAAGATATTTTTTTTTTCTGGCACCAGAGATCAAACTCAGGGCCTCACACATGTTAGGCAAAAGTTCTACCCCTAGCTTCATCTCCAGACCTAAGATAATTTTAAGATGAAAGTATTTACAGTGATTTTACAGGATGTGTAATTCTTTCATTTCTTAAGGCTGCACAAAAGACTGTTTCTTTAATAAATTTCCAAGCACCTATAATATTTGCTATTTAATTTTGATAATTTTGGTGGATGCATGTAGCACGTCTTATCTGAAAGGAATCTCTTAAGAATTCTGCTTCTCTTCAATTTTCCAGGCTCTAGGAAACCAAACACTTATCCTGGCCCAAGGACAGTATTCTGGCAGAGGTATAAATAACAAGACTTTCAAACACAGCCTTTAGGACTCCCATTTATAATCACCACACACAAGATTAATGCCAATTAGCATCTTACCACAACATTCAAATAGTATTCTATTATTTTCTTTTTACATTTTTCTCATGTGCATGTGGGGTACATGTGTCTGCACACATATTTTGCACGTGTGAGTGCATATGTGAGCACTTGCATAGAGAGACTGAGTCAGAAATCATCCGCAATCACTCTTCTACTTTATTCATTGAGGCAGGATCCCTTAGTCAAAATCAAAACTGAAGGATGTGTCTAGCCTTGATAACCAGTGTGCTCTGGGGTCCCTCATCCCCATCTTCAAGGCTCCAATTACAAGGGACCATCACACCTACAAAGTATTTACTTGGATTCTGGGGATCAGAAACCTGGTTATCAAGTTTGGGAAGCAAGTACTTCAGCCATTTTCCCAGGCCATGAACTTTAAATTTTATAGAAAATTAAGTTTACTATGAATCACCACACATACAATATTTAGCTAATTTACGAGCTGGACAGCAGCTACAAATTTATCTACCCACTCAAATGTATAACTAACAAGGTGTTGTTAAGGACATCATATTTTTTTTTATAGAGAGAAGCAAATTAAGACATAGTAATAAATGTCTTTCTCCTCAACTAGTTCTTTAATGACTGTAAGGCAGAATGGGCAGTGGAAAACGCATTCCATAATTATCTGGGCTGCACCCGGATTATTTGTTGCCTGGAAGGTACACACCATAGCACACTGTCGAATGGAACTAATCAGTTGTTTGCAAAGCGTTTGTAATGCCCTGTGTCTGACTGCCACTTGCTCACTGCAATTCTCCTAGCACATTCCCTCCTTCGTTTTCCCTGGAACAGATGAATGGGGTACTAAGGCACAGAAACTCAGTTATCAGCCCCATGCTGTGGAACTAAAACTCCATCAGGAAACTATGATAATTGGACGTGTGGCGGTAGTGGCGATTCATTGTTGAAAACCCCGCAAGACGCACAGTTTGCCGACGTTCACCGCCTGCAGATGTTGAGAGGGTTTTCATTCCTGAATTAAGCTGCAGGGGGTAAACGGTAGGCTGGCTGTTATCTTCATCCGCCCACTACCAAACCCTCCACTGTTGCTTCGAGTTTCATGACGCGACTTAAAAAGTTTTTTCTTCATTAAAATCCGAAAATTAATTACTTTCCATGCTACGAATCGCCCTTCAGCTTAGGTGGGATTTTAGAGTCAAAATTTAAGCTTGTTTCCAGTAAAAGTGGGAGCTGTGAAGTAACCAGTGCGCATCGCCGAGTCTCCGTCACAGTCACTTATGTAAGGCACGGGAGTATTTGCCGAAGAGGAGGCACAGGAGATGCTTCTCGCCCATCACGACATCTTGTTGTGGGCTGCATCCTTTCCTACGTTTACGCTTTGTAGGGACCATACACCGTTTAAGCAAAATTATCCCCTTTACAGTGAAAACCCGGCATTACTCTGCTACTGCATTCTCCAAAGATATTTTTGCGCACTCAGGACTCATCCATCTCTCTTTCGTTTTTCTTTTTTAAAGATCTATTTATTTATGAATACTGGTGCTCAGTATGCATGTAAAGCTGCATGACAGAAGAGGGCACCAGATCCCAGTATAAATGGTTGGGAGCCACCATATGGGTGCTGGGAATTGAACTCAGGACCTCTGGAAGAGCAGCCAGTGCTCTTAACCGCTGAGCCATCTCCAGAGGCAAGGTTTCTCATTGGCTTGAGATTTCACCAAGTACCTTAGGCAGGGTTGGTCAGTGAACACCAGGAAACCTGTCTCCCACTGGGAGTACAAACATGGGCTCTCATGCCTGGCTTGTGTGTGTGTTGGGAGGGGGGTGCTCTGAATTTCACACTCAGGTCCCTGTGCTTACATAGCACACAGCACTTTACTGACGGAGGCATCTCCCAGCCCTTTGCCTGGTTTTTGACTAAGACATTTGTTAAGCACATCCAGAATATAACTTGGAAAATTGTCACCATTATCTTCAATGTTGTTGGAAACCCACTTGTTCTGGTTCTCTGTGTGAAATGTGCAGCAAACCTTTGAAAAGGACACGTGGGACCCCTTAGGAGCTTGACAAGAAAGTTTAAGCCGTATGGCCTTTACTTGGGAGGAGGAAACCCTAGAAATCATGAAAAGCAGCCTTAGGGTTAAATCATGCTAATTGTTGTCCATATTTCACATGATTCTGAAACTAGACCAGAATCTAAATTACAACATCTCAACTCCCTCCAAACTCTTGTTTCACCCTGTTTTTGCATGTAAGCTCTGGACACATCAACCTTTGTCAACCACACCAGGCTATCAGTTGGAAAATGGTAAGAAACAAATAAACAAATCAGATCTCCCACCTAATAAAGAATGCACCTGTGCTGCAACTTCCTTTCTCTCAGAAGAAAAATCTGACACAAAAGAAATACTCTTTAAAAAAAAAAAGAAATACTCTTTTTAAAAGTATGGATTCAATTTCTAGTAATGCACACCAAGAAACACACATGTGCCCACACACACATTGTAAAGAACAATTCCCCCAAGTGATGTATATGAATCTTAGAAAATTGGTTTGTGTGAGTGTATGTGTGTATGTGTGTGTGAGAGAGAGTGTGAGGGGGGGAAGGGAGAGAGAGACAGACAGATAGAGACAGAGAGTGAGGATAGGCTGGGGGACTCATGCCTCCATGCCAGTGTGAAGGTCAGAGGACATCTTTACTGAGTCAGTTCTGTCCTTCTACCCTTAGTGGGTCTGGAGGATTGATCCCAGGCCATCAGGCTTTTAGGGCAAGCACTTTATTCACTGACCCATATCAGCAGCCCTTTTTATGTGAATCCTGACTCAAGAGTTTAGTATTTCATTTATCAAAACTTAAGCATTTGATACATTTCTTCACTTTCACTGCTTGTTTTCTCCATTAGACCTGTAAGGAAAAACACAAACAGAGCCCTTGCATTGAGAGATTTATTTTAAAAAATACAGGATTTTGGGACTACTCCAAGGATATCTGGTGTTTGAGTTGCTTTTCTATTGCTATGAAGAGACACCATGACCAAGGCAGCTATGACAGAGAGCCGCTAACCCGGCCTTGCTTACAGTTTCAGAAGGTTAGTTCATTTTCATTCAAACCAAAACCACATCTGGAATTCCTCAGTTCCTCTCTCTAATCCTCAGGGGAAAATTTGAGGTTGAAGACCACTTATATTCTTAGATGTATGCCTAAAGTTCAATACTAGGTCTTGGTTGACATATATCACCAACTTTTATTTTCAAAAGTTTGTAAAGCTCTGGAGTAAATGTTAACTTAAAAATTTCATTGCCATACACTATCTCATTTCCCACTGACAGATTATGAACTACAAACTAACGTGAACAAAATCAGATGCTTCTAGAAATGCTGAAGCAAGGGAACTAATGTGTAGTCATTAGTCAATGATTCTGGGGCCCAAATAGCTGAGTTTACATGTTTCATATAGGGAGAACTTGTGGGTTCTAAGAATCATTATTATGAGTTTTGTATGAATGAATATAATTTGCTAGCACATTCTCACATTTTATAAGGCTCTAAAAGGAAGTGAAAAAGTTGTTTTATTTATTTATTTATTTATTTTGTGATGGCTGGTGCCTTGGAGGGATAAATTTGGACCATAGGATGATAAACAGGAATAATTCATTGATGACGATAAAAATAGGGCTAGTATAAAGGTGAAAAAGGCAAAGGAGAACCGACATAATTCAACCACTTTCTGCTCACAGGTACAGGGTTCTCTAGCTACGGGTGTGGCTGCATTTCAATCATACAAGAACATGTTGAAGTAGGGGCTATTATCCTTACTTAGATAATTCCTTACTTAGGTAAAACCTCCAGAGGTGGAGAACCAGACTTTCAACCCAGGGCTGCCTCGCTGGGTCTAAAAGAGCCTCGAAGAGAGGTCTTTAATATTTTGTGTTCTGTAAAGTCGTAGAAGTTTTTAGTACATCGTATGGGCTCAGGAAATACCAGCTTTATAAGAGAAATAGCCATGTGTAACACAGCTGATAGACATTTATTTTAGGAAAGGAGTGACACTGAATGTCTAGATTGTAACATTTTCCCCAACTATCTAACACTGATGAATATTAGGAGTTGTGAGGTTGAAAAGTTCTTTATATGCGTCCAGTAGCCTTTCACATAGAGTTACCTGATAATAGTTTCACAGCCCAGCAATAATAGGTGTCGGGCCTCGAGCAGGGAATCTGGTGCTAACCCTCTTGACAGGAGGCTCAAGCTAGAGTGGGAACCCTCTAAGGGGAGTTCCCTGCTGCTGTCATAAAGGACACACTCCGCACTCTCCTTTTCCTCATCACATTTTCATCATGTTAGGAAGTACGTATGAAGCACAAGATTCAGGCAACTAGTACTGAATGAAGTAGGACCGGAGGGCATGCAGCGATGTATAACCCACCAGGGGGGTTGTCACAGGCATGCTCTATGTCATTGTGGAGTTTGGCAGAGGTTCCTTGGCATATTAGAGCGATTAACTGTTGTGATGCTTTCAGAACCCTACTGGTTTTGATGCATAATGGGCATTCTAGAAAAAAAATTATTACAAGTCCATTTTTCTCTATGTTGGTATTTTCAGAGGTAAATGAGATAAATGATCACAGTTAGCTTCAGCTTTCAACCTGCACAACCCACAGCGGGAAAGAGGGAACTACAGTTGAGGAACTGCCTCCGTCAGATTGGCTTGTAGGCATGTCTGGGAGGAATTTTCTTAATTGCTAAGTGATGCATGGAGACAGAGAACAGTACTGTTGGTTCTATCCCTAGGTAAGAGGGCCTGGCCCATATAGGAAAAGCATCTGAGCAAGCTAGGGAGACGGAGCTGGCAAGCTGTGTTCTTCCATAGTCTCTGCTTCAGTTTCTACCTTGGGTTGCCTGGTTTTCTGCAATGATAGTCTACAGGTAACGTGTAAGCTGCAATAAATATTTTCCTTCCCCAAGTAACTTTTGACATGGTGTTTATAACTGCAGCACAAACAAAGCAGAACGTACACTTTGAAAAGCTGTGGCAAACGTTTGTATTCTGAAATAAAAAGGAAAACTAGACTAAACTAAGCTATTGACTGGAAGAGCTGGCCCTTCCGCAGGATGACCGTGTACAGCCACTCTCTTCATAGGTCTCACACAGTTTCTCCAAATGTGATGGGGATGCCTCATCAAGAGTGCTAGCCACCTTAAGGTCCATAGCTGAAAAATCCAAGAACTCTCCTTTGTGGAGAAGAAAGTCATACATGGTGAACTATGACAAAGCTGTTCATACAATGAACAGAAAAACTCACACCCACAAGTCAGGTCTATGTGATCTGTGTGTGCCCTGGAGTCTCAGTGTACTTCACAAAACCCAGGCCATGACTGTAAGGCTCTTTGCTCATTCAAAAAGTCTGGGCAACGACAAATAACAGATGTAATGTTTACAGTAGACAAAGCTTTGGAATTAACTGACTTCTTATTATGCTAATTAAAATGCACTGCTTTCCTTACTTTCATGGACCAGGCTGGACAATAATAAACATCAATACACAGTGACCATGAAACCAGCTGTAAGCCCCCATGTTGAGTTTGAATTAGCTCAGCGATAATGAGCTAATATTCATTTCAGATCTTAAATACTCAAGATCACTGTAGCTCATATGGGAAAATAAAGACAGCATGCTAGGAAAATAATTTTCACAATTAAATGTTTGAAGATATGGATACACAGAGAAAAACTATCTTACTACTTGAAAGAAGGTACCAGAAATATCTGATTCTTATGCTATTGAGATAGCAGGAAGATCTAAGACATAAACCCGTCTTCAGTTAATCCTCCCCATCCTTTAAATTTATTATGTATATGCGTTAGAACGTAAAGGTTTTCATTAAGTTGGATGCTTCCTGATATACTTGGCTTGATCTTGCTCCAATCATCATACTCTCCTTCGTTCACTGCCAGACTCTCTTTTCTTTCCATATGTGTGTGTGTATCAGTGATAGGTATTATGTTATTAAGAGGTCTGTCTGTATATAGCTATATAATTAATAACTATACACACAGCTATCAATTCTTTTCACCGTTCTTAATTTTTCAACCTTGTTTCTGCCCTGATCATGACAGGGAAACAGCTCGTTTGAAGGTCTCTACTCTCCTAATTTAACAGGGTAATAGGTCAGTTCATGGTTTCACTGTTGCCCTTTCTACACAGGCTTCTCTGGTGTTGCTCTCCATTCGCACTCCTTGATGAGACTTTCCTTTTGGATCCCCAAGGCAAGGCACTCCTTGTTTCTCCTCCAACCCTCTGCACTTGGCCTCATACCTTTGGCCCCTTCCTACCCTTTAAATACAGAGCTTTCCATGATTCTCAACTTGGGCTTCTTTTCTCCGCTTCCCTCTTCGGAGAGTCTCATGTATAGCCTCAGGACTTACTTTGATATCAATGACACCCATACCTAAAACCCCAGCTTTGACTTCTTACGGATTTCAGCTACACGGTTTCTGATATACCTTCAAGACTCAAATTTTGGAATGGATAAGGAAAATATTGTACAGATTAAAAAAAAAGCGAGTGTATTTTATTTAGTATTTTCTTTTTGGCATGGTACTATGAGGTGTATGTGTGCATGAACGTCTGGATGTATGCACACATGCAGAAGTTAGTGGTCAATGTCTAGTGTCTCTTGAATTGCTCTTCACCTTGGATTTTGTAAATGAAGTTTTCATGGGATACATTCATGCCCATTCACATCCATTTTGTCGCCAGCTACTTCTGTAGTCCACAGGAACGCTGAGAGGCTATGGCATACACTGCTAAACCTGTTCTGAACCTCAGTCATTAGCCCTCTTAGGTATCGAGACACAGTCTCCCAGTGAGCCCAAAACTCATCTGTTCACCTAGGCTGACTCACCACGGAGCTTCAGGGATCTAGCTGTCTCAACCGACCTCTTCCTGCCATCACCAGGGCTGCAGATGGGTACCACGACACTCAATGTCTCAATGAGAGCTGAGCGTCTGAAACAGGTCATCAGGCTCTCGCAGCAGACATTTTACTGGCTGAGGACCTCACCCTCATTTCATAACAGAATTTTCCTCAGCTATGAAGAAAAATGAAATCATGATGTTTTCTGGGAAATAAATGGACCTGGAAATTACTATCTGAAGCGAAATTTCCTAAACTCAGAAGAGCAAACAATATTTTTTTTCTCATACGGTTTCCTAAGTATTAGTTATCATAAATATGTGTGTGTGTGTATGTAAGGGAATATAGGGAACAAAACTATAAAGAGGACTGTGAAAAGGAAAAGATATCTTAGAGATGCAAAAATTCAAGAGGGTAATAGAACACATGTGCCATGAAATCAGGGGAAGAACAGTAGAGAAAGGCAGGAGTCCAGGAGAAGGGGAGTGGGGGGCGGCGACACTGTGTATGAAAATAACAGAAGGACTCTCATTGTTTTGTATGCCGGTTAAAGGGAACTAATCAAAAGATCCTCCAAATGCTGTCAGTGAACTGCCAGCTGTCTGTGTGTTTGGTATGGCTCCTGCCGGTCCACATGGAAGTCCTGGGACCTGTTTTCTCCCCACGAGTCTTTCCATCAGTTGTGCTCCTGTTCCTTGATATTGTGATGCCGGGAGAAACACCTGGTGCAGCCCTTTCCATCCATCTCGACGTCCTCTTCACACTGCGCACGCCTTCAAGTGTTCACTCAGGCATTGTTCTGACCCAGCAGTCTCCCTCCGCCCTGGTTACACAGCCCGCGTCAATGCTTCTTCCTTAACCCAGAGAAGCCCATGTCGGTATTAGCACAATCGCTGCAAACTTCACAGATCACAGGCTAAATGTGCAGGAAGATAATTTCCTTTTTCTGAAAAGAAATTTAACTTCTGATTCAATTTTTAGTCCTCCCGGAAGAAACTTTCAGTTGTGCTTGCCCGGGAGTGGTCATCTTTTCTTCACTCCAGGGTGCCACTTCTGTGGGCCCCACTGCCCACATGCAGGCTTCAGGTGTCCCGCCTGTCAGAGGCTCCAAACAGGAGAGAGGACTTGCCTGCTACAACTTCCCAGTCCCTGCGTGATTGTGGTGATAGAAGAAGCAAGATCTCTTTTCCTGATTCCTCAGGAGCACCCCACTTCCTGCTTTTCCTCTTCGGTTGTGAATTTCAGGAATCATCTGTCTTGGGGGCAGATACAGGAGAAGGTTTTCAAGTAGGACAGAAGCCAGCTTATTCACTCTACCTTCTTTTCTTCCGAGTGTGCGTGTGCGCATGTGTCTGTGTGTACATGTGTGTGCACGTGTATTGTTAGGGGTACAATCAGAAGGCACATTTTCAAAGGTGTTTTGAGTCCAAAGGTGTTTAAGTCAGCCTCAAATGAACAGCAAAGTCTAGAGCTGCTAATGCCTGCTGGGTTAGCCATTCCCATTGCCTCTCTAAACTCTGTTAAGCTTCTCACTGCACCCTTGCCATGCACACTCATGCACTACGCACACACACACAAACTAAAGTGAATATATTTATAATTTTAGGACATAATGAAGAGTGTGGTACTGGAGGGTAGGAACGTGACGGGAGATGCAGCAGACAGTTGTTCATCACTCACACACGCACTTAGCAAACGTCCAGTGTCCACCTTTGGCTGTTTGGGAGGAGGAAACTCGTATGAGAGATGCGCACAGACAGGAGAGTGTCAGAGGTGTGGCCAGTGTGAAACGAACAATGGAGGTGGAAAGGGAGAAAGTAGTTTCCTCCCACAGACATGTACTTGGCAGAGCCATCCACATTTGGGGGAAAATGTTTCCAAGCATAGCATGAAAAATTGAGTTTACCTTGGATAGTAGTTCAAAATTAATGTATCAATGCCTGACAAGAATCCCATTTCAGCAACTGTTATCCCAATACAGTGAAGATAACTACTGGGCTGGTCAGGCTCCTCCCTAGTCACACAGCCTGAAGGAGAGCATTCATGTATTCACTGGAGATATTGAAGTTTCTCATTGTTTATTACATGTCAGAAGATATGCTTTCTACTAGGTGAGAAGAGTTACGAGGTGCAAAACTTATCCATTAGCCTATGTGATGAAATCCAGTGAAATACCTAGTTCGATTTTTTGAATGAAGGGGCCAATTTTGGCATATTAAGATTTTTTTCTTAAGAATTGAAATAAAGATAAATTTAGATTTTTAACAGAAGTATAAAGAGATTAAGAGTTCTGCAGACAAACTATTTCCCAAGTTACGAAAACCGAGCAGGAGGACAGCCAGTCCAGTCATGAGGCATCTGTGTTGGCAATAAAGTGTTCTGCCCGTGGAAAGAGGCTGAGCCAAGCATGGCAGTCAGGACCAGACCTTAGCTCTTGTGAGTTTAAGAGCACTAGGTTCATGAAGGTGAGTGGAAACTGATGAGTTCTAGTTAGTTCTTTAATGCCTCACAGACTGCACTGAACACTAACGTTTATCCCAGGTGCAAATATAAGGGTGCATCTTCTTCCAGCTGTAACAGACCCACAGGCCTTGCCTCTATTCCCTTCATTAGGGTGCCCCCAGCAGACTGTATTAGGATCCCTTTCAATAACTTCATAATTTTGAATATGAATCCCCATTTCCTGAGAATGTGATCCTATCAGTTAAACACTGAAAGTAGAGGGTGCCTATTCATATGTAAAGTATGTTTCAGAGAACCCTCTCCCCCCTCTCCTTCCCCCACATTTCATAAAGAAATGGCTTTTGTGGCTAGCTCCTCCTGGTCCTCCCCTCTCCTACAGGGATGAAGGAAGGGTCCCTCCTCTATTTTTTTCCATCTTTCTAGTTGCACCCTGATTCCATGAACTCTGAGTTAATCCTTCTTTTCTTCCCAAGTGTAAGCAGGCAGACTTCAAACAGATTACAATAGGTCACAAGATTTAATGGGCACAGCGATAATCATCTAAATTACATTTCTAGGTCTGATGGGGTAGACAGATGTAAAGGCTGCCCTCACCAGCCTTCACTGTTAACCAGCAGGGCTGGTGTCTCCCAGCATGGCTGCCTGTCCCTGCTCCCGGAGAGGCTAGCTCCCACTGACTGGTTACCAAAGGCAGCTGCATGAACTGCCTGTTCCTTAAAAACATGGAAGTCTAAAGTGGCTGCCACTCATACATAAGATGGGTTCTTTTCATCTCTGGGAATGATCTGACTCCCCTTGCAGTTCACGGTCCCCAGTTGACAGTTGTCTCTGATGGTTACAACCTGGGAAAGCTTAGGAACTTCGACATTAAGGAGCCTACCAAAGAGGGCCTCTGAAAGACTCTACCTAGCAGGGTATCAAAGCAGATGCTGAGACTCATAACCAAACCTTCAGCAGAGTGCAGGGAATCATATGAAAGAAGGGGAGTTAGCATGACCGGGAGAAGACAGGAACTCCACAAGGGCACAGGGGTCTTTTAGGAGACTGTTTCTCCAACCAAGGACCATGTATGGATATAACATAGAACCCCTGCTCCAATGTAGTCCATGGTAGCTCAGTATCCAAGTGAGTATCCTAGTAAGGGGAACAGGAACTATTTATGACATGAACTCAAGGACTGTCTCCTTTACCTCCTCCCCTGAGGGAGGAACAGCCTTGCTAGGCCACAAAGGAGGACATTGCAGCCAGTACTGAAGATACCTGAGAAGCTAGAGTCAGATGGAAGGGGAGGAGGAGCGACCCTATTAGTGGACTTGGAAAGGGACAGGGAGGAGATGAGGGAGGGAGGGTGGGATTGGGAGGGAATGAAGGGGGGGGCTACAGCTGGAATACAAAATAAATAACCTGTGATTAATATAAAAATAAATAAATTTAAAAAAAAAAGAAAAGAACTTTCCTCTGCATTGATTTCTAGTAGCACACAGCAAAACTCTATTGACAACTGAATGTTCTCAATTGTTTCTCAGTTTTTAATTTTAGAAGAAATAAAAGCCATGGAATTATTCTGGCAAAGGGACTAAAATAGCTTTACCTCTTAAAACTAAAAAAATGAACAACCTTTGGATACTGACAGAGGTGATACTGTCCTGAGGTACTTGTACAATCCTAGATTTTACATTTTGGTTGCATATTTCAGTTTCTTATCAAAGAAAACAATGGCTTTTCTCCTCATAGAGCAGGATGTAAGGGTACAATTAAAGCACTAAGTGCTACAAAAGAGTGAATTGAAATCATTCAAGACTAATCAATATTCCTAATATACAGGTGACTATGATGCAATGCCTCCCACAGGTAAAAATACTTCATAATTTACAAGAGGCTTTTATGCAAAGTTTCATTTTATTTTTTTAATAACCCAGTTAAATAGGTTGGAACAATGTATCATCTCTATTTGGTACATCATAGCATTTTTTTTTGAGAAGTTAAATGACATGTTCACTGTCACTGAGATTAAAAGTGAGAGAGCCAACAAACAAATCCAGGCCTTGTGATGACATATGTAGTGTGTGTGTGTGTGTGTGCATGTGACTGTGTGTGTGTGTGTATGCTCATATACGCCTTGGACAATATTTTGCAAAATATGGTCTTCTGAAGGAATGCAATAGTTGCTCTTTTTACAATTATTTGCTCAAAGAGGCCCAAATGGCAGGGCTTGTAAGTAAATTGTATTTACTCAAATTAGCCTTCTAAAATGAGCAGAAAAAGATATACTGAACTTATTCAATAAGAGAGAGGTTGATGGTCAAAATAGCCACATTCTTTATACTATTTCCAAAACCTTGGATAGCTGTCAATAGCATGAAGTTTCTAAAAACCTCAGATGTATGAAATAATATTTTAGTTTGATGCAGAGACTAAAAATCTAGCAACCCAGCGAACTACAAATGATATGAATAAAAGCCAGAATAAAAAGGTTGACTCTCAGAAATTTAAATTTTACAATATTTTAGAAGAGTTTTTCTGAATTATAGTAGTTTAACTAACTCCCATACACAATAGAAAAAAGGAATGAAGAAAGAAGGGGAGGGTAGGAGGGAGGAAAGGAAAAGTAAGGGAAAAAACCTAGAAACCAGTTTAGACCACATGGGAAATGGACTTGGGACAGAGGTACACTGTGAACCCCAGGGAGAGATCTCAGGGGTCAGAGACATAAAGCTAATTGGGAAATTAATGTCAACACGATTGCTAAGAAAACCTTTTTAATGGTACACACAGTATTCATATGCTTACTAAACAGTGCATCATTCCCTCATGACTAAATATTAGGAGAAGGGAATAAAGATTGTTTGAAAACATTTCTTCAATATAATGATCTCAAACATAAACAACTGTTTTATTTTCATTACCAATCAATTTAGTTTTTCTGTTCTTGTTTGTTTGTTTGTTTGTTTGGACAGGGTCTCTCCGTGTATCCCTAGAACTCACTCTGTGGATCAGGCTGGCTTCCAATCAGAGATCCAACTGCTTCTGCCGCCCAAGTGCTAGTATAAGGGCTAGTGTCACCACTGCCTGAGGGAAAATAATTATGTGTCCGTTTGTGTGGCTGAGTGTAGAGATGTGTGCTTCGTGGGTACAGAGCCTTAAGAGGTCAAAGAGGTGCAGGATCCCATGTACCTGGAGTCACAGGCAGTTGTGAGCTGCCAGGTGGGTGCTGGAAGACCACTCGGGGGCTCTGCAAGAGCTGCATGTTTAACCTCTGATCCAGGTCTGCAGTCCCAGGAAGTTTTAATTTTCAAAGTCTGACCAAACAAAACGCAGTTATTCCTTAAGAGAACTTTGACAAAAGCAGTTATAAACATCAAAACAAAATCAGGAAATCCTGAAACTGAATACTTCAATAATTCTAAATCCAACACGTTGGCTGGTAGGTCTCATACTTGATGTGTGGTGAGCTTTTCATCTTTGCTTTGTTCCTTTTTTATTTTAATGTATTTGAATTATATTTGACAAAATCAAATAAAACTAAAATAGTAATTGATGTCATAGAAACAAACATGACTACTCAAGCTAAAGTGACATTTTGGATTTGCAAATTATGAATGTCCTTGAAATGTTTAAAAACTTTAGGGAAAAAAAATGGAAGAATATCTTTCTTGTTTAGAATCACATTGAGATATTTTGACAATGTTGAGATAAATAATGAATAGGAACATATTGCATTATGCTACAATATTATAACACAAAAATAGTCAATATAAAATTCACAGGCAAATTATGGTAAGGACCACAGCAAAGATTGTGTTCGTTTTCCATTTCTATAACAGTGCCTGGGATAATCAACATAAAAAAGGGAAGGCATATTTTAGCTCAGAGCTTTGTTGTTTTGGAGCTTTCGATTGGTGTTTGGTTAGCCTTGTTGCTTTGGACTTACAACAGACTTGCACAGCTAAGGTATATAACAGAACAAAATGGCTTAACAAATAGCCAAGGGACGACAAGAAAGAGGGAAAAACTAGGATCCCACAATCTCCTTTCAAGGGTGTGGCCCAAATATGCTAAAACCTCTCATTAGGTTACACCTTCAAAATATGACATCCCTTGTCAGTAGGGCCAAGCCAGGACCAAGCCTTGTTAGTATTTGGGTCTTTGAGGGATACTGAAAGCCTAGCTATAACAGAAGGATATTTTTGCTTTCTGCAAAAGAGTATCTGTTAAGTAGTAGTCACAAAAAGCCAAGCTTTTCTCATACGAAGACAGTGTTTTTATGAGGGGCTAAGAAATAGCATTTCCAAACAGCCTGATAAATGGAGCACAGAACTGCTTTCTGTGGGAAATGAATGGGAGCTGCATGAGCCTAAAAGCATGTGATAAACACACATAAACATACATACACACACACACACATGATGGGAGACAGAAGCAGACCCTCAGAACTTGCTACACATGAAAGTATTGAGCTCTTCATGAAGTGGGCTGCTGATCTGTTTCAAGGAGTCTCCACAGAGATTTCAAAACATATTCAAGTTGGAGAATCAAAACCATGAAGAAAACCAGACAAAGAAGAAAGAAAGTTCAGTCAGCTGGTGACAGCAGGGACAGCCCCTGCCCCAATGGCCCTGTCCTTTAAAGGAAGGGATTCATAAACATCTCCAGTATACATAAGCAGTCAGAAACACTTAAAAATCTTAGATGTATTTAAGCTGTGAGCCACAGAGGATGCTAGAGGGAAACTGGGTGGCCAATTGTGGATACAGTCCTCAAATCCTTTGTGGAAGACAGCCCCTTTAAACCTCAGGCCAGGTGGCCAGGAGCGGGTAGTCCCTACAGTGTCTGGAGAGGAACATGCTCAAAGGGTTTTACTGGGCCTTTGGGTTAGACTGGGATATTATGAGCTTTTATGAATCCTGGGTGCTTAAAGACATCCAAACAGTGAAGTGAAGAGAATTTGAGACCAGCAACACACTTCCAGTTTTCTCATGTATTTAGTTTGTATTTGAAAGTTTAAATGAGATTCCAGAAGTTGCTTGGACCCATTAACCCCTCAATAACTGAGTTCATTAACATTGCTACCATGGTCAATTACTGTGTATTTCTCACTCTTAAAGAGACAAAAGTGGGGTGTATTCTTTCTTCTTTTGGGATCTTTAGAGATGAGAATGGATTTGCTTATGCTGAAGTGGTAGCTGTCTTCTTTTGGTGGGGCCTAATAAAACAGCAGCAGGAAGGGTGTTTGTTGTTACTATCCACTATTCAATCTATTCTTAGCTTGAAGGAATTCTCTCCTATAAAGCCAGGAATTTCTGTTCCCTCAAGTTGTATAAGGACATGAGTCCTAAACTTGGCCAAACTGAATGTCAACATTTTTAATTTGGAGCAGGGGCACACTGGCTGAAGGGTACATTAGAGTTCAGTCTCATCCCTGTGCCCAGAAGCAGTGGTGGAAGCATCAGCCTGTGGGGTCTGGCGAAAGGATTGTGTCCAGGATTCCTGCAGTCAGTGGCATCTAGAGTATGTGGCTCCGTGATGTGACATAATTAATCCTCTTACTCTCTTTAGTTCGGTCCATTTCCAAGTTCTTGCTCCTTCCCTCAACAGCTCAAATCCTCTGAGTATGCCCTTCTGCTTGGGTTAGCCAGAACTGATTTTTATTCCCTGGGTTCAAGAACTTTGGCTAATAAAGCAAGCATAATGGAAGGCTTTGGGCCGTAGGGAATGAGGTTCAAATAATGAGTCTGACAGCAGAGCTAATGAGAGTTGAAGGTGTGCTTCTTAAATGAAGGTGATCCTCAGATAGTAGGAGAAATGGATGGGGCCCATATGAAGAATAAGGACAGGAGGTATGTATCGTATTAAGAATTTTCAGACTGAAAAAGGTGACCCCAATGTGGACACTATTCTGTTCTTTTTTCCTCGTCACCATTTCTCTGGTTAGTTTTGTTTGTTTTGTTTTGTCTTCGTAGTTGGGTCTTGTCCATGGTCAGCCACAGCATCTGTGAGGGATTAACTTCTCACCATATTTAGGATTGCCCTTCATTTGCTTAAATCAAACAATAGCAAATAACTAAATCCAATCACAGGTGATGAGTTACTCACAGATTTTATAAGAACATGGAGGAATGTGGCAGAAGGTCCTGTATAGCCTCAGCCGTGTACAGATAAGTGAAGACATCCATCTGCCCAAAGACTTCTCTGTCAATTGGGAGGCAGAGGGACAACTAGAAAGCACAGTAGTGAGGTAGAAAAGAAACAGGAGACACCATCTAAGCACATAGCGATAGAAACAGGTCTCAGTTTTCCCAGTAATACTAGGTAGTGAATGCCTCATCATAGAAACCAATTTAAATTGGACTCAGCATTAGCAGTATAAGTTATTCTATTACCTCTCTTCTCCACTTCCATTCCTCTCCACACACAGAGATTTAGATTATTATTATTACTTCGAGTGAGTTGGAGAGCATCAAAAGACACAAACTAATGGGCCCTGGGTTGACTCTGATCTTAGAATTTTACTTGTTTGCCATGTGGAGCATTCTTTTTTTAAGGCACAGTTACCAACATATAATCCTGGAGAGATCTTCCTTTAAAACCCAAATCTTTGGTTTCTTCTGAAGAATCAGATCTGACACCACTAAGCTAGCATTCCAAAAATGGCAATAGTTGCCCAGACAGAGCTAGGTACTTTCACTCTCAACAGGGCAGGCACTTCTATTGCAACACTGCTTTGCACACTCTTGCCTCAAAACGGCCTAATTCTGTCATTCACATTAATCCACCTCTCAATGGATTCCTGTTGGTGGTTCTTCATAGTGAGCCAGACCTGTTGTAGGCCTTTCAATGTATAAAGAAGCTGCAAGCCTTGGGAGGAAGAGATGCTAATGCATCCGTGTTCTACATAGCAGTTAGGGAATTGCTTATTGGGAGCAGAACACGATTCGACCATGCAGATACCCACAGCTTTGCTAAATGTTTTGTTGTGTGGCTGAATACGTGTCCTAAATTGCCATCATGAGTAAAAGTTCCACAGCACGTAAACATCAGCCTTTCATCTAACAGTTAATGTCATGAGCCTCAACACAAGACAGAACTGGCCTTACATCCAGGCCTGCCTCTTGTTTGGTGGGATGACTGTGCCCTCACACATGTTATCATGTGTATGAAAGTGATTAAGACATGGCTAGAATAACATTCGGCACATAGGAACTCATTATGATAGGTTGTCTACCATGCGAGGTTATTCCAATACTAATTTCAATTGGGAAAATAGAATTTTATTTCTCCAACAGCTACTACTATAACATGCCCCAGACCAACCCTTCCTCTTTCTTAATGGGCTTGGCTTATTTAATGCCATGAGCGTCCTATGTCATCATTCTTTAGTCATTGCCACTTATTAAAATAAGCTTACTTTCTCCTTATGTTGGATCTGAAGCCCTTCTCAGGCTGGTTTGAGTTGTTGCTCCATAGCTTGTGGTGGGTGGAGACATACATTATGTTTAATGAGACGGATATGCTTTTCCCTCTAGTGAGTAAAACCTACATAATCAGGGTGTTGGGTGGCATTTGGAAAGTGTAGTCAAAGTCCCGATTCTGCTTACCCTAGATAAGGAACCTTAAATCTGAGATAAGAGATGGGGAAGATGAAGAGACAAATCTTGAGAGGGATCTAACCTGTTAATATTCACTACCAGCTTAAGAAATGGTAGGGCGAGGTGCCAAGGATGTGGAGAGCTTGCGGAAGCTGTGAGCAGCCTTTGGCTGACAGCCAGCAGGGACATGGGGACCTCAGTCCTACAGCCGGAGGGATTGAATTCAGTTTCCAACTTGGGTGAGTTTGGGAGTCAATGCTTCTTCAGGACCTCTATAACTCAGCCTGGCCAATGGCATCTTAGTCTCAGCTTTTATGCCCCAAGGAGAAAAGTCAGTCAAATTGTCTCTCTGCTTCTGAATTTAAAAGCTTTGAACTTGTAAATCAATATTGTTTTAAGCTATGATAGTCTGGAGTAAACTGTTGCCTAGTAACAGAAAAATCAGCACCAAAGGTTTGAAGATGAACACCACGAGTCTGTTCTCATATGTTTTCTCTAAATGAATCCCCCTTTATCTGGGTGGAAAAAAAGAGCAAAGGAAGGTAAGTCTCTTTTCCAGGATCACCCCTGTTAGTCTATCTATTATCTCTACTTGATGTAGATGGGAGAAGCTGCCTAGGACATTGGAGCCAATTTTTCTAGCTCATACGTAGGTGTCTGTCGTCCCATATTGCAGCCCCGTTAAGCCTGTGTACAAAACCGAATTTCCTTTGCTTTCTATAGCTTTGAATAGATAACAGCTCTAGGTCCTGAAAATAAATGTCATGGAAAATCTTTAGAACTTCTCAGATTGGGAAATTTCTAGCAATTATTTGTTTGTTTACATATTTATTTGCAATTTATTTGCAAGCTCCTTCTCCTTTTTCAAAGTTCCAGACCATTCCTCAGGCTCTGCACCTAGGCAGCCATCGACCAAACTGGCAGCAATATTCTGTCTTGAGGTTAACTCCAAACTTACAAACTCACTCCAGGGAGGAGAAACCAACAGGCTAATTTTTTTTCCTCAAAAAAAGTGGAGGGGGAGAACTCTCTCTCTCCCACTCAGTGCTGAACATTCCTCAATGCTCCCCTTCAGTGTCTGTAAGCTGTTGAGTTTGCAAAAAGCCTGAGGCTGGGAAGGAAAAACAAGTCTTCTAATTCAGATGACTTAAACCGAAATAACTTTAAAATAGAACGCATTTGAATTGTTCCATATAATTTAACTTAAAATCTAATTCCAAAAGTTACAGTAGATAAGCGTGATTAGTATGTGCTCTCATGTGCATGTACTGGAGGCAGACATAGAGCCCAGTCAAAAGGGGGTGGGGCAGAGGCTGTGCTTGCTTCTGCCTGTGCAATGGCACACACCTACCATTATCTTACCATCTTGAATCACAATGAGCTAACAGGTAAGGAATTCACATGGACTCAGACAGAATGTGGACGAGTCTGTGGGTATTTCAGTAAAAGTAAAAGGTAAGTTCGCTAAAGAAACAAAGTTTAAATAAAGCATTCTAAGGTTTATACATGTATGTTCTCTTGAATTCCTTCTTGGCTTGATGAATCCATGCATTTCTATTTTTTGAAATAGCAAAACAAACAGAAACAAAGGGAACTTCCACTTCTCTTTGATTTCCTCTTTTGATTTCTCCCAAATTGAGATTCCATTGAAAATGAATGGATAACTTTCTACTTCCAAATTCTCCTTCCCCCAAGTTCTTGGAAAATCTGAATTTTCCAAATCAGAAGGATAAACTGCACACATGCCTTTTTCTCCTTTAGAATGTGAAATTTAGAACTTATACCATTTTTATTACACCCGATAAAAAGCAAAATCTTTACTTTGTGGGTCTGAAAAGCAACTTTTGAAGTCAGATGTATTTATCAACATACTCATTAGAGGCATTTTTCCCCCTCCAGTTTGGAGAGAGTTTGAAAACCAATACCAGTACGGTTTAGATAGTCATAACTGTTTACACATGTCTCAGTAACAAAATCTATTTGGGGGGTGGCACTTTACTTTTAGGATTTGAGACAGCTGGAAATTATTATCATTATGGTTTAAAACGTTCCAACTGGATAATGGTGTTAAAAAGAATAAAACATTCTAGAATGCTTCCTCCTAGCTCGAAACACAGATCATTTTATTAGACTGAGTACTGAGTTATTTACATATGGATTGGCTGATCCAGTTACATGTGAAGGACTCTGAAGGAATAAATTCCTTCACATAACATCACATAGAAAATGCCTATGTCTCATGCTTAGCAATACTATCATTATTATACAAAAAGCTTAGAATTGCATTTAGATAACATTTCCCATATTGCACAGGCAGAATCTAATTTAATCTTTAAGAAGTAGGACAAATTTTTAATCATAAGCATATCAAATACCTTAGAGAAATGCAAAAATTCTTTTCATATTTGGTTCTCAAAAAAGAAAGGAAGAAAGAAAAAGATGATTAACACGGGATTCTGTGGTTCCCTCAACCTGTTACTTCTAAGCAGTTAGACTGTGTTAAGAGCCAAGAGGGAGCAAAGTTCAAAGGAAATTCATCTAATATTTGAGCGCTGGCTAAGAAAGGGGGTGAGAGCCTACTCTTGTGGCCAGTTGGCAATGAGGGCAGTGTGCCAGGCCAAGGAGTCTTTGTGATCACAGATGGACTTAGCACAGGAGAGACGATGCCAGAGTCCCAGGCAGGGAAGGCTATTTTAGGGGTTTTGCACCAATCATTTGTTTTTCATTCATTGCCAGTTTTGACACAGAGAAATATATTTACTTAGCTCCTAACAAAAATGAAAGCCATCCACAGCACCAGGAATTAGTGTGGTAATCGTATCTTACATGTTGACTCAATTGCCTGTAGTTATTTATTAGTTTATTGTCTACTAAGGGCTTGCAGTCTACTGAGGTGGGTCTCATCCTTGGAGATAGCATCCCAGGATGATTTTGTAAGTCCTAAATTAGAACTCATCTAGCTATACTGCATTCCTCTAATAAAAATTTTTATAGCTTTTGTATTTTGTGATAGCAAAATATTCTCACCAATTCTTAACAACTAGGGACACGGGGTAGCCAGTGCTTTACCCATTAGCACAATGGTACCATGAGTGGAGTGTTACAACGGGTACCAGCCACTTGCTAATTGGATTTGAGGCTTGCCCCATGGGAAGGAGGATGTGCTTTTTTTATGTGAGCTTGGTCAAAGAGCCCCATGGCCAAGGAGGCCATAGGCTCCACTCTGGAATAGACTGCCAGCAGTCTGCTAAGTGGTCACCTTGTCAAATAGTCTCCTCAGTGCTCATATTTATCTCCGTGGATGAGCGGTGCACTCAGCTTTCATCATTGGAGCTTCTTATTGCAGCAGGCAGTGAGCGGTCAATGTGGAGCCCAGTGCCTCCCAAGGTTCAGAGGGGTGGTGGAATGATGTTACCTGCTCCAAGGCTCAGGTAACATCCCTGAAGAGGAGGCAGAAAAAGATGGACGCGCCAAAGGTTGGAGAAATGTATGGCAAAAAGACCTCTTCTGGACATGGCACGTCTGTTGCACTCATGAACCCTCACTGCAGCAGTGGTTATCTACACAAAATCGGGCCCACCAACATTTCATTATGGATGTGGGGAGGCCCCATGATGCCCCACTCCTCCCAGAGGGACTGTTGGCAGTCGTCACTTGTCATTTTATTCCGTAAGATAGCCACTGATAAGTTGTCTGCTCTAGTAAATGGCCTCCCATTCACACCTCGGCAAGAAAATCCAATTAAACTCAGTGAATCACACACAGAAATAACATACAAAAGCAGGTGAGGGCTCACTGAGAACAGGGGTTCCCGAGGGAGGGAGAGAGATGAGAGAAGGCAATGGGGCAGAGTAAAAATGACTGGAATTCATTAAATAAATATATGAATCTGTTAAATAATTTTAAATTAAAAAAGCAGGGAGTCTTTTTAGTCAAGGGGAGCAGTTATCCAGATTGCAATACGTCATCATCCTGCCAAATTAGAATGAGTATTTCTGCACTAGGCGCTTTCTGAAGGATATAGAGCTGGCCCAGCCAGCCCAGGGACACCTGTAGCTTCAGCTGTTTTTTTCCCTGTAAGGCACAACTACAAACTGCCAGGAGGCTCGGCAGTTGCATGTGCATTTTCATCCTTCTTTGCCACAGATGAATAAAGGCCACTGGTAAACTGGGTAAAGACTGAATAAATCACTGAGGTTTTTTTATACACAAGGCAGAGTTGCTTGTTCACATCTCTCTAACAAAGAAGCCCAGTGAAACATCTGAACAGCAAACTCAGCCAAACTATGACTTCAGAATCCTGGCTAGTCCTATATCTAGGGTCAAGCTCCTTGACTCACTTCTTCCAATTAAGGCTTTCAGCTATTCAAGGCCACCTTCTGTGTGTAGTGGTTACCATTCTCCTGGGTCCAGCCCTTCCTGAAGTCCCCGTCTCATGGTTTTTCCATGGTGTTAATACATGTTCACTGAGTTATATCATTCTTTTTCTTTTGGGGGAGGGTGGGTGGGTTTAAGACAGGGTTTCTCTGTGAAGCCTTGGTTGCTCTGGACTCGCTTTGTAGACCAGGTTGGCCTTGAACACAGAGAAATCCATCTGCCTCTGCTTCCTGGAGTGCTGGGATTTCAGGCATGCACCACCATGCCCAGTTAAAATTTTCTTTTATATGGCTAGCAAGGTGGCTTAGAGCAGTGGTTCTCAACCTTCCTAATGCTGAGACTCTTTGTCACAGTTCCTCATGTTGGGGTAATCCCCAACCACAAGGTACACACACACACACACACACACACACTCACGCACAGTGTAATAAAAAAGTTAAAAAAAATTTTACAGAAAAAAAATTAACTCTTCTGCTGAAGGCTATTGGAAATGTATGCTTGTTTTAGTGACACACTGTGCCAGTAAAATAGCTTTGAAATAGCCATGGGGCCAGATACCTAATTCTGAGTACACCTTGTCCTTAATGGCCGGTTCTCTGAGCTTTTTGTTTTTCTATCTGTGGAAAAAAATTATGAAATTGTATATCCTGTGCTTTGTTTTGAAATTTGAGTTAGTAAACTTTAAGCAATTAAAACAGCACCCTGAACATAATAAGTATTAAATAAGGTTTAAATCCTAAGCATTGTAGGATTTAAGGGCTACATTCACCCAGTCAGTGAAGAGGCTTCCACACTTGAGACGTACCCCCAAATCTCTTGGAACAAGCACTGAGTTTTAAAAAGCAGGGGAGAGCTACATACTTGAGGGTGAAATTATGATATGAAAATACAGAATGAGCCACATACCCTCAACTATTATTAGGCATGAAATAGTTTAGGTACTTGTGCAATAACACCTTAAAATGATGAAGCATAGAAAAAAAGGATCAAATTCCATGATGCAACTACAGGTATGCAGGTAGCATGGTTGTCAGGGGCTGCTTGTGTATGGTTTGGGACTGAGAACATGGCTCCCACCACAGTAAGCTCCCGCAGATGGTATCTGTGCAGCTTGTTTCTGGGCAAAGTGAAGAAATCCCCTCTCATTAAACTGATTGCAGAATTAAATTCACATCTTCATGCTTGCTCGCCAAGCATCTTACTAGTGAAGCCATCGGCCCTGTCCCAAATGACTGCCTCTAGCCCAGGCTGGCCTAGAACTCCTGATTCTCTTGCTCCACCACCCAAGCACCAGGATTATGGGTATGCACTATCACATGTCGATTGTTTAAGTGGTACTGGAGATTTGAACCTGGGGTTTTGCACATGCTAGGCAAGCTCTCTACCAACTGAGCTACATGATTTTACACGGAAACTCAAGTATAAACAAGTTGAAATTTCCCAATACTTGCTAGACATCAATAGGAAAAGAAAGTTTTAAAACTGTCTTTTTACCAAACTAAAGAGTTTTTTTTTAAAATTGTATTTAAATACATGAGTTCTTTCTATGTTGGGTCATTGCTCCAAGAGCTCCAAATATTAACTCAGATTTTCCTTAAGACATCACTCTAGGGTGAATCACTACATGCAGGTAAGGATTGTCTCCAAGCTTTCCCACAAGCAGTGAGTGGTGACTTAGCTCCAGAAAGCGTAAAAAGTATTTTGATCACAGTATTTAAGATATATAACTTCACTTGACAGAATTCCTCTGTCCCTGAAGATTCAACACCTATGAAACTCAGATCTTTTACTTCCACCAGAAACTTTATTTTAAAAAGCAGTTTCAGGTCAAGAATCCCATGTGCACTATTACTTTTCCAGATTATCAAATTACTCAAATGCCATAATGTCTTTTCCACATTGGTAGAAAACAAAGTCCTGACAAGCAGAGGGCCACTGGGTAAGAACAAGTCAACAAACAGGCAAAGGGAAGCTGGGAGCAACGTTCTAACCTTAGTGCAGCCTAGCAAAAGGGGTGAGAGTGAACAAGAAAAAGAGACACAGTGGTAGCACTTTTTAGAAAGACTGAAGCTGGCTGTGGTGGCGCACACCTTTAGTATCAGCAATTGGGAGGCAGAGGGAGGCAAATTTCTGAGCTCGAGGCTGGCCTGGTTTATAGAGTGAGTTCCAAGCTGGCCAGGGCAGCATAGTAAGACCCTGTTTCCAAAAGAAAGAAAGAGAAGAAGACAAGCAAGAGAGAGAGAGAGAGAGAGAGGAGAAAAAGAGGGAGGTTGGGAGGGAGGGAGGGAAAGAGGGAAGGAGGGAGGGAGGGAAGAGAATTTATCAGCATAAAGTATTCTGATTCTGTCTTCTTAGAAGTAAGCCAAAACCAGTCTACGATCCATAATTAGTGAAGCCACGTGCAAAATTCTCTATACTTGATCCAGCAACACAAATCTATGGAAGGAAATGTCACAGTTAAGTGCATGTGAACATATTTCCAGCTTTACCTAACCGAAACATTGGCTGACATTTTTTCTTTGAAAAAAAAAATTGAATCATTATAGTCTGCTAAAAGAAAGCCCATCGATATCTCTCACTAATCACAATATCAATGGCCCTAAAGATAGATGATAAGTTATCGTGTGTATTCAGAACACCATCACCTACTTATAAACACTTTGTGAGTCTATGAGAGGAAGCAATGGCTGCATAGCTCCTTACAAATGATTGTCTTTCAAGCAGGTATTATACTTAGAAGCATTTTGCTTTGAAAAATATAACACCATTGATGGGACATACCTGATTCCAAAATACTCTGTTGTGACATAGATACTATTTTTATATTGGAGCTAGAAATGAAACAATCATATGTAAATAGTAAACTTCCTTTTAAAAAGCTGGTAGTCAATAAATTGAATGTTAGTAATACATAAGAAATGATATCCCTATTTATTTGTAATTATTCTGCTTTAGATCTTAAATTTCTAGGACAAAAATTTACCTGGGAGTTTTCATAATTTAGAAATATCATACGACATTGGGTATGAATGTCATTTCTTAAGTCGGAGGTTCAGAACTTTCATCAGGGACGCAAGGGCATGCCTTGTGTGGTCCTGGCAGCAAAGGGCCAGTGGCCCAGGGGCAGCCTTTGCTTTCCCTTGTCCCACAGAAAGCCAAATCATGGGGCTTACCAGGCTTTTTTCCAGTAAGCCATGTTCTACTGTTGGTTTGGTCTCATTTTTGGTGAAAACCTTTGGCTGAGTTCCTTTGGACTTGAAAAAAGAGGAAAGGACGCGGAAAATATGAGAAAAATCACTGGGGAACCTTCTGAGCAATGAAAGTTGGCAAAAAGAGGGAGCCTGGTTCAAAGCTATTAGAAGACCCCCTTCTTGTGCTACTATTTTTATTATGCTATCCTTCAAAGTTTCAAACATCATATTTGAAATCGAGTTGCTTCAGAGTGTTTTTTAAAGACATAAATAAAAACAACAGCAAAAGATCACCACACCCCTTCTCTATTTCCTGGTCCAGCTTAGAAATCAGAGCACAAGTCCTCAGACTGTCAAAGAAAGCCTTTCAAGCAACATGAGGAATAAAACAGTAGACGCAACCGTCATGTCCAGAAGATTTTTCTGATTGACACATCTCCTCCAGGAGGGTGGGAGAGGCTTATGAGGTTCAGGTGGAAAACAAAGTGTCTTCTTGAAAAGCAGGAAGCCCAGACAGGCTTGAAGGGCCCCACACAGCTTTACAAAGAGAGTAAACTGCTGTGGGAGGAAGCTGAGGAGATTTTTGAGGACCTGTGTAGGTACGCTGAGAGCCCTCAGGTTGCAGCTTTCTGAGATGTTGCCCTGCTGGGATGGGCTTCTTGGTGATACACCTGCTTTTGAGTGCATCCCTGCACCTGTAGGTAATTCCCCACCCCCCAGTCCTGTCAGTAACCCCAACAGAAAATCATTGGCTCACCGTGTTGGACTTTGGCACCATCACTACTATGATCTGTTGTGGGATCCCTGCCTGGGGAGAGAGATGTGTGGCCCCAGGAAGGGTCTCTCACACAGCACAACAGAAGCATGGAAGACCCAGTTTTCTTCTCATGGCGTTGGCTCTACTGCACTAGCAGGAGGAAAAGTTTATTTCTAATAATGGAAGCAGGTGTGGCTCAGGAAGTCAGACAGAACAGATGTAGCAAGCAAAATATTTTATTTAAATCCTAATTTGTCTGACATAAGTTATGAATTGGATGAGTGTATAATGCACTCATGGTCATTTATTTCAAGTGCTAAACAGACTGTGAATTAAAGGGCATCGCTCCTATCATCACATGCTTTTAAAGAAATAATTGGACTCCTCACAAAGAACACCATGGCTTGGATGTATATAAATGCCCCCTGGCTACCAAGGACTCCTCCACACTCAAAATGCCAGTTGACACACTGCATGTGGAAAGAACCCTGCCCAGTCTTCCCTTGGTACCATACAGGATTTTGAAAGTTCACAAAAGAAAGCTCATCAAAGTCCATTCGGTCTACAGATGCAAGTGTGCAAACTCAGCAAGGCTGAGTGTTTACATCAAGAGTCCTTAGTAACAGCCCGGGTCATCAATAATGGGATGGGTTCAGTCACCACAGACCCCTCAGAGTGAAGCAGAAGAAGAGGACTCATTCTTTATTGGGTGCAAAGGCACACAATACTTGACAATGTCTGGGCTCATGACAATGTTTGAATGTCTGGGCCTACTGAAGCAGGCTATAGCAGCCTCTGATGTCTAGCAGTTAGTGTGCTAAATTAACTTTTAAAGAATTTTTAATACTGATTAGCTTTGCTGGTGGGAAGGGCAGAGGGCACATGCCACGTCATACATGCAGAGGTCAGAGGACAACTTGCAGGAGTCAGTTGGCTCGCTCCTCCCACCATGTGGTCCTGGGATTGAACTCAGGCCTGGCAGCAAGTGCTTTGCTGCTGAGCCATATTACTAGCCTCTAACCAAGTCTTTGGCAAGGTAGTTTCAATGCATGGAGTATTTAGCAGGGTGGAAGCCCACTGTCATTTGAGGAAAATTTGTAGCAAAATTCCATTTTTTGGCCACAGATTATGTAGAAAGCCTGGACCAGGTTAACCACTGCTAATCTTGGCTTCTCAGTAAATTTTTCCAAAAGGAGGAAAGGAAAATTTGTTTGTGTTTTAAATAATTTACTCATGTCCAGGGTTGCAAGTAAATAAGACCGGATGATGAGGTACTTGAGTTAAGGCTTGGCACATAATGGAAGATCTACAGATGAAGCCTTTGCGCCTTCACTGTTGCCTCTTCAGCACTTGCTGATTTCCCTCCAGCACACATTGAGTGAGAAGAGCACAGGGCAGAGCAGGTGCTTTGAACTCATTACTGGTTGATAGCATGTCACAGCAGCAGAGATGCCATTGTGGGAAAACTGGTAAACTGAGGTAGGCACCATCACTGACAGCTGTGATCACTCACTAAACTAACTGGTGTTTTGTAATTATTGATAAATATATCCCTATTCTCTTATTATAAATTTTTGCTAAGATATTAGACAAATATCTCTTTGAACCACTTGACTGTAATTCTCTGTGGTGCTGGGAGGGTTAAAGGATAAATGAGAGAATTATAAAGCATTTCTAAACTCTCAGTTGGAGTCATTTGCATAGAGCTTAGTAACATAGCGTTTAAGTGGCTAATTTTTCTTTTTACAAAGGAGCATATGCCGGTTAATGAAATGTATAGCTAAATGCTGAATAGTTTAAAAACACTGTTTTCTCTTCCCTCCGTATTGTGTAGATGGATGTGTTTAGAACTACAAAGCTCGTTCCTCTAGGCCTCTGCTGCATGACCTTCCTATAGACCTTATTTATGGCTCTCTCCTGGTGCAATGCTTTGGGGGGCAAAATGTGCTCTAGACTATAGATCAACTACACAAATCAATTTCTGTGGAGTTATTGTTATCCAAGACAAAACTTTGATTTGGAAAGAGGTAGTAAAAGAAATATTTCTTCATATGTATTTCAATTTCCTTAGAACATAAATATATTTTATTATTTCCTAAACATGACATTTTTCAGCCACAGTAACAGATTATTTATTACTTTCCAAACTTTTCTTCTTAGCAGCAAAGCCTTACATACTTACAGATAAATTTAAATGCCCTAAGGGTCTGAGTGTGTTAGTCTTATGATGGCTTTGGGTTTCATTAAGAACACGTTTTCTATAATTGGATGCACACTTGTTGTACTGATTACATTAAGCTGAAAAGATGGCTGGCTGGTTAGCAGGGCTAGAAAAAGTTAAATTGTAAGGTGATGAAATGTAAGAGTGAGTCTTCAGCATACAACATTTAAGGAATACCTGTAAGCCACCCACTCTCATTTAATACAGTGTCACATGGGGAAGAATGCTTACCGCCTTAAGTAGGTAGCTTTTCATCAGTGTTGATTCAGTCTTACAAAAGATATTGACGATGTCTGGGGGCATATATTGTTACCACTTTCAAAAGAGGTCTATGATAATGTTCAGATAGCCAAACAGCTTTCCTTTTATTATCCAGGACCAAATATCAGTGGTGCTGGGATTGAGGTAGGTGGCCCCAGTCTAGTTATCTATATCAATTACTAAACAGTTAAAGGTAATAATGGCTAAAGCCCACATGGGGAAACTACACAATTTTCAATTGTCACAAACCTAACTGAAATAAAGATATTAAAGAATTTCAAATAGTTTATTTTGGTAGCTACATAGTATACTTGATATATAAAAGACACAAAATGTCTTATAATGTAAAATCTTATAATTTACCAAACTACCTTAGTAACTGGCTTTTCATTGACTGTTAGGCTTTATAAATCTGCTTTTGCTTCTTGTTAGTTTTCTGGTGAAACAGTAAAGTGATAGTTGATTCCCAGAAGGAAGGAGAGCAGAGGAAGAGAAATGAAGGGGCTTGATAGCATCCAAATTGAATTATCCGGCTTTGGCTGTTTGAAAGTGGTCTGCTTTCTGTGTTTGCTATGGAATGAAATACCCCCTAAATTCATGTGTTAGCTGCACTGCAGGAGCAGTATGAGGTAGGCCCTTTCAGGATATAATTAAGTCATGAGGGTAGTTCCTTAGTTCTTACAGGGCTGGGCCCCCTGTGTGTGAATTAGTGTCCTGTGACCAGCCTGAGGAAACCAGCTGAGGCCCAGTCTTGCTCTGTGGCTCCTCCCCATGTGGAACACAGCATGTGTCCCTTTTGCCTTTACTACCACAGGGTTATCCAGAAGGCCTTGACAGTTAAAGGTCCAAAGACGTGATCTTGAGCTTCTCAGCCTCCAGAACTGTGAGAAATACACTTCGATTCTTTATAAATTACCCAGCTACAGGCATTTTGTTATAGCAACACAAGTGGACTAAGATGCCAATTTAAAACTGAACATAGAGTGCATTAAATCAAACTCTAATTTGAAATACAAGGAGAAGTTGAAATTTCTCTTTTTTGCTGGAAAATAAAGTGTAATTAATGTTAAACTTCTTTCCTTTCAGGCTTGCACGTGTAGGTTTGGGGTACTCAAATTGAACAGCCTCTCTGATAATTTACAAAACAGTGCGCAATGGGCTTTAACCTTGATAAAATGACAAAAGAAAGAAAAAGGGTTGGAAGATTGAAACATTTCAAGTTTTGTAATACATATCTGCTTCACTATTAGTTTAAATCAGAAGTTCTCAAGTGTCTAAGGATTGGTGGTTAGAAGCTAGCTCCTTCCCGCTTTCTTTGCATTAGAACTTTTGTCTTGTTATGAGTCCTGAGACCTAAAGCCCATGATGAGACTAAGCAGTAATCTTCATGGTCAATTTTGCTGGGTTTATTTGCAAAGCATACTCCAAGGACTGTTTGTGAGGGCTTTTCCAAAGAGCTTTAACTGAGAAGAGAAGGGACCATTTAAAAGAGGGTGTCTCCAGTCCACAGCTGGGGTCCTGCGTTGAATAAAAGGAGAAGCTGGGCTGGACACTATCGTCTGCTTGTGACCCCAGCTCTAAAGGAAATGCAAACTGCCATGTGCACCTGCCTCTGCGTGTTCCTCCTGGGCACGCTGGCATAGCGTAGATTGTGGGGCAAGGCGAGCTCTTCTCGGAGTTGCTTTCGCCACATATTCTGTAACAGCAGTGAGAGAAATATCTATCCCAGGGGAGTTTCTGTACAGAACTTGAAGTGGAGCCCTTGAGGGGCAGACTGGCCCTGTGTGTCTGGAGCTCACAGAGGAGCCCACGCCTAGCTAAGCACTGAATGTAAGCTGCGTTATCTGCGCCACACTCTTCTGCTCACTCCTTTGAGAGTTTCTATAAATGAAAGGCTGAATAATACTATCAAACATTTTCCATGTTATAAAATACAGAACTTACTGAAGAACCTCACATAAACTTTCAACTAGGAACTTCTGACAAGGATTCATAAATGACTGAAATACTTTCCTGCAATTGTCTGTGAAATTCATCACACAGGAATTTCCTAATGTTTTTCTTTTTTTCATGTCGTGGTAAAAAGTGCCATTAGTTCGCTAAGGTAACTGCACAATAATTAACTCGTTTCTGGTCAGTATAGTATTTGAAAAGTGACTCATGTCTTGGAAGATAACAATACAAACTTTCCTTCTAACATTGTTTTTTTTTTATCTCACTGAACTGAAATGTGTATGCAGATCTGTCTAACTATTTAATATATATTTTCTATGTAACATAGACGTATACAGTAAATTATATAAGTTTGAAGTGCCCAGATTTTATATATCTGTACACCAATTGTTCATATAGGTAACCATCGCCCAGATTAGGATTTTCTCAAAGTGTGTCTTTATATTTAGGGACATTGATATCTTACAGATAGCCACTGTTCTGGTCTTTATCATCATAAGTTAGTTTTGCCTGCTCTTAAATGTCATATTGATAAGACATAGTGTACCTTTATGTGTCTGGCTTCTTTTTAATGGAACAAACTAGGGTTAATAAAGAAAATATTGGAATGGGAAAACATGATCAAAATAAATTGTATGAAATAAAATTTAAATTAAAGAAATAAATTAAAAAATAATAAAGTTTTTAATATACATATAAGCGCAGGTATTAAGGAGGGGAGAGAGACTATCAAAGAAGACAGTGCCCATGTGCACTAAAATAGATGTGAGCTTCTAAACCATCACCTGTTTTCCTGTTTATCTACACAGATGGTTTTCCTTACCACATCAATTGATAATCAGTGGTGGGAATGACAAACAAGGTTTTCTCATGAAGCAAGGTGTTTTGACCCGTGGCAGAGTGTGCCTGCTGTTGAGTAAGGGGCATTCTTGTTATAGAGCAAGGAGAACGGGAGAGGGGAAGCGCAAGTCTGTTTGTGGGTGCCAATGTGAGTATTCTCAACTAGGTTATTGTGAAAAAAGAAGAGAAGGCTATTCCTGGACTGACAGACACTACTGTGCCTCACTGGCTGGGACATAAAAGAGCTTGTAGAATCCAAAAGCTCTTTAATTTCTCTAAAGAAGATGATTTTGGCCAATATGTTATCAGAAAGCGCTTAAACAAAGAAGGTAAGAAAGCCTAGGAGCGAAGCACCCAAGATTCAGCATCTTGTCACTCCACGTGCTCTGAAGAAACAACGTACTGAGAAAAACAAGGAGGCTACACAATATGCTAAACTTTTGGCTAGGAGAATGAAGGAAGCTAAAGAAAAGTGCCAGGAACAGATTGTCAAGAGATGTAGGCTATCCTTGCTGAGAGCTTCTAAGTCTGAGTCCACTCAAAATTAAGTCTTTAGGAGTAACAAATAAATGATCATACCTTAAATCCCACCCCTTCCCCCACAAAAAGAAACGTATTTTTCAAAGGAGAAGCCATGGCCTTGAGAAATAATTAAGGTGTGAGGCATAAATGTGAAACACATCTATGCCAAGCAAATTTCATTTCATTTATTCAGTATCCTTGCTCTAAAAATGTTCCATAAGTTTTACTCTCATTTTTTTTAAACAATAAATTCCACTGGATGCAGTTTAAATTTTCAAAAGGAGATCCAGGGACACGGCCAAGAACAACAAGAAAATTTAAGATGGGCAGCGCAAAACCAGATCCCTAACTGCTGCTGCTTGACGATTTTAAATAGTGACCATGATAAATCCCAAGCCCAGTGCGCAGAGTGTGGCTACCACGCTGAGAAGAAATCTCCAAACAGGGGTGCTGCAGACACCTGCCAGAGATGGGACTCTGCAGCAGAGAGCACCGCTGAGGGAAACACAAGACAGCGACTTGACATTTCTCACCAGGATTAACTAATCATTCCTGACTCAGCACAAGTGTGAACACCAAACCCACTCACTTGTACAAAGCCACATGCTGTGAAGTCCTCAAAGAAGGGCAGGCTCGGGCGGTCTTCTCTATAGATGGTGAGTCTATAGGTGGTTACTGTGTCACCCTCTGCCGGAGATTCATCCACCACAAGCACAGAGATTCTGTTCATTCCTAATCCCAGAGGGTAGGTGGCAAAACTGAGGGCAGGCAGTGGGGGATATGGAGAGGGAAAGATGGAAGAGAATTAATATGGGTGGAGACAGTTATTCAGCCCAAACAAATACAGACATCAGTATTTTTATCATCATCATTAACCATTACGGTGATGTTTACTTGGCTAAAACATAGAAAGTATGTATAATTTCATAAGAAATATGAAACTTTAAAAAATGAAATCTCCCTTTCTTAGTCCTTTGCCATGCTAGGGGTCATCTTTCAGGAGAACTCATGCCCTTCATTAACTGGAGGGAAAGAAACTAATATTTATTAATCTGTCAGGGTCAGGCTTTACTTCTAATACAATGGATCTATACAAAATCATGATCACTTTTATTATAAACATAGAGACTGTTAAAAAGAACTGGTATCAAAATGCTCCAAGTTACATGGTAGAGCCAGGGTGGGACCCAGAGTTTAGTGACATGAATCTTCTTTTCCTTTCTGAATCTTCTTTCAATTTTTCTTCTTTCTTTTATTCTCCTCCCTTCCTGTTCTTTCCCTTCTTTTGACAAATGTTCTCATATATCCAAGGCTAACCTCCAGATGACTATTGAATTGAAGGTTTCACACATGCTAGGCAAGTATACCCTGAGCCCAAAGCCTCTTTTCTTTATACTAAATGGGACTGTTTTTAATGCCAAGCACATTTCCTTTCCTACAGCATGTAGTCACAGCTTCTTCTCCATGGACACTGTATGTAATGAGGTTCTATTCCTATTCAAATTTTCAAACAAAAGAGTCGGAATTTTAAAAAATCTTTAGAAAATAACAACAAACAAACATACCCTGCAAGATGAGGAAAGGCAACAATACTATGCCCACAAATTCTTACTTCTGGCTAATCAGACTGGAGACGTTGGTATAGGGTAAAAGGGGGTCATCATTTATAAGCATTAGCTTCAACAATTTGAAAACAAGAAGATGACAAGAAAAGGAGTTCTTCATGGCCCACCGAATCAACTAAGAAGGGCTCATAGGGGCTCACAAACACTGAAGCAGCAATCACAGAGCCTACATGGGTCTGAGCTAGGTACTCTGCATATATGTTATGGTTGTTAGCTTGGTGTTTTGTAGTGGGAATTGGGATGTCTCTGACTCTTTTGCCTGCACTTGGGACCCTTTTCTTCCTTCTAGGGTTGCCTCATCCAGACTTGATGTGAAGGTTTGTGCCTAGTCTTATTGTAACTTTTTATTTTGTGTTTGATTGATATTCTTGGGAGGACTACTCTTTTTTGAAGGGACATGGAGGAGGAGTAGATCTGGGGAGGGATGCCTGGAGGAGTAGAGAGAGGGGAAATGGTGGTTGGGATGTAATGTATGTCAGAATAAAAAGAAAAAGAAACAGAGTTCTAGATGGCTCCTCATCATTTTTTTGTATTCTGATCCTCTTTTGTAACAGTATTGTTAGAAAGATTAACTTCTGCCTGTTTGTGGATTGGTAGAGAACCTACATGTGTTTTCTAAGCACAGGAACCCTGGAAAAGGAAGGACTTTACCCCACCGTGCTCTGAATCACTGTCAAAGGTGGGTTGACCTGCTCCCTGGTGAAAACCAGGCCAGCCCTGCACACATGCCCATACCTTGGCCCTGCCCGCTCTTGGAGGTGCACCTTGCACTGACACTTGTTAGAAGTCTCTGCTCCGATCCTCACTGTGAGCACATCAAAGGGCACTTCACAGTAATAATCTGTGATCTTCGGATTAAACTCTGGACTTAGTTCTAAATAGGGATGGGTGATGATCTTCTTGATGTGGCAGAGCATGTCTTCCTCTGTTACCAAGACATAAAGAACCAGAAAGGCAACTGTGAACTGCACACAGATTTTAAAACTGCACGTGACTAAGGTGTTTCCTCTCCTACTCCTATTCACAGTTCCAGTGCTCTGTGGCTATCCGCTCAGCACCCCAGCATCGCTGGTTTGTGGCATCAGCCTGATTTCCAGTTTGTCAGGTATGGGGGAGCTTCCATAGACCAGCTGTTCACTTAACCTGGTGCCATACAGACGGTATATTTTTTCTCAGTCCTTGAAAGGATAAAAGCACAGAAGGTGGGGGGAAATGTCTCTCCTGTGGACTGATCACATTCTCATGAGATATATGACACCTCAGTTAACTATGTAAATGGAGACAACAGCTCCACAGGATAAGTGACAGAATTGTACCGGCAGGCAATCAGGAAACTTTCTTAATGGAAATTGTTATTAAATTGTCATTATTGACACAGGAGTAGTAGGGTAGAGCATAGAATGTGAACTTTGGTATCATACTGAACACATAGTTCAAAATGTCCACATGATATCTTGAAATTCCTTCCCAAGCCACCTCAACAGGAAAAAAATGTCAGAAAGCAAAAGAAGGAAAATACTGTATCTGCTCATACCTGTTCTCAAATCTAGAATGACTTCACACCATTGAATAGAAACTGTCCTTTGGCAATCATTTTATAGCAAACACTGTCTTGGTACATGAAAAGAAAAACAGCTTTGGTGGTGATCACACACACATTAGCTACTGTAAAATTACATCTAACATTAATATTTGGAATTGACAGTACCCAAGCAAGTGTCAAAATGGTTTTCTCAAAGAGACATCTACAAGAGTTTTATCTATTCCTTACAATAGTCACCAAAACAAGAGCAAATAGAAGTATAGAAAATTCTCCTGAAATCAGCAAAGTGAAGGCATCTTAGCATCACTTGACATTCAGTGATACTGAATAGCATAACAAGAAAAGGTACCAGAGGGTGCAATGCCAGAACTGAAGTTAGCTAAAAGACATTGTTCTAGTCATGTCTGTCTCTCTCCTTTTATATAGTTATCACAATGTTTTCTCTAAAATCAAATCTAATGGGTTGTTTCCAGTTTATAGCAGTTTCTCATCATTTCCAGAGTCAAATTAATGAAGGGGAAAGGCATTCCACAGGCTCTTCCTTGGTTTGTGACTGATGTTGTGTCCGGGACTTTGTATAAGGAATATGGAGAAGCATCTGGCAGTGTGGGGACAGGAAACCATCAATCATCCAACTATTAGACTCCAGTTCTGAGAATCAGGTCTCCAAATAGCTGCCTGCATGCTCTAAACAATGAAAGTTAATATATGCATTTCTATCTCCTGTTCTATGGGTTTCTCTGCCTGTGGGAGAAAAACCATTAATCAAGTATAAATTAAGAGCACAATAGTATCATAAATATCCTATAATTTCAGTTTGCTGAAAAGTCTTATTTTAAAAAACCCAAGGAGCCAATTTTGTTGAGTCTCCCAGTGATTTCAGTAAACAGCTTAATTTTGACATTTGAAAAGAACAAGTTAGCTGAAGATTTTTATCTGACTGATATATATAGGTAGATTTCATCTATAATTTTAATAACATGTCTTTGTATGATTCATAAGAATGTAAGTACAGAGTATTATAACTCACATTAAAAATAATCATTGATTTTCATTCAAATTTAGCTGTTTTTTAATGATGTATTGGTTTTTAAAATCAAAGTCCCACCCACCCCATCCACAGCATTATGTCTGCTCAAGGCATGAGGATAAACACAGTGAAAACAAGAGGTTAGTAGTCATGGAATTTGATCGAAATGGATGCTCTGAACCCAGCATGGCACTAAACGAACTAGAGCAGTGACCATCCCTGGTCAAGGAGGCCTGAGCTGCACAGGTACAAAGGTATATAAGTATATAAGTATACTTTTGTGCTAAGAACCAAGCAAATGAATAACAAAGTAGTAGATTTTTCTTTCAACACGAGTCGTAGATGTATTACAACTTAGTAGGCTTTCTTTCTTTTTATATGTACTTCATTTATAATGTTTGGCACAAGGTATTCCCATACGGCCCACTCTGGCCTTGAACTTGTGATCTTCTGACCTTGGTCTTCCCAGGGCTGGGATGACAGGCATGTGTCACTTCTCTTGATTAAGAATGCATTTCTATGATGATTCGGTGAGAATTAATTTCCTTTCAGTTTATACTATTCATGTTCCTTTTAATATTTCACTGAGTAGTCACAGTTTTCAAAGAGGGGCTTATGCTTCTTGTAAATTGAACCTCACTGCCACATGAGAAGAAATGAATGGGCAATTACTTCCTCAAGCAAGATTTTAACAAGACCCCCACCACCACCATCAAATGTTCCACCTCTGCACTGGGTGCTCTGTCCTGTCCTGGACCCTTCCTTGAAAGCTGAATTAGCTCTGACATCATTGCATCTGAATGAAGGCTGCTGGCTGTAAACACCTGTGTGTCTTTGGCAGCTTTCAGTCCAGTACTGACTTGTCTCAGGCCAACTTACCTTAGATCTATGAAGAACCCAGTGTGAGGGACGGTGGTAGCTGCTTAACCTATTTGGCAAGCATGCGTGGGAAAGCTGTTTGAAGTTTTGGTTGTTTTTAATGGACTTCTTTTAACCATAGGATTTTATTGCTCTCTTAATGGATCATCATAACTCATATTAAACACAGGAAAAGTTTATACTCTTGAAAGGAACCCCACCCAGGCAGAAGTATCGCCCACGGTATTTTTAAGTCTCATACCAGACCGTAGAAGCAGGGAGATTAATTGTAAAAATCCAGGTAAGATGGATTTTTAATCAGGGAAAAACAACATGAACTAAGATGATATTTCCTGACAATGCGCCCCTCAACTCTACATGACATTACCTGGGAACTGAAAGCAATGAGATCATCCAGAGCAGAATACAGAAGCCCAAAGAGATGTTACATTGCATTTAGCCCTGGGCCTAGCATAGGACAGACTCTTAGAAAGTATTACTAACTGCCAATTCTCCTAGTTTTCTTATTGAGCTGAGTTTTTGTTTTTTAAATCATACTCCGAGGAGAAATCATACCCAGGAGAAAGAAGAACCAAGTCTTGTAGGTGTGAGAGATTGGTAGTTGGGGGTAGGGGCCAAGGGTGTGGCGAGCACCTGCTCTCTGTTCCCTGTTAAGTTCAGCGGTACTTGAAAAGCTTTCAGTCTTTAACTGACTGCTCTTTTTGTTTTCATTAAACACGAATACTACTCAGTCTAGCATGATATTTGATGTCGTTATCTGAAAAGGATGAATAAACACCACTATGTAGAAGGCAAACAAGTTAGAACGTTTTAATTATAAGATTTTTATTTATAGTAAATAAAGCCTAAGTTTACACATTTCAAGACAAGTTTTCTCCTTTCTTTCCTTTCTTTTATTTTCTTCTCACTTTTTATTTATTTATTTATTTATTTATTTATTTATTTATTTATTTATTTATTTTAGATAGGGTTTCTTTCTCTTTGTAAGGCTGGCTGTCCGAGAACTCACTCTATAGACCAGGCTGGCCTTGAACTCAGAGATCTGCCTGCCTCTGCCTCTGAGTGCTAGAACTGAAGCCATGTGGCACCACTATCCAGAAGACAAGTTTGCTAAATTCATATTTTAGCAAAAAGTGTAAGGACTGATAGATATGGATCTTTTTAAAAAGTAATATATTATAAAAAATGAACCTACAATGGAGAGCTATTAATTCTTTATGTAAAATAAGCTATGAAGAAAATTCAGGAGTCTGGAAAATTGGTTCATTTGTTAAGAGCGCAGCTCTGGCTACTATTCAAGAGAACCCAGGTTCAGTTTCCAATGCCTACATGATGGCTCACAACCATTTATAACTTCAGTTCCAGGAGTTATGAAGAAAAGAAAAGAAAAGAAAAGGATCCAGACTCTTCTGGCCTCTTCAAGCACCATGCATTTGTGAAGTGCACAAACACGTATATTCAGGCAAAATACCCATACATGTAAAAGAAATAATAATTTTTTAAAAAGAAAATTCAGGAGCTTAGGATAAATCTGAAAGTCATAACTCAGCCTTTTAATATCCATATGACCTTGAACGTAAACTGAACTCACTGAAAAGATAGGCTTACAATACTACTGTAACCACATGAAACCAGATGAAGAAGATAGTTTTAAAATTTAAATTTTACATAAACTTAAATTGCATGTATATTCTTACTATGAATAGTTAAAATTCATGGTGTTTTAAGAAAATAAACTGAAAATTGAGTTTGAAATTCTCAATTGTTTTGAAGAGAATTCCACTCAAGTACTTCCCATTACAGCGGTTACATAGGAGGAAAATAAAATCACATCAGAATAACAAGACTCCTAAACATGAAGTATAAGCCAAATTCTACCCCTAACATAAAGCCTTAATGTTCCTTGGAGCCCTAAAAATGAGTCTAGAAGTCAGTGCCCTAAAACAACACATATACATGTAATATTTTAAACTAAAACCTGGATAAATAAAAATAAAAATGAAATGTTCCATTCATGTAAAAGTGACAGATATTACCAAACCAGAAATAAAACTTTTTTAAAATTTACTTTAAAGAAAGTAGCAGCTTAAAGACATAGGAATACCATAAACATTTATATGTTTTCAACGTTGGGTTGTGTCTAAATTGTGGCCTATACTATGGAAACAGTTTAATTTCCACTCACCATTGCTGCAGTGTATATCTTTATTTTCATACAAAATTTGTGAGATTGCATCTAAAATAAAAAAAGAAAATTCTATGAATTTAATGTACAAACTACAGGTTTCATTAAATAAAAATAATCCCTGCATGTGCATCTCAGTCCCCTCTCTCTCTTTCTTCCTCCCTTTGTCTTCCCTCTCTGAATCTGAAGTTCATGGATGAGCTAGACAGGCCAATCAGCAAGGCCCAAAGACCCGACTATCTCTACCTCCACCTCACCACCAAGCACTGAGGTTACTTACTCTGACTTGCTTACCTTACCCTGAGTTCTATATGTATGCTAGGGATGGAACACAGGGTACTCATGCACAAATAGCAAGCAATTTAGTGATTGAGCCATCTCTCCAGCCCTCACCAACAACCTTTTTCCTTTCCTTTCTTCTTTCCTTTCCTTTCCTTTCCTTTCCTTTCCTTTCCTTTCCTTTCCTTTCCTTTCCTTTCCTTTCCTTTCCTTTCCTTTCCTTTCCTTTCCTTTCCCTTCCTTTTCCTTTCCTTTCCTTTCCTTTCCTTTCCTTTCCTTTCCTTTCCTTTCCTTTCCTTTCCTTCCTGCCTGCTTGTCTGTCTGAGACAGGGTTTCTGTGTCTTACAGCCCTGACTGTCCTGGAGTCCCTTTGTAGACCAGGCTGGCCTTGAACTCAGAGATCTGCCTGCTTCTGCGTCCGGAATGCTGGGATTAAAGGGATGCACGACCACACCCAGCTACCAACAAGCTTTTCTAAGGGAAGCTGACAGCTACAATACATTCAGCTATTGAAGTCAAAGCTCAGACAAGTGATTACTTCAAGTAGGAGAATATTGGAGGGGCAAATGAATAGTCTGTCATCTTTACCCCAAAGGTAAACTATTACATTTTCTTCTAGTTCTGTGATCTTATGGTACAATATCCCAAACTGGTGGAATGAAGGCATTCTAACCAATAGATGACCTGATTGGTCGCTCAAAGCTTTACCATGCTCTCTCTCTCTCTCTCTCTCTCTTCCAGATAAAGTCTGCAGCCACTAGCCCTCAGTTTGCATTCTCCCGACTCCCAGTGTCTCTGTGATGACTCCCAGCCTCTCACCGCCTCGGTCTAACCCCCCTGTTCTTCTCCACAGGCTGGACCCTTGGAAGGAGGGACCAATAGTATGTGCCTGGCCTTATTGTAGCTTGTTATGCAATGTTTGGTTAATGTCCCTGGGATGCCTACTCTTTCTAGAGGGGAGGAAGGACCACGGTTGGGGTGGATCCCGGGAAGAGGGAAGGTGGGGAAGAAACTTAGGGGAAGGGAAGGAGGGAAAACTGGGGTTTGAAAGTAATATATGAGAAAAGAATTTTTTAATAAAAGAAAATCCATTTTTTGTCACACAAGAAGAAAATAATAAGAAAAAAATAAAAAGAAATATCCACCAATATTATGTATTTCTTTGAACTAAAGAACTTGTTACAACAAGATTTAGCCTAACGCTGTGGCTCTCCTTGGTGCTGCTCCCAATCTTCTAGCTAGAATTCTGGCTTAAGGGCCCATCAGTGAGTTTGAAAGACACAAGTTTGAGAACTGCACATATACTTGATTATTTTCTTAAGATGAATATTTAGCAGCAGAATTTCTAGTCTATAAGGAGACATTTTATTTAACTAAATGTGGTGAGCCGGGTCGAAGTTGCTTTGGCAGCTGTTTGAAATGCTAGTCTCAGCACAGGAAGACAGGTTTTTTCCAGGCCTTCCCTTGGAGACAGGGAAGGATTTGCAAGTCCATTCGCCTTTTGTTTGGTGACAGCAGGTGGGAGAGCTTGTTTGAAATCTCAACTCTGCCTCACTTCCTTGTGAAAATTAACCCCTCGTGTAAACTGTGTGTATAAATAAAGAAGGCTGTCTGCTCTCGTGGCTTTTCGGATGCAGAGCGTATTGACGCTCTAGGGCTCATTAGGGCCATGAGCAAGCGGCCAGAAGCCTCTCGGAACATAATTATGTGTAGTGTGCATTATTCATTTCAATCCTCACTCCCGACTCAGAACCCCGTTCTGCTCTGCTGGCGGGCTCCGGCAACTAAATAATCTATTTTTATTCATTAAGGGTTGAGCCTAGAGCCTCTACATACTAAGTATGTGTTCTACCACTGAGTGCTAGACTCCAAGACTCACTTTTAAACTTTAATTTCTGTGCTATCACATAGCCCTTTAACATGTGTTCCAGTTTAAATGTTTACCATGAGTATGAGAATAGTCATTTCCCCTCATTCTTCCCCTGTCTTTAAGAAGAAAAATACAAATTTGAGGAGAAAATACCACTTCTTTGATCACTAACAAAGTTAAAACATATATATATATGTATATGTACATGTATATATGTATATATATGTATATGTACATGTATATATGTGTATAATATATATATATATATATATATATATATATATATATATAACCTTTCTTTATGCTGTAATTTGTGGGACTATATGCTTTTACCTTTTTTACTTTTGATTGCTTCCAATGACTCTTGTGGTTTCTCCCTGGTCTCACTTCTTGTTGAAGAATTCCTGCAAATATGTAAATACAATCCCAGTCAAGTCCAGATCCACAATGTGAACACACCTGTGTTTTGTCCCAGTTGAGCAGTTATTTTGGTGAAGACAAGAAATGGTGTCTGGATTTCATTCTCCAGGGCTGGCTATCTAGCCTCCTGTCAGGTGGATGAGGTGGCTGCAATCTCATCATTTCTAATCAGTAAACACATAGTTGAAAAAAAAGTCACTCCCTAGTCATTAGCTGAGCAAACTTAGATAGCAAACTCAGATAGATCCAACAGGGGTGATTCAAAAATGCACATTTTCACTGGGATCTCTGCCTAACATTCCATGGCTTTGAAGCCAAGAGCCCTGGAAGTCCTGAGACACAGCCTGAGAATCTACAAAAAAATTGAAGAAGCAGACGTGGCTATAGGAAACAACTGACGTTGCCAAAGCACGCGTTCTGACCCTTTCTGATAACCAACAGAGAATGGCAAAGGTTGTTTATATCCTAGCGTGTTCAGTTCATTTTCTGTGTTGTATAAGTAACCAAATGCTTGGCTTGATGGACCCATGAGTCCTTAAAACTGGAACTAAAACAACTTAAACTGCTGCCAGAAAAGTTTTCTGGTCTGGGTAATAAAGAACACGGGGCACTGTGGTCTCTCGCCCTCAACATGACTTTCCAGTGTTGGTATGATGCCTTGTTGTCTGTCTCCCTGTTAAAGCAGAGATAATAAATAGTATTTGCTCTGCACGGGAACACCAAGAATCAGATAAAATGCTAGTTCCAGTCACTGTGCTGAGTTCGGCAGCAGCACGGAGGTCATCTTCCGTCTTTTACGGCAGTAGAGGCAGGCAGGAAATCTAAAAGAACCTAGGCATTGAACAAATTTTGCTAACTGCTAATTAGCATTTCTATCAGCACTGTAAGAGGTTTCAACGATTTTACTTCCTTTGGTACACACCACAAAATGGAGGGAAAATGCAATATCCTTCCAAGGAATGGGATAGCAGATAAGGCATGTGTAACAGAAGGCATGACATTTTTGATGGTGTAGAGATTTTCAGTTGTTTGTTTATTTTTATTTTTTAATGCCAGGGATCCAACCCAGGGCCTTCTACACAGTCACAACCACTCTACTGAGAAGGTAAATTTAGCTAAAATCCAAGTTAAATAAAATTCTAAGAATTCCCATGAAGAACTTCTAGGAGGATCATTCAAGAGATTTTGCCCTGAAATTCTCATGACCTGAATCATGGAACCACGGCTGTCTTAATAGAGGGAGAACTGCTACACAAAAGCTTCATGCATTTCTTCCTTGGATGTTTATGTGAGTAAATTATGTTTGAATTTGTCTGTATTTTCTCAGAGAAACACCTCCACCAAGAAAAGTACATATACAACTTTATTCTCAGGAAAGTGAAAATTAAGGAAGAGTCCCACCCTGCTTAGACTAGGGGGTCTGGATTCTGAGCCTCAGGGCTCATGCATAAAGCTACCTACCACTGTTGACTTTCTAACTCTATCTTTCTATATCCTGTTGCCATAGTTCAAGCAAATGATCTTTTTTTCAAAGCAATGATGAAGTCATTAGATCCAAGTGCCATATGTGGATAAAAAACAACTTGCTGTGGCCACTGTGAAGATGAAAACATGGCACTCTCCCTGCCTGCATGCCACTCTGAGTAAAAGTGCAGTCCAATGAGTGAGAAGGTCAGTATGGCAGGGTTTATATTAGCCTAGTGTCTTAAGTTGCTGATTTGCCTTAGAATCTTAATTTCCTTCATCGGGAAAAATTGTATGAGATCTGTGATCCTCCTTCAAATAGGGAATGAATGATCACAAATGATACACACTTGCTGGTGAATAATGAAAATGTAAGCTGAGTACCTAAAAACATTTCTAGGAGCATTGGCTTTTGATAAATACTAAAAGTTTGCTGTTGTTGGTGTTAATATAGAAAGGTTTTTTGAAATAAATGGCTTCCCTCATACAAGAAATTTACCCTCACCATAGATATTAAGATGGCTTTTGAGTAGCATAAGAACACCAAAGGGAAGATGTATAGATTTTCATCACCTATCTGCATCACAGTGTAACATACTCAGTGCATCATACTTTCTTAGGTAATCCTCCTGGACTAATACATGGTAGGCATCCTAAGCCATATTACATGAAGAAAACAAGTCTTAATGGACACAGAACCTACTTTGCCTGCTATAATTAATAAACTCTAAAGTTAGGAATTTTTTTTTGTGATCCAACTTTGTATGACTCAGAACAGTTTCTGTCCTTCATAATTATATTCAATGGTGACCATTCTTAAATTTTCTTTGAAGGCAAGACAATACCTTCTTCTTACTTTAATTTTGGATTTTTGTACCTCATTATATATATGAGGAGCTGGAGAAAACTATGCTAGGGAACAAATATTCTTAACCTTTCAATTCTCCCGGGAACTTACTGAATGTTGAAGACATATAAGTAGGCTCCTTGGAAAACTGTGTTTGTTCTTTGCATATCTACACTGGTGTAGGAGGTGTCCTTGGATTATTAGAGTGAAAACAAACTATAAAAAGTGGCTTTACAGTGTAGTAGCTAAAGCAGTTTTCAAGCACACAAGGAAAAGCTTCTTTTGGACTTACTGAGGGAATAAAGCCAAGCTTATAGCACTTTTGTAATCAAAGTGAGTGTTGATATTAGGAGATGTCCTAAGAATTTCTCAGATATGTGGTTATTTGTAATTTTAATTAGAAATGAGTTTCTTATAGTCACTCTCTCCTGAAGCCGAAGGAAATACAGATTAAGTGAACAGTGCAGAGCTGAAGCGATTCCCAAGAGTGACTGTAAGAGACATAAATGAGTATCATATCCCTTAGTCTTTCATCTCCCTGGGAGGCTTAGGTCTAATTCTGTTTTCCTGGCAGTAGAAAAGTCAAATGCTTTCTTAATTCTATCCATATTAAAGAACAGACAAAACTTTAAGTGCATCCCCTTTGCCAGCTACTAGAGGCATTAATATCTCACCTGCCTGCTAACTCTTGTTAGAGTGGAAATGAAGATGGTAAACCACTCTCTAAAAGCAAGACAAATAAAGCACAGTATAGAATTATAAAATCAGATGACTTTTGTTCAGTGGAAAGTCAAGCTTCTATGACCTTGGAACAAATGTGCCTGCTACATCTATCTCTAGGCTGATGGATGGTTCACAACACAAACCCTACCTAACCTTCCAGAGGCTTCAGTAATCCAATGGTATGGGTCACAAAATGAAATGATATTGGCATATTTAATTTTAAACATTACTTTATAACAGACTCACATCTTAGTTTGAAAACTGTTGGATGTATATTGTTTTCCTACACTGTCCGATGACCACCAGAACCATTATGGTTTCAGTGCTTTAAAGTCATCTATTTTCCAGACCATGAATTCTTGGGCATACTTCTCTTTTTGTTGCTTGCTTTAATGTAGGCAAAGCCTTTTGAAATCAATCTTTTAGACTTCAGATTTTTTGGATTGCACAATTTGGATTTGTGGCTCTCTTACCATTCCAGTGGATGAAGCTGTGCCTTTTTATTCGTGAGCCAAAATCGTTCAAATACATTTAAAAGAGACCAGTATTGGGACAGGACTGAGCCAGGAGCTGCCATATCATAAAATTCACGCATCAGAGACTGGATGCCAGGAACGGTGGATGGGAAGAGCTGAGAAGAAATATCAAAAGAAAGCATCAGCAGAAGAAAAAAAGATCAGTTGAAACTTTGAGAAAGTAACTTGAAATGGAGTGTTAGGAATAGTCAATTATTCGTTTTGTCAAGCATTTATTAAAAACCTGTTGGTCATGGGCTGGGAGGGTAACTTCATTGCAATAAAAGCAGGAAGGCCTGAGTCTGATCCCCAGAAGGTCCAAGAAAGCCAAGCATGAACTTACACAGAACACAGCATGGGAGGCAGAGACTCAGGGACCCTCCACCCCCAAGCTCACTGATTGGCCAGCCCAGCCTATTGGTGAGTCCTGGGCCAATGAGAGACTGTCTCAGAAAACTAGGCCATGAAGGTTGTCCTCTGCCCTCCATGCTTATTTGTGTACATTTGTTCTTGAATACACATACACACACACACAGAGAGAATCCATTGGTCAGTGATATAATTTTTTTCATACTGTTTTCAAGGCAAATGTTCCTTTTAAAAATTTTTTAAATTTATTTATTTTTTAATAAATTACAGTTTATTCAGTCTGTATCCCAGCTGTAGCTCCTCCCTCATCCTTTCCCAATCCCACCCTCCCTTCTATCTCCCTGCATGTCCCGCCCTAAGTCCTCTGATAGGGGAGGTCCTCCTCCCCTTCCATCTGACCCTAGCCTATCAGGTTTCATCAGGACTGGCTACTATGTCCTCCTCTGTGGCCTCCTAAGGCTGCCTCCCCTTAGGGGGAAGTGATGAAAGAGCCAGCCACTGAGTTCATGATAGAGACAGTCCCTGTTCACCTTACTAGGGTACCCACTTGGAGACTGAGCTGCCATGGGCTACATTTGTGCAGGGGTCCTAGGCTACCTCCACACATGTTTCTGGAGTAGCAGTCTCAGAAAAGTCCCCCTGGGCCCAGATATTTTGGTTCTGTTGCTCTCCTTGTAGAGCTCCTGTCCTCTCCAGATGTTTCTATCTCCCCCTTCTTTCATAAGATTCCCTGCACTCTGCCCAAAGTTTGGCTATAAGTCTCAAAACAGATGCTGAGACTCGTAGCCAAATGTTCATTCTAAATACATTTTAAGAGTTACTGATGCTCATATTTCTAAATGGACTCACTTTTTTTTTCAGTGAAAAAAAATGGGTATCTCCTTCTAGCAATCAAACCCTGAAAACAGCTAAGAAACAAAGTTACCAGTGGGGAAATGAAGAAAAGTCCTTTTATGCCACAAGTGAATTATGCCAGGGTGAGAACCATGAATCTCACCTTCGAGAAGAAATTGGTTGTCTTGTTTCTACTCTGAATCAGGAAATTGAGGTTTACCCTTGTTTCTATAGTTCTCTTGTCCCAACAGAGATTGACTGAATCACAGTATTTTGAATGAGGAATTCTTTCATTTGAGTGTCTTTCTAAAACATTACGCTGAACTGTTATTTAATACATGTATACAAATTAAAATAATAAACGTATTGATTAAATTTTCTTAGAGTCATAAGCTTACTTTCAGCCCTGTATAATATGGAGCTAAATCATCTAAAATATGACAATCATTTATTGGTTACATTGGTAAACTGGTGATAACTCATATAAGTTACATATGCATATAGGTTGAAAAAACCACAAGGAATATTGGAGCCTTGCATCAAATAACAGCTCAGCAATTAATTTTCAGTAACATTTTAACATAGTTTTATATGAACGTATTAAGTAAAAAATATAAATATACTATTTTAGAGGCAAAAATGAAAGAAAACGCATTGGGCATGGACACTCATATGGAATCACTTAATCTTTGATATTGACCAGTAAGTTGATAAACACCCCCAAAATACCACAGTGAGACAAACATGTCCTTTTACAGACTGAAACCAGTAAGAGCTGCTTTGAATATGCTGTGTACATACACTCTATTATTGGACACTTGCAATATTATTACTACCAATTAAGATTTAGGTTAAAAAACCCACTTATTGTGCTCAATATTGCTCAAATTAAAATGATTAATAAAAAGCAATAAATATTGGTTGCACATACATGCTCCAAAGCTAAAAGTAAAGATTCTTTAGAAAAGTATCAACATCTTCCCCGGAGAACTGTCACACCGTGGCGGCTGCTATGATACCACACCGTTTACCTCTGGAAAATCCCGTATTATTAGGAAACCCTTAAAGCGAAGCATATACATTTCCCCAAAAGGACAAAAGAAGCTTACAAAAGAGTTGCAAAGAAATATCTGTGTGTAATTTGAAGGGAAAAAATCGGGTCATTTATGGCTAATCTATTAATATCATAAACTCAGTCACCAAAAGGAAAGAAATGTCACTTTTGTTTTACCAGTTGGAATTGTCCCAGACTCCCAAGTTCCTTTGCGAAAGTCATAATTGAGTGAATTTCCTCTAGTGACAGGCACTGATTTAACTCCTTCTGATAGTTTCCTTCCTAGAAAGGAAAAAAGCCCTAAGCAATAGTGAAACAGTCAAATCATCCTCACCTCCCGCCCCCACGTAATAAAGCAATCAAACTCCATAACAGCTAAACTTACTAAAGTTATAGAATTCAAACAACTGATAAGTTGTCACAACTACACCTAGAGGTAAACAGTGCTCGTAATAGATAAGGGCACACACCTACCATCCCAGCTTCCCTGCATCCATTTGTTTCCTAGTGCGTTCCTGGGATCGGGGGCGACGCTTTGTGAAGAGATGTGTGCTACAGGCGCCATCAGCGCCTTTGTGAGAACTTTTACATTCTCCCCTTCCAAATTCTCCAAATATAGGTTTCAAAGTAGAAAGTGCAATGCTAAGGTAATTGGTATGTTGTGCTAGTCTATCTTCAGAAAACATCAGCCCCATCTGAAGCACTCTGGCCTGGCTGACAGCATCTAGCCAAATGTTAACAAGCATCAATATTTAAATGAATCAATGTTTTAACTCAAGTGCCCCAAGGTCGTGATGAAGCACCCTGGCATTCTAGAGGGCATTCCAAGAGTTCCAAGAGTCTTTGTAGAGTGTTCTAAAATGAATAAACATGTACTATCATTTCAAAATATCTATAAAACATTCCTTAACAACTATGAACTTTTTAATTAATTTTCATCACAGCTCTTCACACATATGCTTAGTCAATATAAAACGATGTTGGTCCTTGGTCCAGAAAAGAATCAGAAGCACACAGTAATCAATAACAGTCATTAGTTAATTTCAAATAAACTATTAAATTGCACAACAAAAATAACTAGTGGCTGAAAAACCACTTGTCAGTATACAAGGATGAACTTACCTCAAATGTTCCTGGTCTATAAAGCCTCTGCACTATCTCAGAAAATGTGGAAAGTGAAGATGCATTGGAGAAGAGGAAGCTGAAAGTATCTGTTAAAATAATTTTTTCTGTATTTTGGTCCTCCAAATTGAAATTCTCATCATCTTGAACTTTTAAATGCTCATGTACCTTTGGAGGAAGAGAAGTAGAGGCGACATTGCATTGAAATGAATTCTAAGGCATGATTTATTTCAGGTTGGATTGTAGACCAGAACTGACATCTAGTGGTCTTCTGGAGGCTAACAGCTTTATAAACCTGGGTAGTGTTTCTAATGAACATGATATTCATTCTATGTATAGGAGCATGGATTTTTTGCAAAGTTACTCTAGCTTATCTTGAAACTCTTTATATCTCACATATATTTTTTCATGAAAGATAATGTATGACACTTTTCTCAAAATATCCATTTTTAAATGTTTAATATTAACTATTGAATCGAAAAAGTGGATGGCCATTAAAAGATCCATAAAGATCTAAAATTTTACAAATAAATCTTAAAGCTGTGAAATTTCTGTGATTGCTGTCTGTATATTATAGTTTGGAAAAAAAATTAATACTGGTGGAGGTGAACTCTGGTTGACCGTTACATAAGGTTGCTCCCCGTTCCTTCCCACTTTATGGCCCAATAGACAGCTTTTAAATAAATCAACTAAATCAATTTTTAATCTTTTTTTTAACCACTGAAGCCTGTTTTAGAAGAAAAAATATTCTAAGGAAAGTGATCTAAATGAGTTTTAACTCAAAACAAAACATACACACATACATATATATGTATATACATATATATACATATCGTACGTATAAATATATATGTACCAGAAAAATATTTTAAAAATTTACAGGACTACTGGTGCTTTTAAATTAAAAGTAATGTATTTGTATTGCTGGGGATAAAACCTAGGACCTCGTGCGGTCCAAGCAAGAATTCTGCCACTGAGAAGTCTCTTTAGTCCCCAAGGCTTTTTAATGAAAATGTAGACTGATGGCTGAGCTACCTTTTCATGACACCATGCAAGCACCCTGGGTCATCTTTGGCTTGTTATTGTTGAAATGTCTTGCTTTTCTTCATGAACACATCCTTGACTTACTACCATTTTTGGTTCATGAATTCAGAGCAACTATAGAAAACTTCGTGTTTGTCCTAGTGTGTCCACAATGGTGATTACAACAGACTCCCTCAATTTGTTAGGAGTCATAGCTACGTGAGCCTGGAATGACTGCAATGCAAGTTGTCATTAATCAACTGGTAAGTGTGTATGGGAACACACTCTCCCAGCACACACACTTCATCCTGAACACTCACCTGGAGCACTACAGGATACCCCAGCTCTCCATAGCCAATATCAAACGTTAAAAGCTGAAAACACTGTCTACATCTGGAAGGAAAAACACAGGGTAACAGGACAGCATACTTCCTTAGCTACGCTTACTCCACTATCTGGGATTTCATTGTTAATAATTGATACAGTTAAATTTCAACAAGTTAAAAGGTGAGTGGTGTGGATAATAGAAAATTACAGGAAATGGCCTTTGCAGGGTTTGAATATCTTTTGTTCATTAAAGAAAATGCAAATATGCCCCCGTTCTCCACGAGACACTACAATAACCAATGATGTTATTCCGTGAGAACCTTAATATGAGGAGAAGACTCCAAGGCCTCCATGCTCCACACAAAGGCATGCAGAAGTGTGAGAAAGAGCAAGGTACACTGAACACCTCTCCATTTTTGGCAAACTAGACAACATTTCCTTAGAATAAAGGCAATAAGCTATTTCAAAGAAGCTGAGGTATGAGGGTATAGGTGAGTGAATTTTGTTAGCAGAAGCTTTTGTTTCATTCTCAGCATTTTGAAATCATTAGGACATTTGAGAACAAAATGTATTATGTATAGATAAAGTTACAGCTAGTCAATATTTAGTATATTTGATGAAAATACTAGAAACTTGGCTACAATTTCAAATTAATTTTAGGATCCAAGCACAGACTTGTAGACCCAGCACTTAGGAGGTAGGGGCAAGTGGGTCATAAGTTCCAGGTTAGTCTAGGCTGCAAAGTAAGATTGCTTAAAAGGTAATGATAATGATAATGATAAGCTTTATAATCTATTTCTTGCCGTATTATTTAGATGCAAACAAATGACATGTAACACACTTTAAAGCATTGAAATCTATAAATTAGGCCATAAATGTTTAGAAGATCATATTATGGTGTGTTGACATACAGTTTTCCAAGTACTATTTACTTTAAATAAGTTCTTTCACTATTAACTTTTATATTCTCCCTCCCCCCCCCTTCCCTCTCTGTCCACTGTCTCTGTCTGTCTGTCTCCCACCTATGGGAAGTCTTTGGTCCCAGAGTAGAGGTTTCTTCACTAAATACTTCCGCCACCAGGAGGAGCTTGCCAATTGCTTCCTTCATGCTGTCCAGTGCCTGCAGAGGTGAACTGGTCCTTAGGAATGTCTCAAAAAACATCTGCAGCTGGGAAAAAAAATATTGACATGGTAAAATAAATTTTCATCTGCCTTTCATTTTCAAGGTAAAAAAAAATGAAGTGATACTTTAGGCTATGTCTGTCAACTTAAAAAAAAACATTTTAAAGAGAAAAATTTAAGACTCTAAGATTTAAACATTTAATTTTATTTTTATATTAATTACAGTTTATTCACTTTGTATCCTAGCCGTAGCCCCCTGCCTCATTCCCTCTCAATCCCACCCTCCCTCCGTCATCTCCTCCTATGCCCCTCTCCAAGTCCACTGATAGGGGAGGTCCTTCTCTCTTTCATCTGACCCTTGCTTATCATGTCTCATCAGGACTGACATCATTGTCCTCCTCTGTGACCTGGCTGCTCCTCCCCTCAGGGGGAGGTGGTCAAAGAGCCAGCCATTGAGTTCATGTCAGAGACAGGCCCTGCTCCCATTACTAGGGAACTCACTTGAATACTGAGCTGCCACAGGCTACATCTGGGCAGGGGTTCTAGGTTATCTCCATGCATGGTCCTTGGTTGGAGTATCAGTCTCAGAAAAGATCCCTGTGCTCAGATTTTTTGGTACTGTTGCTCTCCTTTTGGAGCTCCTGTCCTCTCCAGGTCTTTCTATCTCCCCCTTCTTTCATAAGATTCCCTGCACTCTGCCCAAAGTTTGGTTAAGAGTCTCAGCATCTGCTTTGATACCCTGCTGGGTAGTCTTTCAGAGGCCCTCTATAGTAGGCTCCTGTCTTGTTTCCTGTTTTCTCCTTCCAATGTCCATCCTGTTTGTCTTTCTGAATGAGGATTGATCTTCTTACCTAGGGTCCTCCTTCTTGCTTGGCTTCTTTAGGTGTACAGATATTTGTAGGTTTATCCTATATTATATGTCTAATATCCAGTTATAAGTGAGTATATACCATGTGTGTCTTTCTGCTTTTGAGATACCTCCCGCAGAATGATCTTTACTAGATCCCACCATTTGCCTGCAAATTTCATGATTTCCTTGTTTTTAATTGCTGAGTAGTAGTCCATTGTGTAAATATACTACAATTTCTGTATCCATCCCTCCATTGAGGGACATCTGGGTTGTTTCCAGGTTCTGGCTATTACAAATAAAGCTGCTACAAACATAGTTGTACAAATGTCGTTGTTGTGTACTTGAGCATCTTTTGGATACATGCCTAGGAGTGGCATAGCTGGATCTTGAGGAAGCACTATTCCTAATTGTCTGAGAAAGTGCCAGATTGATTTACAAAGTAGTTGTACAAGTTTGCATTCCCACCAGCAATGGAGGAGGGTTCCCCTTTCTCCACATCCTCTCCAGCATGTGTTGTCATTTAAGTTTTTGATCTTAGCCATTTTGATGGGTGTAAGGTGAAATCTCAGGGTCGTTTTGATTTGTATTTCCGTGATGACTAAGGACATTGAGCATTTTTTAAAAGTATTTCTCTGCCATTCGATATTCCTTCATTGAGAATTGTCTGTTTAGCTCTGTACCCCATTTTTTAATTGGATTACTTGATTTGTTGCTTTTTAACTTCCTGAATTCTTTAGATATTATGGATATTAACCCTCTGTCAGATGCAGGATTGGTAAAGATCCTTTTCCAGTCTGTAGGTTGTGGTTTTGTTCTGATGTGACAGTGCCCTTTGCTTTACAGAAGCTTTTCAGTTTCATGTGGCCCCATTTATTGATTTTTTTTATCTTAGAGCCTGTGCTGTTGGTGTTCTGTTTAGGAAGTTGTCTCCTGTGCCAATGAGTTCTAGGCTCTTCTTCACTTTTTCTTCTAACCGATTTAAACATTTTTAATCCAAGTCACAAGGAAAAAAAGGTTAAAATGCCTTGTGATTTAACTTGGCCTTCTTTTTCCATTTCACTTTTCTTGTAGTATGGAACCTAACATAGTTTGATGGCTGCAATCAGAGCACTCTGGCTTGACTCCTTACTCACAATTCCTTCAGTAAGGGGACAAGAGAGTTGTGCTCCCAACATGGAAAAAATTACTTAAATGTCAGTATAATATATGAAATTCAAATATTTGGTTTTTAATGATCAATTTACTACATTTATCAGAATAAAATCTTTTCAAAGTAGTTTCTCTTCATCTCATATTTCTCTGGGTGTTCTAGACAATCTTTAGAAAAGGACCTAAGAAAATCATAGGGTTGTGATAACATTTTAATATAAGATTTCCTGTGATGGAGAAGATGGAGTGGTGTAAAGTAAGAGGAGAAGTTCAAGTCTGTTTCTTCTTTTAGACAATACTGTTAGACTCAGAAACAGCTATTCTTATTTACTTAGATATTAAAAATCACAAGACAAAACTACCCTTTGAAGATGCTTAGCATTAAATTTCAAGTCAATGTTTTCTAAAAATATAAACCAAATCTTATTGATTCACAGACTTTCTCTAGATAAACATGGGCTTTCAAAGATAAAGGACAAAAAATATTTTTTGAAAAAACATGCAGCAGGTATTTGATTAATGCTTTTAGAAGAATAGGCTAAACCTCTCAGAACTGCAGAGGTTCACACACTGAACACTTCCATCGTGATGATAATGAAGGACAAACATTGGCAGAAATCATCTATAGAAAATGGTTACCATATCCTTAAAATGTGCTAGTGAAATTCCCCAACATAAACAAATACTGAGTCCATAAACTTTTACAAGCCAAAACCAGAAACCTAATGAGACCAGACATTAAGACCCTCAGAACATCAACATCTGGCAGTTGAGGTATTTTTCCATTTTACTAAGGAAAATGAACGTAGTAATTGTATAATTAAAAGAAAACAAATTAATGCGAACAGTAAAAATGTTAACACCCTTGAGTGAAAATAGAATAACATTGTGTGTTTCTAAATAAAGGCAACATAAATCTTACTCAGTTCACCATAGTATATAGGAAAGGTTGCTAATGACATTTTTGCATTCTTTTCATGTGAATTTCACCCAAATGTCATGGAGCTTAAGGTTAATGTTAACAGTGTTGAAAAATTCTGCCTAGCATATATAATGCATAGGAAAGAGGGTCAAATTATACCCTCCATGGAGGAGAACAGTAAATTAGTATTTGGGGTTGTACTTATTCCCTTAATGTGCAAATGGTTATTTCTTCATTAATAACTAGAATAGTAAGTGTTGAACACAGAATCTATTCAATTAACTCATTCCCACTTACGGTGAGATTTCTACCCTGTAGGAAGCCTATATTCTGTAACTTGGCAGCACATAGCACTGGATCCGTGCCACACTTATCTTTATAACACATTTATCATTCCCTATAACTGAATCATTCAGACTAAATGAGAGACTAATTCTTGTTTCTGTTTATACTGAAAATGGCTATTCTAATTTTATTTCCTTGGCCAAATTTTCTGGGCTCTGTGCATCTTGGTGTACTCAGATGCACAAGACAGAGTGTGCTTGATGAATGCATCAGGATGTATCAAATGTGCTGTTCATCAAACCCAAAGATAACAGTACGAGAAAAACATTTCACTCCGGAGATTCCAGCTCTCACCCACAAATCTTGGAAGGAGCATTGTCACCTTGCTGCTCATTTGAAGCATGAAGACACAACACACAACCTAAATATTAAGCAGTCTCTCAGTCTTCTGTCCTTGTAGAATGATGGCTGATGACTTGGGGAGGGAGGTGCTAGGTGTTGCCCTTGTGCATGTTACGTAAGTTCATTGGAATGATGCTACATCCTGTCCCCAGGCAACATCTTTAATGAAATAAATAAATAAATAAATCAGCATAACTTCCCAAGGAAATCAGCACCTCCAGCAAAACCTCAACAGTTTTACAGTTAGGTGTGATGGTGCACACTTTTGATCATGCAAGACTCATGAGGCAGAAACAGGCAGATCATATTGAGGACTGCTTGCATTAGGTAGTTTACAGCCAATTTTGGTTACACAGTGAGACCTTGTCTCTATAAAGACCCAAGGCAAGAACTAAACAAGCAACAACAGGATGCTTAAAGCTTTTTCATGACATTACACTGTTTTACAGACTATTCATTTTCCTGTCAGAGCAACAATAAAACCCAAATTTAGTGCTAAGTAAATGGATAGAAAATGGCCTTGTGAGATCACTGTTGCAAAGATGGTCAGTTAAAACACCACTGTTCATCTATACTTATAAAATAAGTCAAAACTAATCAGGGAAATGTGGTAGTATTTACAATGTAAACCCACTAGAGGAACCGAGATACAAGTAAGTGAACCAAAATCATGACTTGAAAATGGAAGGATGGGGGAAACTGAGAGTGAACCATAATATTTGGAGGAAAGTTTTAACTTATGAATTTGATATCCTAAATACTTTCAAAGTTATCCTAATTTTTCACCTGATTTGCATACCACTTCATCAGCACTTCAGTATTTCTAGCCTTTCATAAGATCCTGAACAAATCTTTCTCAATTGATTGATTGGTTCTCAAGTAACACAAGTCAATGCATTCTGTATTAAACCTATTGGTCTTCTTGTCTGCTCTTCTCATTAGACTAACATATTTTAATCTGAGAATTACAACATTTACCTTTGACATCGCAGCACCTGAGGCAAGATCAGTGTTTGGTAAGGTTGTTGAATAAAGAATTCTAAATATGACCTTATAGAAGCCACAGAAACCTTTACTGGAAGAATTGTTTACTACAGCTCTAGATACTGTAGTTTTCAAACAATGTATTAGGCTCATGGGTAAAGCATAAGACCTTGGGATTAATCAATCTGGTACCACAGATTGATTAAGCTACACAGTAGAATCTTACTAGCATGGAAGGATACACATTTTTTCCTAGTGACTTTTAATAAAACCTTTGAAAAAAGAAGCTTACAGCTGTTTGAGGGAATTTTTGAGATAAGAATGTTTAATCTTAGAGCTAGAGAAAATGATGGAAGATTAACCAATGTTAGTTTTTCTTAAAGTAGTAACTTTGTAACTTTATCAGATACTAATATATTTTGACCTGGCCTTGTGTGCCATAGCATTGAACCTTCTTAAACAAAGACCCCCATGATTTCTTTCAGTGTTACTATGAATGTGAGGCAGATATTTTGCCGTCTTTGGAGAGTACTAGAAATTTAAGTATTAGCATTTTCATTAAATATATGGAAAGATAGATAATACTGCCAGTTACTGGGCAAATACACATTAAAACTGCAGCCAGGCAAGCCCTCACAACTGTTAGGGTGATTATTCCGTGATAATTATCTTCAAAAACACATATAGTGATAGACACTAGGAAAATGAAGGAACTACACTGCTCAGACTCTATAAGTGGAATGTAAAGAGGTGATTTCTCAAAAGCAAAAAATAACAGATTTACTATTTGGCCAGCAATTCCAGAGAGTATGTAGGAAGACCTGAAGGCCAAATCACAGGGAAATGTATAAAATATTTTTGATTGTCCTGTAATTCTTAGTTGAAAATCTGCCTATACATTAAATTTTCAGTGATAATATATCTCTAAACCATAAAAGTAAAGGCAAAAACAAAAATCCTAAACACATTTTCCAAAGAGCTCATACACAATTGCTCAGTACAACAGAAGTACATAATATATCATAAATGAGATTTTTCTTCTAAAAGGTAAAATCATATTGGAAATACTCTTTTCAGGTGTATTTTTTATTGAATTAACTTATGTTCATCTGAAAGCACATTTCTTATTAAAACAGTATAAACTTAGTATCAGCACTAATAATATTTTCACAGAGATATGATGAAACTTGATCACATAAATACAGAGAGAGATGAGAAAGAAGTTATGTAAAGCAGCATGACAATGCTTTGAATTCCCCACAAAGTATATTAAAAAGAATACATGCAGGGCATGGTATTCCTTTAGTTTCTGCATTCTGGAGGCAGGGGCAGTCAAATCTCTGTGACTTCATGGCCAGCCTGGTCTACATGGTATGTTTCAAGCCAGCTAGAACTACATAGTAAGACCTTGCTTTCAAAAATAAAAATAAAAAGAATTACATAGTGATTTATCATGAGATATGAGACTTTTTAAAAACAAATAATTGAAAGTAGTTTTGTTGTCAAGAAACCAATTATTATCTGTCATCCAGTTATTTTCTGTTAAACCAACTCTGTTATAGAATTATTAACACCCTCCAATTTCTCTAACAGGTACTGATTTAAATCTTCTTTTATGGTTGGTAGTGAAGGTTCAAATTATGCTCAACTTGACAGAGTCTAGAACAGTGGTTCTCAATTTGTGAGTCACAGCCCCTCCCCCTTTGACAAATCTCTAGCTCCAAAAATAGTTACATCAATTTATGAGTAGCAAAATTATAGTTATGAAGTTTCAATGAAAATAATTTTATGATCGGGATCAACATAACATGAACGCCACAGCATTAGGAAGGTTGGGAACCACTGCTCTAGAATAATCAGAGTCACGCCACTTGGCATGTGTGAGAGTTTTCTACATCAGGTTAGGAGAGGTGAGAAGATCCACTTTAACTGTCACGTCAGGTAAAAATAAGAAGGTAGGCTGAGCATGCGCAGTCACTGCTCTCTACCGTCCGACTGTGGTTATGGTATGACTGCTGCCTCCTATTCTTACCAGATTTTCTTTGCCATGATGCCTTCATCCCCTGGACCTGTGAGCTCAGATAAGCCTTTTATTTCTTATGTTGCTTTTGCCAAAAATTTTGGCAAAGCACTAAGACCAGAACCTGATATAGGGGTGGGGTTATATGTGAATATTTTTCACTATAGAACAATCACCATCAAGATATTAAGGCTAGGTAAATGCTAGATTTTTTTTTTCTCATGAAGATTAGGAAAGTGCCTATGCCAGTAATAAGAACCTGATTCAGAAATCCCTTCCCAGCAAGATCAAGCTTTTATAAGGTATACACATGAAATCTGATGTACCAGATGTATTCCAGTTTTATAGAAGCAGAAAAGTAGGGTTCAGAGTTCAAGTCATGAGCTTGAAGCCAAAGAAGCGTCATCAGCCATCATAGTGTGCTGCACTGCAAAGCTCGGATGAGACTTCTACCATCACGTGATGTCTATCTTCACTTCCACTGTGCTCCATTCACTGGTGTGGGCAGACCCTGAAACACACAGGCTGGCCATCTGCGTTCTGACCTCCATAGGAAATGGACACTTTGAAACTGCCATGTTTTTCAACCACATGCCTTTCCAACTACATTTCTAAAATATGTCAACTGTCTGAGCAATTCATGCACCCTAATCACCTTTAGGAAAAAAAGAAAAGAAAAGAAAACTTTTTAACAACTTAACTTTCCTGGATCAAGGGGAAAACATCTCTTATTAAATCAAATGGTTTAAGAATATAAAACTTTTCACTGTTTTAGTTCATTGGAAACTGACTTACTTTAAGGTAAACTGTGGAAAATTGAATTAGGTGGACCTAACGTTAGATTCTTTTTGCACAATCTTTGGAATTAAGTCAAAAGCTTAAATACAAAGATAAGGTCTATGTTTCTAATTACATGAATAATTTTATTCATTTACACTTCTTAATAACTTGAAGCTTTTGATGCACACAATAAACTTAGAAAATCTGAATATAGATTCTATGGGATTGAAGCAGTTTCACAGTTAAACATCTTGAATTCTCCCACAAGAATGTGAGAAAACTGGCTAGAATAGGAGCATAGAAATACAAAGGGCCATGAAAAGCATAAAATTTAACTATTTTCTCGGAATTGCAAAACCTTGATTGTGTTATATTCAACCTTCTCAGAGAACTGCCAGGTTTTCTTTATTATTCTTTCCAGATTTTCTCTGCAGGAAATAAAGGAGCTGAAAGATTTAACAGTAAAGAGCAAAAGCTAAAGTTATAAAGGTTTTATCATTGAATTCTGTATGTATAGACCTCATTTTCTTTACATAAATGCCATTGTTCATGCAGGTCACAACTCTCTCTGCTGACATTAAAACATAACACTTCTCTAAGCCTCGAGAAGACCCAACAGCTCATTTACAAACTTTTCATCTTTTATTATACTAAGATGACATTGATACTTTATATATTTAACATATATTATTTGTGACAGGCTGTATACAAATTTGCAAATAGGATACATTACAGATATTCCTATTTCAAAGTGAAGGAGATTGTTCCATGTTAAAGTACCTGTTGTGCAAGCATTTAGGCCTAAGCCAAGATCACTCACAAGCTGGATGTGGGGTGCATGTCTATGACCCCAGCACTAGGTCAGAGACAGGCAGTTCCCTGAAGCCCACTGGCCAACCAGTCAGTACCATGTTCAAGTGAGAAAAACATCTCAAAAATAAGCTAGAAAATCAGTTAAGGAAGACTTCTGGCCTCCACATGCATTTATGACACACACACACAAACATGTTCATGTACCATACCCATACACAAGATTTCTACATCATATGTCTGTAAAGTGTAAAGAAGTAAAAAGGAAACCAGCTCTGTGTGTTTTGGGATGTGTAATGTGAATGATTTAATTCAGATCTTGTCAAGTCTCATGGTCAAGCATAGAAGAAAAATTTTCCCACACAATTTGAAAGCTGTTACACCCACACTTATTTTACTGAGATGTTTAAAATCACCTTTCCTATGTTGACTTGGTAGGCATGCAACTTGTGTGAGGAACAAACTTGAACATGGCATGCCTGCCTCAGGCGCTGAATGGTTGCTTGGTGCCTCAAGTTGCCACATTGTAATTAAGACATTCTATTCACCTGCGATCAGAATCCTAATCCTAACTGACATTTATTAGCTTGCTTTTCTCCACTGAATCATGAATCTTCATTTTCTCACCCTTGGAGTAGGTATAAACACACACCTCTCCCAGGTGTGTCAAAAGTCTCAGATGAAACAATTCAAGTGAACACATTCTGAACTACACACAAGGTGACAACTGTTTTATAAATCTACATTCCTCAAGGCTCAAGCTTTTCACGTTTGGATCCTTAAAATATCTGGTCTTCAAATCTTGTACTTCATTTTTCCTCTTTCCCTCCGACCTCCCTCTGCACTTCCTTTCTTAATTTTCTGTTACCAGAACAAAATACCAGAGAAAATTACCTTAAAGGAAGAAAGGTTTCCAGCCACTGTTTTTGAGCCATTGTCTAGAATTTTGCCATAATTACAAGAGTGTGGTGGGGTAATTCTGTTTACCTCATGGCATTTGAGAACACAAAAAGACCAACCCCAAGTACATGCCCTTGGTGCTCTACTTTTTTTTTTATTAGGCCTTCCTTCCCATCACTGAAGAACTACTTCCTGCTCATTCTTCCACTAAAGCCAAAATTTCATCCATTCTGAAGTCTACCCAACTTTCCCCATGCTGAGCAATTCGCTACTACTCTTTACTATGCCAGCAACTCTGAGTCATTTATTGCATTCTGTCCTATATTAGTTATTTATAAATATGTATTTTCTGCCACTGCAGGGAGCATTTCTTTTGTGAGTCCTTTTTCATGGTGCCAGCACATATTAGTCATTCTTTGAACGGTTTTGGAAAGTAAGTGAGTTGAATTTGAATTTACCATGGGCAGTTATGGAAATAGTCAACATTGCTTTTCTCTGAGTTGTTTTTGACTTCATGATCAAATGCAAATATTTCATGCAAGTCTGAAGAACTAAGTATATGTGTTTATTCCCCACCAATATTGATAAGAAAACTGTTTTTCTCTTACATGGTGAAGGTGTACAACCATTAGAAAAGCAACCTTTTCTAGTAGAGAAGCCAACAGACAAAATACCCTTCTCTTGTGGTCTCAAAAGTGTGTTTTATCTTGTCAAGCCTGATGTTATAATGCCCTAATGTGAAAACACAAAACTCCTCACTTCCTATGGCTTGTGTGACAGATTACTTATATTCTGATGATACAGCATAACAAAATGCACTCTCTGGTTGTCAGTTGCTAAAGATCTGTAATCACAGTGTCCTTAGGGCCATGTTTCCTGCTTAGTCTCTAGGAGATAACAATCCATTGCTTTCCTCTTCCAGCCTCTGGTCGTTGCCGACATTCCTTTGAGAACAAAGATCTAATCTCTTGTTCATTTTTATGATCTTTCCCCCCTCTATGTATCTCTTCTTCCTCAGTAATAGTCAATTCTTCGGATTTTGTCCTGTATAGTCCTCTATCATTGGATCTGGGCGATCTGTGAAATCTAGGATTGTCTGAACTGTGGTGATTTTAATGAGGATGGCCCCTGTAAGCTCATATATTTGAATTCTCCATCCTGAGTGGGTGGGACTGTTTGGGGAAGGATTTAGGAGATGTGACCTTGTTGGAGGTATGTCACTGGTGTCGAGGTTTCAAAACCCCATGCCAGGTCCCCCTGACCTGTGGATCATGTAAGTTCTCAGCTGCTCCAGCACCGAGCCTGCGTGCATGCTGCCCACCCCTGATGGTAATGAGCTCACTATGATGCTGTTTATAAACTGCCTTGGTCAGAGTGAGTCTTCACAGCAATAGAACAATAACTAAGACAATTAGCTTAGTTCATTTCACAAGATACTTCGTTTAACTAATGGCAAATTAATGGGTTTTAGGAGTTGGGACAGTAAGAATTCAGTCTGCTATAAAAATCAAAATCTTAAAAGGAGCCTGGCTGTTCCCTAACTATTCTTAAGACGGTGGGCATTGCTACCATATAAAAATACACTGAGTATCCCCATGGATGATGGGAGATATAGAATGAAGTCATCCTCCTGACCCTGACTCCTAGCAAATAGCTGGGTGTGAATGAGGCTAGGATACACCTAGCTAAGCAGCTGCCAGCTCTCCACAGAATTCAGCAGCCAAGCCACTGTCAAGAAGAGCACAGAATGTCTGTAAGACAAAGCCAGTTGAGTGATCAATCAGCTTCAATCTCCCACCTGGTCATTCATACTTCTCCACACAAAGTATTGAATTTCATTATGCAATTTGTGTAAATATTTTGTTGTTGTTGTTGTTTTCCCCTTTCCCTTTGGTCCTCTTGTTCTGCACACTCGCCCTCCCCCTGTGTTCCGCCATTCCACTACAGAGATATGGACACACTCATGTTTACTACTGCCCTGCTCACAATAGCTCAGAAACATAAGCAGCCCAGACAACCAACATATGGACAGAAAAGGAATACGCTACAAGTACACAATAGATTATTTTTTATAATTGTGAAGAAAAATAAAACATGACACTTTCAGGGAAATGAGCAGAATTAGAAATCATTGTATTAAGAAAAATAAGTCAAGTTCAAAAAGACAAAAGCTGCACGTTCTCTCTAGGTTCTCTGTACCAATTCTACATTTCAGTTTGCCTCTGGGGGCGTGGCATAGGTAATGGAACTAGAAAAGGGACCACACGTGAGAAAGAAGAGATCTGAAGAGCGAGGTAATAGAATACCCAGGCATTTATCTCATGTGATGCCCCTCAGTCTAGCCTGGTAGTAAATACCATCACAGCTCAAATGATTGCAGGGAGTTTCCTAGATCATGTCGCTGTCTGCCCTCTTTCTAATATGAACAGCAATTCGTTCTTTTCTTGTCTTTTATTTTTTCATATTTCCATAAATGGTTTCTTTGCATAACAGTGCTGCTTGTCTTGGAACTTGCTTTATAGACCATGCTGGCCTTGAACTCACAGAGATATCACAGAGACCCATCTGTCTCTGCCTCCAGAGTGCACCACCATTACAGGCATGCCTGGCTAACTGATTCTACTTCCAAAATGTGTCCTTACCTCTTCTTCAGGCCACCGTCTCATCCACTTGCTCTGAGCTCCCAGCGTTCCGTGGGACTGGCCTATGAGCGGGTTCTCAGCATCCCGCCTGGTCTGTTGTGCACACAGCAGCAGTCCTGTGCACTGGCATCTCCCAGAGTGCGGGAAGGGTTGAGTTCTTCCCTTGACTATGATACCTGTGTGACGTGATTCTAGCCTTTTCTTTGCAGCTTCCATGTGTACATTCAGTGTTTTTAATGTTTTTAATGCAAACTCTCTCCTACCTGGAGACTTTGGAATTGTCAGTTTTCAGGGAACATAAAATACACTTGGTTTCAATAGTTTAGATGCCATTTTACCTCTTATATATTGGATAATGTGATTATTACTAACTCCTCATCTGTCTAATTTATTCTTAGTTCTATCAAAATAATCTATAATTACATTTATTTGTTTAAGTATAATTGTTATTAAATTTCATCTATCAATATGTACAAGAATAAACTCAACAGAAGCAGAGATTTTATTCGAAGTCACTGGAGCCTAGCATAATGTGTAGCCCACAAGAGATCTTAGTAAATACCTTAGAAAGGATTTATTTTTTTATGTGAACATTTTTTATTAATTACACTTTATTCTCTTTGTATCCCCCCATAAACCTCCCCTTCCAATCCCACCTTGCCTCCCCCTTCTCCACACATGCCCTTCCTTAAGTCCACTCATAAGGGAGGTCTTCCTTTCCTTCCTTCTGATCCTAGTCTATCAGCTCTCATCAGGAGTGGTTGCATTGTCTTCCTCTGTGGCCTGGCAATGCTGCTCCCCCTCAGGGTGAGGTGATCAAAGAGCAGGCCAATCA
>CM053763.1:27889727-27910855 GCA_028658305.1 Pachyuromys duprasi
GTACTTGGTTGGAGTATCAGTCTTAGGAAAGACCCCTGTGCTCAGATTTTTGGTTCTGTTGATCTCCTTGTGGAGCTCCTGTCCTCTCCCTATCTTATTATTTCCCACATCTTTCATTCATAAGATTCCATGCACTCTGCCCAACGGCCTCTGTGACAGGCTCCTAGCTTGTTTCTTGTTTTCTTCTTCTGATATCAATCTGCTTTGCCTTTCTGGCTGGGGATTGAGCATTTTAGCCAGAGTCCTCCCTCTTGATTAGTTTCTTTAGGTGTACAGATTTTAGTAGGTTTAGCCTATTTTATATATCTATATGAGTGAGTATATACCATGTGTGTCTTTCTGCTTCTGGGATAGCTCATTCAGGATGATCTATCAGCCCCATATGAAAACTATTATAATTTTATACATGTTAAGCCTGCTAGTGAGGCTGAACACTTACCTATGGCCACACAGGTCATAAAGGTGGTATTCTGCTCTACATCCTTCCCAGTTCTCTACAGAGAGCGCTTTAGGATTTTTTTCTACCCTGTATATGCAGCCTCACAGCCTTCATATGAGTGGTACACTTTTCTCTCCCTTTGAGTAAGACTGCAATCAAATACTTGTTTATTATTCCATCTGAATGGAGTCATCACTGGTCTAGTCATATTTTAAATCACATTTCTTTTTACCTTCACAGTAAAGTCAGATGAAATGTGTCTCTTTAGCATAATGTTTTTCTTTTGTGACTTCTGAGTTTAGATAATGATTGGCTCCGTGACTTGAATACAAAAATCTTCTGGCAATGAACCAGGTGACCAAACCCCCAGGGAAGACTTCTCAAGACTTCTCACACCTTTCACACCTTTCAAATCCTCCTGGAAAAGATTCCAGTGGAACTGTTGTAGTGACGATTTCTAGGAAAGCAACAGCTTGGGTTAGGCCTTCAGAAAGGAGGCCGCAATGGCAGAAATGGCTAGATTCTAGAAGATGAGAGACCGGAAGTTAGGAAGCTGAACAAGGGGGGAGCCATGCTGCAACTGAGTACATGCGTAAAGGATACTAGTCTTTTTCCAGTTTTTACGGACATGTTTCACAGAATTCATAAGAACTGACTGCACAAGTTTGGGGGTAGCAAGAGAGAAAGAGGACCTCTGCACGACATGGAGGATGCAGTGAGGCCTATCGGCCAAGGTGGCTTCCTTACAAGCTGATGCCCACAGGGAAACAGCTACCAAAGCAAGGAAGCGTGTAACTGTGTAGAATGACGCTCTGACCGTGTGTGCAGAATCCCAAGAGATAACCCAACACTGCCATGAGTGCTAAGACAAACAAAAGACATACTTTTAGTTCTGCACCGCAGCATTAGTGCATTTAAATAAGACAATACTATGCAGGTTAGCAGAGCAGCTATGATTCTAATTGAAGCCAAGAAGTAAACAGAAACTAGCAAAAGGAATGGAAGTAGCAGTCTCCCATGCTGAGTCTAAAAGTCATTGCTGGCTCTCCAGTAATTTTCAAAAGCTTTGTGTGCTACAAAACATTCTTAAATGAGAAGACAATGCCCAATGACTGGCAAATTCTGCAGTCATCCTAAATAATTTTGTGACCGAGGCAACTTACATTTCACTAAGGAATTAGCATCATCCAGCATCTATGCTTCACAATGACTACAGACAATCAAATGACTCCTTAAAAAGAAATATGTGTGACACAGTGAAAAAAAAATGGCAAAATTTTGCTGCCATTTTGTTGGTGACTTTGTAGACATTCGATCTACATGAGACAGCGCAGGCTATTTATGCAACACCAGAAGAGACCACTTGGGGGCAATATAGCAATTGTTTTTGCTCTTTGTGCCAGTTTCCTTGGTGACAAAGATAACTGTTTCTTCCAAATGTGAAACCACTTTTTAATATATGGAAGGGAAATGACTGTATTTCATTTTAAGCTTACAATGCATAAATCACACAATACAAATACAAGTCAGATTTTCTGTTGAAGGGAACAAAAGTCTGGCATTTTTGAGGAGGCAAAGCAGTTTTACCTACTTGGCATATTTGAAGGTATTTTATACTTAAGATTTGTCACGGCTTCTGAGAAAAATATCAATGAATAAAGAAAACTGTTAATAGAAAAGTTAAAGAAGAATACAAGCAAATGTACTTCAAATGCTTCAAATGTACTGATGAAAACATAGTTTGTTTCTGTGACTTAAGTTAAATGTAAAACTGATTTGCCTTCCCCTCTGAGTGGGTACATTTTCTGTAATAATTAAGCATTAAAATAAGGATGTTGGGTGAGTTGTCACGGTTTTCACTGTTGCTTTGTATTCACACATCATGTTGAAATGGAAAAACTTTTTTTTTACTACCAAATCTTTTCCTAAGTTTGATGGAGAACATCCCTATTCCAAAACATTTCTCTCCCTATGTCAGTTGAATTTTAGGTACTGCATCATGAACTAAGGTTTTACTTCCTATTTAAATGAAGAATAAATAATAGCTCTTATTTTAGGGATTTGAAACACGTTTACCAAGTAAGTTTATCTTTTTGCTTTTTTTCACGTGTTTCTTTACCTTTGTTAGCTGATTGTTTTTCCTTTGTCTGTTTTTTGTTGGTGGTGTTTCCTCAGAAAACAGGAACTCCTTTTCCCATCCACCCCAGCTCATCAAGGTGCATCAGGACTGAACATGTCCTCTTCCTCTGTGTCCTTGCAAGGCAGTCCCGCCAGGGGAATATGATCAAAAAGCTGACAAGCGAGTCTGTCTGATGCAGTCCTCACTTCCCTTACTAGTGGACCCACATAAAACCCAAGCTGCCCATCTGCTATATCTTTGTAGTGGGCCTAGGTCCAGTTCATGCAGGGTCCTTGGTTGATGCTTCAGTCTCAGCAAGCCACTCTGGGCCCTGGTTAGTTGGCTCTGTTGGTCTTCTTGTCAAGATCCTCTCACCTCCAGGTCCTTTTCTCTTTCCTCCCACATTTTCACAAGACGCCTTAAGCGTCACCCAATGCCTGACTGTGAGTCTCAGCATGTTTTGAGGCTCTCTTGGGTAGTGCCTCTCAGAGGCACTAAGTCAGGGGAGGCTCCTGGGAGAACAAGAGCGGCACTCCTAGCGACAGAGGCCATAGAGACTGAAGAGGACACCCACTTACTAGACTAGTCTCCTAGCAGAGAGAGAGGAACATCAACCCACCCACAAAAACTTCAACTCAAAATTTACCCTGCCTAGAAGACATATAGAGATAAACATAGATAGAGCAGAGACTAAAGGAACGTCCAACCAATGCCTGGCCCAACCAAAGACCCACCATACTGGAGAATGCCAACCCCTGACAATATGAATGAAGCTCTGTTAAACTTGGAGACAGGAGACTGACAGAGTTAGCTGACTTTGTAAAAAGTCTCAATCTATTTCCCATCAGCAGATGCTATTTAAAATTAACACAATGCTAGAAACCTGAGGTCAGCCTTGCTGTCAAAGTTCAGGAATGGACATTTATAAAATTATATGTCTAAACTTTCCAGGTGCCAACCCAGAAGTGGGAAAGTCCAGGAAGCCGTCACAGAGCTTTGCCTAATTCCTGGCTCTATCATCCACCTTAGCAACTCCTAAAGAAAGAATTGCAGCTCTTCCAACTTGGAACATCCTTCTGGATTAGCCAGTCAAGTTTTTAAATGTATGGAGACTAGAAAATGTAGGGAAGGGATAATGAGAGGCTGATCAAGGCGCTAAGTTCAGGGAAGCAACAGGAATCTTGGGTGAGTTGTTGTACAGCCCCATGGCTACAGATACCTCACAATGCACTGCACATTTAAAGGGCAAGAAGACAAGATTTTGAGCCAAGTGTGTGGCTTACACCAGCCTGCAACTCCCACCCTTGGAGGAAGAGGAAAAAACAAAACAAAACAAAATTGTCCCAAGTTCCAGGCCAGACAGCTATTGATGACACCCTGACTCAAAGAGCAAAATAAAGTTTTAAGAAATTTTTTGGATACTTTTATTATAAAAATCATGACTGTCTGAGAAAGCTAGTTATGTTTAATCTTCTTTAAACATTATACAACATTCACATATATCAAAGCATTATGTGGCTCCCTAGAGATATTAGCATTTTTCACATTTTTATGTGTCATTTAAAAGTAAATTTAAGATAACTATTAAAGGAATTACATTATTCTTTTTTCAGAAATTAATACAGTGTTGTCCTCGATGAATGCTGAGAATGCTCCAGAACATTGCTTAGATTAGGCCTTTTCTTTTATGCTAAGGCTGGCTTATCTTATGGAAGTAAGGCCTCAGAGGTACAACAGAAATTAGAATGACATTTCTATGCAAGGAAGAGGAAAGCGCTACAGAGATAAATTATCTAAGAGCCTCTGGGAGGCCACAGGCTCCAGGATGGAGGAGGAACACTTGCTACTTGCCCTCTCTCCTGGGCCTTTCTCTCACCCTGTGACCACATACGCTCAGGCCTGGAATAGAATAGGTGAGCAGAGAAGTTGTGCAGGCATGAGGTGCACATACTGACATCCAACATACTTCAGGAGCACTCTCTTTGCGTCTCCCAAATGACCTAAAAGAATGTTCCTGTCTCCCTTTACTGCACACTGAAACCCTGCGTGTTAGCTCACTGCCATGTTTTTATATATCACAATACATAGCATTAAAGGGAATTATGTTTTTCTAGCAATAAAGAATTAGCAAGTTTGTTAATCAGGGTTGGGATTCATCGACTTACATTTCTGTTGTCACTATTCTTCATTAAGTATGTATATAAACCTTTGCATAGACTGCTAAAGGCTCACACACACACACACACCCATTACAGTTTGATTAAAGCTGTCTTCTCTGCAACACATGTCGGTTTTATTGCCTAGAGAAGAATTCCACTATGTTTAGGAGACAGGACATTGGAGAAGTAGTCAGGATTAGATACAGTCATCAGGATAGAAACCCCATGCTTGCTGGTGGATAACTTATAAAAGCAGGAGCAACAGTGCCGCAGAGATGACCCAGAAGTGAAGAGCACTTGCTGTTTCAGAGGACCAAGTTCAGGTTCAACACGCACATAGTGATTCACAACCATCTGTAGCTCCAGTTTCAGAGGTTCCAAAGCCCTTTTCTGACCTCCATGGGCAATGCACACATGTGATTACATTTGTACATGTATATATATATATATATACATATATATAATTTTAAGAAAAAATAGAAGAGAGAATTTTTTAAATGCATGGGCATGTACGTGTAAATACATGTGCACATGGGTGCACACACACATACATATGCATATTGGGTCATGCCACATATTCTGTGTATCTTAGGACCATCACCGAGAACATTATCCCATAGGTAGTCCCTCAATCTTGGACTAGATCTCTGCACCATAATTAACTTTTCTTTAGTCCTTACCCAGTCTGTGGTGTTAACAGCAATGAAAAACACACCAAGACAGTATCAGTTCATTACACTTTCATATATCTGTCAGCTAATGTCATGCATTCTGAAGAGATACTATGTGAAAATTAACAAAATGCATGTAAATTAATGATACTGTTTGTGTGTGTGTGTGTGTGTGTGTGTGTGTGTGAGAGAGAGAGAGAGAGAGAGAGAGAAAGTCAACTCCTAAATCATGCTCTCCCAAATGCAGGTTTGATGTTAGTATCACTTCTGAATTTACTTTTCTATTCCTGTACTAAAACACCAAGACCAAGGCAACTTATAGAAGGAGGGGTTTATTTAGGCTTATGGGTCCACAGGGAAAGGAGTCTATCCCATCACAGAGAGGAAATACAACAGCAAACAGGAACAGCTGCTAGGGCCTAGCTGCTGAGAGCTGCCCTCATCTACCACAAGCAGGAAGTAGAGAGTGAATTGGGTATGGAACCCAATACCCCACCCCCATCAGTGACATACTTCCTCTAGCAAAGCCACACCCCCTAACTCGATCCAAACACACCAATTCAGGAGCAAGAGTTCAAATGCCTGAGCCTATGGGGGACATCTCCTTCAAGCCACCACAGTATCAACAGCTACCATTAATTCAAATGATGGTGTTAGCCATTAACAAACACTTTTTGAGAGTCCCTGGGACACTGTGTGGGGTTCTCAGACATAGGCTCATAGCCAGTCTTTCTAAAGTTGAGGGTCACATGCTAAAATTACCACATTTTGCTGAAAAAAAAAATAAGCCATGATTAATGCATCATTTTCTTTCTATTTAGGATAATAATTTAAGATCAATCTTAAGAATTAACGAGCCTTCAAAACTATCTGACAAATCTTTTGTGGAATGAGGTTGGAAATGAATGAACGAGTAAAATGCTTTTGAGAAAATAAAATTACCATGAAAAGCATCAGTTATTTTGAATGCATGTGCTTTAAAATCATATGCACTTGTAAACTAATTAGTTTTTTCTACAGCAAACACACATTTGAAATAATAATAATAACACTGCAGTGTGCTGAGTAGATAAGCCTTTTGTGGTTATTAATTATTTTCTCCTTGAACATCATTCCTACGTACTTAATGCTGATTATCTATGATTCCCACTCATAGACAACTAGACTTAACATGAATACATGCTGTATTTTAAGGCAAACTCGAGCAGGAATAGGCTAAGTAATACAACTCATTTTACAAACTCTTGGGAACAGGCTTTCTCTCTCTCTCTCTCTTTTTTTCTTTTTTGTTCATGATCTTCCTACAGATGACATAAATTTCTCAGGCCTTCTGAAGGGACAGATGCTCAGTGAAAGCCTTTTACAAGGTCTACTCCACAGCCTGCAGTTTTAGACGTAAAAACGAAGATCAAAGAAGAACACTTGTTAAGGTTGAAACCGTAGTGTAGCTTTATTGCTACTTCCAAAGACATTACTCATTTTCACCCTGAGATTACATTAGCTGTCTCACCTGGCATTACCAAAGGCAGTGCATAAATACTAATGACAAATGAGGCTAACTCCAGCCCTGCAACTGTGTGAGACTTCCTAACGGAAAAAGGAATAAAGGTTCTATACATCTCTTGAAAAGGGACTTCGTAAGTGACGGTGGTCCCGACTCTGCTACGTTCTGTGCTCTCCTCTTTACACACTTTGCAGAGTTCATTGATACACAAGGGAACTACAAGTAGGAGACGTGGAACCCCAAAGCAGGGGTCAGCAATTAAGAACCAGTGAGTTGGCAGTTGCTTGCTTTAACTTTGCTTTCCATTGATGATTCTCACTTGAGAAATGTCCACACTCCTCAGATCTTACCCTTTAAATCAAAGTGTTCAGGAATCTGGATGATGACAGCAGTCTATTGCATTTACTGGAAGGCAAATTATCATCCATGTGTCGTTTACCCATATAATTTATACCTTTGCAAAGTAGAATGGCTGGCCTTAGAGCAGTTAGGGGTAAAGTGGACTCAAGCAATTTCTTCACACAATCAAAAAAATTTTAAATGAACTTTAATTCAATTCCACGAAGATAGATTATATGTGAGGACTATCTCCATATACATTTGTACTTGACATCAAATAAATTTATATCTGGTATCAAATATATGATACCTGATCAATGACTTCATGTAGGTTATGTTTCAACTGGACAAAAATAAGGTTCTGACAAGCTTCCTGCCTGGAGGCACAATCACGTTACATTACGTTTTCATCAAAACCGCCAACTACAATCACAGGTGTAAAGAATCTTCCAACCTCGTAAAAAAGTTACAGACATCAGAGATTTCTCTCTGCCGGGCAACTCCTGATTTTGTGATTTACAATGAATAAAGGGATAACTCATGACTTTTTATTCTAAGAACCAATTCTAAATTTATGACATTTCTCACAGTTAATCTATGTGATTTGTGTGTGAGGACAGCTGCAGAGGCATCTAACTAAAAGTTACAGTTAGAAAGTCTGTGAAGGGCTCCACTTGGGTCCCTGGAAGCTTTGAAGGAAGGGGACAAGGTATTTTTGAATAAAGAATTGCACAGTGTTGAATCTAATATATTTAAGAAAATAATAATGCCGTAATGGTGGCGGGTCTGATTATTTAAGTCCACATGAAAGGGCACTGTGAGCGAATGGCGTGTTTGCCATTATCCTGTCCCTCATTTTTCTACTACCCCTTCTGAGTGTAGGCATCCTCGGAATTACTTAACAGTGCACTTCAATTTTAGAATATTTTCATCCTAAAGTGACTTTTAAAAGTTCAGGTTATAAGTCTTATTATTTTCCAAGTTTGCATGTCTTGATATTTTTTTTTTCACATGCTCCTGGAGTTTTCACAGATAAGGCATCCCAGCAGCAGGACTAATTGGGAATAAATGAGCTCACAGGGTTGTCTCTTATTGCTTTTGTACTTTCTTAGCTGCCAGGATGTTCTATATGTGGCGACTGATAACCAGTTTAGTGGGCTTAGCTCTCTGTGCACAAATCACTGCTGCTCTAAGGAAGTAATTCTGCCTCTGAATACAGGACTTAGTGCATGAACATGCACATGTGTGGACAAACACAAACACACACACACACACACACACACACACATCTTGTGGAATGTAAGAACAGAATTAGCAGCATGCTAATATAACATGATCAGTCCTAAGTGAGTTTGTTTACATTTTGTTCTCCACATTGGCATGAAGGGGTTTTTGTGTATCTTTACACATCTGAAAATACCAGAAGAAAATAATATTTTACAGAATAAAAAAATAATCAGCCAGATGAATATGACCTTCTGTTGTGAAAGTTAGCTACTTCAGTTGAAGGATAAACACCACCCTTGTCTTCTGAATTCTGCATCATCAAACAAAATGTTGGCCTATTAAGGAAACAATTGCCTCTTGCTTGTTAGCCCAGGAAGCCATCCTACCTCATCCAAGAGCAGATAACAGTATCTTAGGAGTAATCAGGGAATGTCTTCAGAAAGATACATCCCAAGAAGGGAATGGAACTGACAAAAGCTGCATCCTTTCATTTGACACAGCCAATGCTCACATCTGTCCCAAGGATATGACAGAAAATGGAAAAAGGAGAAGTAGTGAATGAAGCAGGAAATGTAAGGGAAACTGACTTCTAGCTTCAGGGAAAGCACAGATAAAGCAATTGCAGGAAACCTTTCATCTCTGGGGTCATTCACACTGCAGTAAGTGGAGTGGCTCCTTTGTAAGCAAAAAGGGTGAAAATACCTTTAAAAATCACCAGGATAATTAACAGTTTGGGTTTCCTGTCAAGACAGTACACTAGCATAAATAAAATGAGACTGAGGCATGGATTAGGTCATAGAAGAACAAGATTCAAAAGCCTGTGAGAAAGGCATTCTGAAAGCAAATTTGAGCAGGTTGAGCCTGTGGTCTCCATGGACAGGGAAGACTACACATGCATGAGGTCACATGATTTAAAGGAAAGGACCCAAATTTCCTCCTACCTCTGCTCTCTCTCTCGCTGTGTGTATGTATTTTTTTTCCCTCGTGCTGTTGTTTCTCCCTTCTGAAGGAGTCTGAGTGCAGACCCAGGATTTAAGGATAATGTCCCACTCAAGTGAGTAGCTGAACTGCATGGCCCTCTTCTTTAGTTACTTATTCACCAATCATATGTGGCCCACCCACAGTTACTCTCAAATCCCAACATTCACTGTCTTAGTATTCTATCGCTGTGAAGAGACGCTATGGCCAAGGCAATTTATAAAGGAAGGCATTCGCTTGGGGGCTTGCTTGCAGTTTCAGAGGGTTGGTTTAGGATCAATCGTCATGTTTGGGGAGGGTGGTGGCAGGCAGGTAGGCGTGGTATTGGAACAGTAGCTGAGATCTTGCATCCTGATCCGCAGGCAGCAGGCAGATAGAGAAAGACTGGGCTCGGTGTGGGTTCTTGAAACTTTGAAGTCTCCCTTAGTGACACACACCTCTCCCAGCAAGGTCACACTTCTTAATCTTTCCCAAACAGCTCTGGGGACCAGACATTCAAACTCATGAGCCTGTGGAGGTCATTCTCATCCAAACCACAACACTCACATTCTTAGATCACACTGTGACAGTCACAGTGCGCTTCCTCTCAGGGCTTTTCTGAATCCAAACATTTTGGAGGGTAATGTAAATACTGTTTTTATTTCCTTAGATGAGGGCATGAGATGGGAGCCATTCCAAGCCTTTTTTTGTTTTGTTTTGTTTTAGCTTTTTCTGAACTCTCATTGGCTGGTTCTACTCAGCTGTCTGGCCCAAAGTCCTTTGCAATGACTGATTCAAACTGGCTTTTCATAGCTTCTGACTGAATTGTTCAACTTGGCATCTGACTGAATTGTTCTGCCTGCCTCAAACTAATTCTGTCAATATACTCTAATCTTCTGGCTCCTTCTGTTTTACCCAGTGTCCAACTTGTTCTCTCTGCAACCTGTCTCTGTAAAGCTGTCCCAATAAAAAAAGCTCTCTGTTGCTCTCTTTCTGCCTCTCTGTCTGTGTGTGTGTACGCACGCTTCTCTTAAGTAGTCTCTCTTTCCTGTCCTGTTCTTGTGAGAGTTGGCTATATCCTACCTTGGACTCATTCTGTCAGACTCTGTTGTCACTTTGCCCCTCAATTAGCCATCACTTCCAAACATGGCTGTTTCCTTCTATAAACTAACCTCATCTTCATCTTTTGAGATTAAAGGTGTGTACTAAAAAATGTGTCTATATTCCAGCCCGACCATACTATAATCCAGAGTGTGTCTGCAGTCTACCTGGATCACATAGACCTAGAAGCTCTTTGGATGTGATCCCTTGCCAGAGCAGCCATGTTTAGAATTCCTCTACAGTGTAAAATTCAGAACAGGCAAATGACTGGCATCACATCCTCACAGAGACTCAAAGTCATTCTTTAGGACTTGGTATTCATTCTCTCTTCTCAGCTCTCCTCAGGATCATACAGAAGGACTGGTCCCAATGGGAATAAATAACTTCACAGTAGTTAGCAAGAAGAGAAAGTAGAGAACATGTGGAAAGCACAGCTACTTCAATAAAAACGTAGCAAGCTGAATAACACATACTATGAAGTGAATTTTGAAGTTAATATAATCTGATTATCATATTCCAAGAAATAATCAAAGAGGGAAACAAATGAAATACAGGAGAGAAATCACCAGCAGTGATATGAGGAAAGCAGTAAGACATTAATAGAAAAAAGTAAAATTTAAGGGGTGCCAGTATGTGTTATATGTACAGATTTAGAAGATAAGTCTAAAGCACTGTCATGGAAATAAGTGCTTCCTGAAAGCTCACAAAGATATAGAAAATATGAGAAAATATATACAGAAAGAACAGAGGGCTGTCAATAGCTCAGCAGGCAAAGGAACTGGCCACCAAGCCTGGTGGCCTGAGTTTGATCCCTGGGACCCACTGTAGAAGGAGACAACTGACTCATGAAAGTTTTTTCCTTTGATCTTCACAAGAATGTCATGGCTCTGGGCCCATGCCATACACATAAGCACACACTAATCATCACTATCATCATCATCGGATTACAGTACCAATGAAATGGCTCAGCAGCTAAAAGCGCCAACAGTCTGAGTACTATCCCTGGAACCCATGTAAAGGTAGAAGGGGAGAACCAAGCCCTGAAAGTTGTCCTATGAGCTTCAGATATACGGCATAAACACACACACACACACACACGAATGTAAAAAAGAGTAGAAACAGAAAGATCAAAATCCAGCCAACAGAAAAAGAAAGGGGAGTGAAATCAGTGAGAAAAACATTTCAGGAGTATTGAGTCCAGTATGGTGGAGAATGCTGGCAGTACCAACAATCTAGAAGCTGATGCAGGAGGACCACAAGTTAGACTGAGAATGAGTCTCAAAATAAGGAAGTAAATAAATACCATGACGAGAAAATGAACATGACTGGATGTGTTACACTAGTGCCGACTGGATGTGCATTCCACACGATAGCTTTCAAAGTTACAGAATACTTGCATCCTACAATGAAAAGCGAGAAACTATGGTTTTACCGAAATAAAGGGGAAACATACTAAGTGTCAAGAGAAGATAGGAGATTATAAACCCTCCCCAGCTTCCTGCCTGCTCTAGCTAAGCTGTGACAGTCATCTTCTCCTGCCTTCTGGAATTTGAGTTCTTGGTCCCCAGGCCTTTGACCTCACACCACTGACTTTCCCCATCTGCGCTTAAATACTTGATGAATTTGTGAACAGTGTAACATGATTTGAAGACTATGATTCTCATCTGTCTATGCCCAGCTTCTACTGTTTGGCTTAACCATATGAAGCTGCAAAATTATTTTTTAGTTCAAAATGGCTGAAAATCAAGTCACAGTTGCTGTAAATCAATAGAAAGGGGGAAATGGGAATAGTCGTGGCACGAGCAGCTACTGTAAAGAATTGTGGGAGACAACATGGGATAAATCAGGTTGGACTCTACTCTTTAAAGATTCGCTGTTTATAGACTTGCGGTCACATGACTACTTGAAGATTAAGGAAGGTTTAAGAATGTGGGCCATCAATCTGCTTCCAGAGCTGCAGAACACCTACGTTATTCTAGGTGAACGAGTTTTTCATTACAGTGTTTAAGCGAACAATTAAAGTGTCTTCATCACTAGAACACACTTTTTGAGTTCCGAGCATCACTGACATAAGGTAAATTCAGAAAAAGAGATCATCCAATCACTCTTGAACCTCAAGACATGAGCAGCACGTTATTTTTCTGGCTTCTTCCCAGTTTCTCCTGTCGACACCATGAACAGGGATTCTTATGAAATCAAAGTTTCCTTAAACTCTACCCAATGTGTTCACATAAAACTTATTTTGAACCAAATTAACCTGGGCTACCTCTTCTAACTGAACTTTTTGGATATATTAGTGAGCTCTTCCTCATTATCTTTGATGGCACAGCTTGCCATATTAGGCACGCTTGACGGCTTTTCTTTTCACCCAGCAGATACTGTCAGTATTGACTGATGTAATGAAACAGTCATTGAGCTTCCAAAAGATGAAGCAGAAAGGGTAAAGGCAAAATTGTATTTTCCATTTGTTACACTGACTACATTTTTTTTCTTAAATAAATGGAAAGTCAGGAAAAACAGAACAGGCGAGAAGTAGCTGGGTAATAGGTCAGAGAACAAAATTAAAATGGTTGGTTGAGGAGAGAAAAAAGCAGGATGTGGCCTTCATGATCCTTGGTGAATTAGCTATTTCCAGCTCATTTTGAACTTGCACATATTAAGTGAAAATCTCTGCTTGCAGCAATAAAAAGATGCAATCTTTGTTCAAAGGGATTTGATAGCTGTAAAGGTCGGAGAATGGCAGCCCAACCCATTTTACTTATCTTCATCGAACTGTGTGAAATAACATCTTCAGTAGGATCTTTACCTTGACAGTGAAACGTTTCCTCTTTGGTAGGCTCCATACTGTGCCGGTTGAATGGATGAACGCACGCAATGGCCTTAAGGAAGTAACCAACACATAGGCTTTAAGAATCACAGATAGCTCTTCTGCTCTGGAGATTGCTTCACGCGGAGCAAGGACGGTAGTCTGATTCCTACATAAATAAAGAAGTAAAACAACAAAGTACTGCGGTTAGAATTGAGTATGCAATGTGTGACTGACCTAAAGCTTGGTAAATTCCTCCCAACCCTCCTGGAGCCCAGCCTTAGCTGTGGGTTTCCAGAAACAATTGCGGCTGTAGATTTTTTCCTCACCACCAGGGGGTGCACGGGCACAGAGACACCCCATCAAATGGGTCGGTACAGTTCTCTGCATTGTTAAGACCTGAATCAAACGATTTCGCCCCAAAGGAAAACATCACTTACGACTACATTTAAAGATTTCTGGAAATTAAATTAGTCACATTCTCTGTGACCTCAGATTCATGGCATTGTTTGAGCAGAAGTGCATGCAGCTCGGGGGACGGACAAATAACACTAACGATGGTCAAAACAGCCATATGGAAACCTATTGTTTTATAAATTTCATTTATGCGTCCATTTCTCACATAAGAGTTTCATCAGAACTGCCCTAAGCAGGGTATGATGCTCCTCCCAGAAGCTATAGATTACAAAATAAAAAGCCCAGTGCACCGTGGGATACCTCCCTCGAGCTGCTGGTCAGGAGTGTCTCAGAGACCTCCCAAATAACACAAACTACAGCCATTGCTCCTGGTTGCCCACCAGGACCTGATGGTAAGATTCTATTGCTGAATGAACATGTGATGCATTTTGTTCACTGGACATGGAGACATCAAGTTGGTACTGACCAGGAAGCTTCCTTCTCCACTGGCCAGCTTTCATAGGGCTGGAAAGTGTTATATGTAGGTTATATGTTCCTTGGGCAGGGGGAAGTCATCAACAATCCTACTCACTAGCGAACCCTGTGACCAGGGCAACAAAATATGCCCATAGGAGCAATAGCAGTATAAATGATACAGGGCTAGGGTTGGGGTTAGGGTTAGCAAACACTTTTTGCTTGGATGTGGCATGTTCCATGGGAGGAAACCGATGCCTCATGCCAGGAATCTGCCTGGAGAGCTCACAGGCTCAGGGTTAAACCTACTAATATTTGTTAAGTGGACATAGTATCAAACTGACCTCTAAACTTCTATATCCTTAGATTAGTGAAGCTCTCAAACACCATCAGACAAGTTTCTTTGTACAGTGGACAATACTTAAGGTAGAAATTCATGGCTGGTCAAAGTGCAGAAGATAAGTGTCATAAGACAAATCTCGGTTAAAAACAAGACATCTATGCTATCCCTACCCCGTGGAAGAAGAGAGAGGAAGACCATAAAACTGTGCATTCATGAACTCGCAGTGCTGTGTTTTCTTCCCTGGACCTGCATAAGATCAAGCCCTTCAACAGTCCAACATGAAGCAGGGAGGATCTGACAACCTCCTACCCCTAACCGAGGAGCTGTTGATGGCTGATGGCTAATGAGGGGGAGAGAGTCCGTTTCCGTCAAGAGCGTGGCCCCTGATAGTTGCTTGAGCTCCAGCGGAAGGCTCCACAGCCATAATTATATAGCTATTACAAACGGAACCATGTGGTTGTGTAAAAAATGAAGGCATGAAAGTGTCAGGGCAGGGGTTGGGGGCAGGTGACTGATGAATCTGAGAGGAGTTAAAAGGAAGAGAAGGGAGAGGCTACGATCAAAACGCATTGTACAAAATTCTTAAAGAATTGATACAAATATTATATTTAAAATATCCTTCCCTGGAAATACCTTGGGCAACTTGATACCCGTTCTTAGATCGTAGTTGTCATAAAAATTTAATAGCTAAGAAAAACCCATTCAGGCATACTCAAAGACTAAAGCAATGTCATACAGGTATAAAATAGGAGTTAAATTTTTATAGTTTTACATTGTCAAGGTTCTAAATTCAATTTACATTAATGTAACTTACTAGCTAAGAGTCTAATTTACCCAAATGTTTATTCTACAGCAGCAGAAACGGGAATTAGCCTAGGAGAAAGTCAATGATGATATTCCCTCTTAGACACAAAACAGAGTGCTCTTTTGAGTGGGGCCTAACAATTCACCACGTTGAAACCTCCCGCTCTGCCCCATCTCACCACCCCGGCTCTCAGGTCTGAGCTCTAAGTTTTTTTTTGTTTTTTTCTTGCTTCCTGTAGTATATGCTGGATAGACCATTCTACGCGATCATCTTACAACTGTTCGCGTTGCCAGTCCCCCGGTCCCCACAGGTGTGGCTTCGCCGCTTCTGAGACATGGCTGGAAGCACTCTGCTGTGACTGCGTCCCCTGATCCTGGCACACCGAGGGACTCACTGGAAGTTGCAATTCTGAAAATAGTCACAAGCAAAAGACAGTCATTCCTGTTGGTTCCTGGAATTGCTTCCAGGTTAGAGCTTGCTGCGTCAAAACTCCAGGGTCCATCCCTCCCCGTTGTGAAGCCAGGCTGGATCTAGGAAGTAAGAATGCATGATCATCGGTGGAAGACTTTGCTTTGGAGGGATTCTTTGTTTTTCGTCCCTCTTTCCCCCTGCCCCAACCAGAAAAACAACTGTAGTTACTAGTTCTCCATTTGCTTGCTCAGAAAAAAAAGGTAGGTTCCATATTTCTAGCCATCCAACCTCAAGCTGACCTTCAACTCCACTGCTAATGATGTTCTCTCACTGATAGAAAGGCAGCTTTAGGAGCTGACTATGCTGTGGACAGCACTCAGAAACTGAGCTGATTTCCACACTACCTCTTTCTTCATAGACTTAAGTTAGCTAGGCCTCATGACTTTGGAAACTTCACAGGCATTCTTAACTATTTAAGGAAGATTTAAGTTTGTGCAAACGAAGAACAACAATGTCTTATTTCAGAACAATTACAGTGAAATGTATCAAAAGTGAAAATGTTGGATACACTTAGTAATCCTGGATGTTAAGGAAAGCTACAGAATATAATAAAAAATCCTCCCCACATCAGAAGTGAATGCTTACACATCAGCTTTTGAAACGTAGAGAAACACGGAGTCCAGAAGCATTTTAAATGGACACAATTGGGATAAATACCAGTGTACCTATAATGTACATACATAGGTGTTTGTTTTTAAAATTATTCAAGAGATATATCCCAGTTGTTCATGACTGGCTTATTTCTCAAGTTTATGTAGAATTACCCCGTTCACACTTGTAAGTGGGCTTATAGTATTCCATTAAATAATATAGATAATGAATTAGGAATTCTTCTCTACTGTGCACTTGTTTTGCAATTATTTTCCCTTGGTTATTTTCACAGCATTGTGATGAACGTTCTCATACATCTATTTTGGTGCACCTGTGCAAGTTTATCCAAATTCTTCTAGGCAAGTAAGTTTACCAGGTCAATGGATAAATGCACTGTAACTTTGTTAGACATTATCAAACTACCTTTTTTAAAATAAATTTTCCCAATATTCCAATTTATACTCTAAGAGTGTGTGGGAGTTGTGTTGCTTCCAGGTCACAATGCTTTATTTGTAAGTCGAGCAATTTATCCAGGTCTCAAAATGGAACAAAGTCTTTAAATTATTTTTCCCCTTGTACACACTCCATCAATACTAACATAGTCTAATTTAAAACATTTCACACTCTTAAGCAGAAGGCACAGAAGTAGAGCTGTTTGATTCATTCCCATATCTTATTATTTAGCACAGTGTGACTCTGTGGAAAAAAGTGCTGATAACCTATTAGTAACGTGTCCCTACTGATGAAGTTCCATGTATCATAACAATGGAATTGGAGTTATTCAAATTGATTTGGTTTTGAAGTTGACAAATGAAGAGCCTTGGAAGGTCATTTACAACCTTAAAATGTTTTATTACATCCCCCATCCTGTGTGCATGCTGGTCTAAGGACGACTTATAAAATTGGTTCTCTTCTTCCAGCATGCGTATGAGTCCCAGGGCCTGAACTCGGGTATCAAGCTTGGAGGCAGCCCTTTTACCCACTAAGCCATCTCACTGGCCTGAAACTCACAACTTTGAAAAGACTGAACAAAAAAATCTGGGCACAGGGGTCTTTTCTGAGACTGATACTCCAACCAAAGACCGTGCATGGAGATAACCTAGAACCCCTGCATAGATGTAGCCCATGGCAGCTCAGTGTCTAAGAGATTTCCCTAGCAAGGGGAACAGGGACTGTCTCTGACATGAAGTCAGTGGCTGGCTCTTTGATCATCCCACTCTGAGGGGGTAGCAGCCTTACCAGGCCACAGAGGAAGACAATGCAGTCAGTCCTGATGAGACATGATAGGCTAGGGTCAGAGGGAAGGGGAGGAGGACCTCCCTTATCAATGGGCTTGGGGAGGGGTATGGGAAGGTAAGGTTGGGAAGGAATGAGGGAGGGGCTACAGCTTGGATACAAAGTGAATAAACTGTAATTAATAAAAGTAAATAAAATTTTAAAAAGAAAAAAAGTCAAAAAATAAAAGGAAAGGAAAAGACTGATACAGGAGCCAGGTATGCAGCCTAGTGGTAGAGCATGTATTTAACATGTGCAGGACCTTGGGTACATTCCTCAGCTATGAGGGAAGAAAATCTAAAATGTTGACTAAATTCCTCAGACTTGTGAAAAGAAAATAAATGTTCTCAATTAAGATTGCACTGAATATACTTATTTATCAGAAATTATTACTATGGCAAATTACATTTCTGCAGAAGAACTCATTTGTAGCTCTCTTTGATGGGACATGAGAACAGTGTCATTGACTAATTTCCTCCCACCTTGCCACAAAAAGCCCGGCATTTGAAGTCTAAGCACAGTTGAGTTTGCAGAAGCTAGACAGCCTATTTTTCCAGGCTAATGTCCCAATGGTGTTGTGAAAGTAGTGCCAGGAAGAAAAAGAGAAAGAAAAACCAAAACAGCTTTGTCTCCTTTTCCTGGTTTATTTCAAGTGGTGGAAACATATACGATGATGGAAGAGTTAACGTGAGAATCGTCAAGAATGTGTAAAGATCCTTCATTAGCCCCTGAAACTACAACAAAACAACAGAACATAATACTGATTAAATAAAGTTTGTAGTAATTTTTAAAATTTATACAGAAGTTGATAACTCCATCTTTTTCTATATTATTTCAGGCTTGCTGATGGTTATAGTTTATGATTCTTTTTTTTAAAAAAAACTTTTGTCATTAGTTATACCTTGATATCTAAATGGACTCTTATTTGAGTATGGAGAAAATGAACAGACATAAACTTCATTAATATGTAAAAATGCTGTCATATGTCATGGGAATGTTATAAAAGATTATGCACATAATTATCGCATGTTTACATAATAGAATACATACTTGTGGGAGGTTCCTTTCAGACCTTTTATTTGGTGTTCTTTTAATGGGTCAGTCAACCTACTTCCTCTCTATTCTGCTTCTTCCCTCCTAAGGCCTAGACACATTCAGAAAGCCTACAAGTCTCCCCACAGTACAGCTGAAATTAGCTCTGTTTTCTTGTTCTTTTGTTTTGTTTTGTTTTTGTTTTTTAAGGAATTTGGGAGATGAGGCTCTGTCATATGGGTAGTCTTCCAAATAATTCTCTAGTGTATTGACGTCGAATGCATGAAATGTTTCAGAAACAACTAAATGTGAAATGGCTAGTGCGCATTTGTGAGGTTTGCCCGTAGTAGATGGCGTGTATAACAGACTCAGATGTGAAATACTATCTAGTAAGCAGTGCTGGGTTTTTATTTATTGCCTATTTCAGAGAGCACCGAAGCCTGTAAGCTTACTAGACACCTGGAGTAAACCTGGACCTTTTGTTAAGGATGCGCCAAGACTGCCTTTTAATATCTGGTGGGATATGACTGGGCTGCAGGTATATGACCAGGAAGACTGAGCCAAAGTGAGAGGCCTGTCTTTGCATTTCTTTCATTTCTGTTCATGCCAGTCAACAATAGGCTTGTGACACAGCCGAGGAACCTTCTAGATTCCAGAATGTAAACCCCACGAGTCTGAGTCGTCTATACTAAAAAACAATGCAGTCCCATCCTGGGTGCTCTTGTCAGCAATGAAATAGTTTGGAGATATTTAGCCAACTTGCGGTTACAAATCAAAATGTTACCCTAATGAAGTAAAGATACTTCCTTTGGTTCGTAATTCCTCCTGTTCTGTGTAGCATGTAATTATATACAGCTCAGGTAAAGACTAAACACTGGAAAACATGTGTACTGGGAGAGATTAGCTGCCAATTTTCTGGTGTATTTGATTTAATGTTTTGCCCCATAGCTAGTAATTAATACGAAAGTAATAGCAAAAGTATAATTATGTTTCACAAATGTTTGGATGTTGTCTTGCGTTTCTTATTAAGAAAATAAATACAGTGTTTTCTATTTTACATTTCCAGTAAAGATAAAACTCCTTGATTGGCAATTAATAATAATTTGAGATTAAAAGTATAAATAAGTATAGCTATAAGAATACTAATTGCTACTACTGCCTGAGGGCATTTAGAAATCTTAACGCTTGACTGGCAGGTATAAAACCTATGAAAATGTAACCTCAAAATTCAAATGCATCAGAAATATGACTTTAAAGACACACAAGTTGAAGTCATATCCAGTTATAACTTCTATTGTAGTCACCAAGCAAAGACTGCAGATAGAGGGGCACACCTATTTCCAAAGCAAGAAAGAAAGGAATAAATGACCCACAGTTTTCTCCTCCTGAGCCAGAGCTGTGGCTTGGACCCAAGGCCAAGTAAACGACATTGATGTGGGCTGTGAACGGCAGCCATCTGGAGAAAGGCCTAGATTGAACTGCAGGGATAGATGGAGATGATCCAACAGAAATGCCACACTTGGAAAAGGGGAGCTGGGTCCCCAGTTCACTTAGCCATATGTACATGAGTTCACATACAGGGGAGGAACGAAAGAGAAGTAATGGTATCTTGATCTCCAACAAGAGTATTTACATAGGGCAGCAGCTATGGGTTAGAGTGAGCCATGTTAAATTGCCTTTTGTTAGGAAAAAACAGTAGACTATTGATTGATCAAATATCAGCAACTGCACAATGGTCAACCCAATCTTTCTTTCATTACGTTGTAGGACCTCCTGGAGAAAAAGAATGGAAAATGTATAATCAGTTAAGATTGAGTACATGCAAGCTCTCAGAGCAACAATCAATAAATGAGACCTCATGAAACTGAAAAGCTTCTGTAAAGCAAAGGACACTGTCATCAAAACAAAACGACAGCCTACAGATTGGGAAAGAATCTTCACCAACCCTTTATCTGACAGAGGGCTAATATCCAGTATATGTATATATATATAGAACTACAGAAGTTGAAAAGCAACAAATCAAGTAATCCAATTAAAAAATGGGGAACAGAGCTAAACAGAGAACTCTTGAGAGAGGAATATCAAATGGCAGAGAAACACTCAAAGAAATGCTCAACGTCATTAGCCATTAGGGAAATGCAAATCAAAACGATCCTGAGATTTCACCTTACACCCATCAGAATGGCCAAAATAAAAAACTCAAGTGATAACACATGCTGGAGAGGTTGTGGAGAAAAGGGAACCCTCCTCCATTGCTGGTGGAAATGTAAACTTGTACAACCACTCTGGAAATCAATCTGGTGCTTCCTCAGACAATCAGGAATAGTGCTATACCCAGCTATACCACTCCTAGGCATCTATCCAAAAGAGGCTCAAGTACACAATAAGGACATTTGCTCAACCATGTTTGTAGCAGCTT
>CM053763.1:27910955-27921492 GCA_028658305.1 Pachyuromys duprasi
TGGGAACTGGAAAGGATCATCCTGAGTGAGCTATCCCAGAAGCAGAAAGACACACATGGTATATACTTACTCATATAGACATATAAAATAGGATGAACCTACTAAAATCTGTACACCTAAAGAAACTAATCAAGAGGGAGGACTCTGGCTAAAATGCTCAATCCCCAGCCAGAAAGGCAAAGCAGATTGATATCAGAAGAAGAAAACAGGAAACAAGCTAGGAGGCTGTTGTAGAGGGCTCCTGAAAGGCTCTGCCCTGCAGAATATCAAAGCAGATGCTGAGACTTATGGCCAACTGTTGGGCAGAGTGCATGGAATCTTACGAAAGATGTGGGAAATAGTAAGACAGGGAGAGGACAGGAGCTCCACAAGGAGAGCAACAGAACCAAAAATCTGAGCACAGGGGTCTTTCCTGAGACTGATACTCCAACCAAGTACCATGCATGGAGAAAACCTAGAACCCCTGCACAGATGTAGCCCATGGCAGTTCAGGATCCAAGTGGGTTCCATAATAATGGGAACAGGGACTGCCTCTGACATGAACTGATTGGCATGCTCCTTGATCACCACACCTTGATGGGGGAGCAGCCTTACCAGGCCACAGAGGAAGACAATGCAAGCACTCCTGTTGAGAGCTGATAGAATAGGATCAGAAGGAAGGAAAGGAAGATCTCCTCTATCAGTGGACTTGGGGAGGGGCATGTGTGGAGAAGGGGAAGGGAAGGTGGGATGGGGAGGGGAAGTGGGAGGGGTTTATGGGGGGATACAAAGAGAATAAAGTGTAATTAATAAAAAATTCAAAAAAAAAAAAGATTGAGTGCATGGGCTCAGAAGCATCACAGAAGAGTGGACAGAAAGATGCTAAGAGTCAGAGGTCAAAGAACACCTGGGGAAAACAGTGTCTTCTGACCATGACAGGCTATGGTACTCATGAACTCATGTGTGATCATCTGCACAAGACTTGTGCAATTTCAAGTCAGTCCACGTTCCAACATGAATGCAGGAGGGCCTCATGAGCTGTTACCTCTAGTTGAAGAGCAATAATTGATAGTTGATGGATGCTAGGAGAAGGAGAATCAGCTTTCTTTTAGTGTGGCCCCTGATAAGTCTACAACGTTCCAGTGGGCAGCCACACACTGCTGCCCCTGATAAGTCTACAACATTCCAGTGGGCAGCCACACACTGCTGCCTGTATCATGGGTATTTGGGTAGCACTAATTGGACATAGGACTATTTGGAAATTGGAGGAGTGAAAGTGAATCCAGGAGGAGTTCGGGGTAGGTGGGAGCGGATTGAACATGATCAAAATACATTGTATGAACACATACACATATAAAAGAATTTTTAAAAAATAACAAAAATTAAAACTAATTTTAGTAAGAACACATAATCATTCTACCTGCAAATGAAAATACCTATAGCTTGGACACCTGGGGATAAAAACGAGGTGACCCTGAAGTCACTCGCGAGTGCCTGGCATCTTCCTTGTAAGCAATGGAGACACAGTCCAAGTCTCCTATAAGATGAGAAATGTCCTCACCTCTTAATGTGTTCCAGTCTTTAATAATGATGAAAAGTCACAGCCATGAAGTATAGTGGGTGAATGTTTGCTAAATGGGTAACTAGAGAGTAGCTAAGGTCACTTACAAGTCTAGTTTTCTAGACTTTCTGGGTGTAAAATTGTCACCCCTAATAAATGGTGTATGTGACTTAATGGGAAGTTAAATGGTGAGAAGCCATTGGCTAGGACTGAAATGTTATCTTGCTTTGAATTTAGCACATTGTGCTAATCATGAGCATATCACACAACCAACCATCTACCCTTCTACTTGTATGAGACCCAATAGCTTTATGGGAAAGAGACTACAGATGAACACTCTGAAAAGATATGTGAGAAATATCAGTCAGTCATCCTTCCACTCCTCATAAGAGTACAAAGCAGTAAGGAATGCTTCCACAGGTGGGCTCAAGTTCAGAACGTTGGCAAGTGATTGACAGTTAGAGAGGAGGGATTCTGGGCGGGGAAAGTCGTCTCAGCTCACGGGACTAGAAGCTCTACAAAGGTAACAGTTCTGTTGTTTTGTTTTGTTTTTTTTGTTTTTAATTTTCCATCTATTATCTGTCTACTGCTAAACACAGGCTGGCACCTAATATAGGATCAAATAAATATATGCTTAATAAGCGAATTAATGTTTCTTCTTACATAAATCAGCAGACGTACGGATTGGTCACAGGGGTTAAAATGAAAGAAACACAGAAATAATAATAAAAAATGTCTACATGTAGAAAAATGCTAGATTCATATTTATCACCTTGCACAAAACTAAAGTCTAAGTGGATCAAAGACCTCAACATAAAACCAGACACACTACATCTGTTAGAAGAAAAAGTGGGGAAGAGCCTTGAACTCATTGGCATAGAAGACTACTTCCTGAACAGAACACCAACAGCACAGGCTCGAAGATCAACAATCAATAAATGGGACCTCATGAAACTGAAAATTTCTGTAAAGCAAAGGACACTGTCATCAGAAAAAAAAAATGACAACCTACAGGCTGGGAAAAGATCTTCACCAACCCTATATCTGACAGAAGTCTAATATCCAGAATATATACAGAACTCAAAAAGTTAAAAAAGCAACAAAACAAGTAATCTAATTAAAAATGGGGTACAGAGCTAAACAGAGAATTCTCTGTAGAGGAATAATGAATGGCAGAGAAACACTTAAAGAAATGTTCAATATCCTTAGTCATCAGAGAAATGCAATTCAAATCTACCCTGAGATTTTACCTTACACCCATCAGAATTGCTAAGATCAAAAACTTAAGTGACAATACATGCTGGAGAGGATATGGAGAAAGGGGAACCCTCCTCTACTGCTGGTGGGCATGTAACTTTGTACAACCACTTTGGAAATCAATCTGGTGCTTTCTCAGACAATTAGGAATAGTGATTCCTGCCTCTGACATGAACTGATTGGCATGCTCTTTGATCACCTCACCCTGATGAGGGAGCAGCCCTACCAGGCCACAGAGGAAGATAATGCAACCACTCTTGATGAGAGCTGATAGACTAAGATCAAAAGGAAGGAAAGGAAGACCTCCCCTATCAGTAGACTTGGGGAGGGACATGTGTGGAGAAAGGGGAAGGAAGGTGTGATTGGGAGGGGAGGAGGGAGGGGATACGAAGAGCATAAAGTGTAATTAATAAAATAAAAAAAGATCTAGCTATACCACTCCTAGGCATATATCCAAAAGATGCTCAAGTACACAACAAGGATATTTGCTCAATCATGTTGTAGCAGCTTTATTTGTATTAGCCTGAACCTGGAAACAACCGAGATGTCCATCATCGGAGGAATGGATACAGAAATAGTGGTACATCTACACAATGGAATACTACTCAGCAATTAAAAACAAGGAAATCATGAGATCTGCAGGCAAATGGTGGGATCTAGAAAAGATCATTCTGAGTGAGGTATCCCAGAAGCAGAAAGACACACACAGTATATACTCACTTATAAGTTGATATTAGACATATAATGTAGGATCTGTACACCTAAAGAAGCTAAGCAAGAAGGAGGACCCTGGATAAGATGATCAATCGTCACTCAGAAAGGCAAAGGGTTTGGACATCTGAATAGGGAGAAAACAGGGAGTTGGACAGGAGCCTACCACAGAGGGCCTCTGAAAGACTCTACGCAATAGGATATCAAAGCAGATGCTGAGACTCATAGCCAAACTTTGGACAGAGTGCGGAGAATCTTATGAAAGAAGGGGGAGATAGAAAGACCTGGAGGGAACAGGAGCTCCACAAGGAGAGCAACAGAACCAAGAAATCTGGGCACAGGGGTCTTTTCTGAGCCTGATACTCAAACCAAGGACCATGCATGGAGATAACCTAGAACCCCTGCACAGATGCACCCCATGACATCTCAGTGTCCAAGTGAGTACCCTAGTAAGGGGAACAGGAACTGTCTCCTGTCTCTAACATGAACTCAGTTGCTGGCTCTTTGATCACCTCTCCTTGATGGTGTAGCAGCCTTACTATGCCACAGAGGAAGACAATGCAGACAGACCTGATGAGACTTTACAGGCTAGGATCAGATGAAAGGGGAGGAGGACCTCCCCTCTCAGTGGACTTGAAGAGGGGCTTGGGAGGAGATGAGGTGTGGAGGGTGGGATTGGAAGAGAATGAGGGAGGGGGCTACAGATACAAACTTAATAAACTGTAATTAATATTTTTTAAAAAGAATAAGCAAGCCAGTATCTGGAAAGTTCTACCAAAGCTGTATGCTATTAACCCATTGTTGTCCAGACTGAAGAGATGTGTTTAAAATAGAGTTAGTAGTTTCACCTCTCTACCACAATGTGGGGTTTCTAAGGTTGGGAGCTATATTTTCCATATTGAGATGCTGCAAAAATAGCACCTAGACAGTCTCACTAAGAGGACAGAGAGCAACAACTCAGAGAACAGTTATTTAAGGCTAACTGGCCCTACTAACAGTAAAGAAGTGTGGAATCCACAGACATCACAGGAACCCACGAAAAGGTCATTTGCTCATGGCCAAGAGGAAGGTTATGCACAGGGTTACCCAGGGGTCATCTGCTTAATTTAGGACCAAAGTTTCACTTGTTTTACCAAGTGGATGGACCCTGGGTCTGAGAGGACATGAGTGAAGCCAATCAAGATGCACATTTGGGTTTGTCCAACATGTTAGTGAATTGTCACTAACTAATATTATCTCCAAAAATATTTAACAGATGGCATTAGAAGTTACATTTCCAAAAATATATTGGTTAATAATGTGATTAATATCTAATTCCTTGGCCTTTCTAAGTTCAGTATCTTTATCTAAAATAATAATAATAATAATAATAGGGGTCTTAGGAGATGGCACAGAGGTTAAAGAGCACTAGCTGCTCTTGCAGAGGACACAGGTTCAGTTTCCAGCATCTCATCATAGATCTCAACCACTGTAACTTCACTTCCAATGCCTTCTTTTCACCTCCACAGGCACGAGTCATATATATATATATATAGTGCATGTATGTAAATACAGGCAAAATACTTGTATGCAGCATAAAATAAAAATAATTTTTAAAGTAGTAATAAAATTATCTACTTCACAGGAATGAATGGCTACAGAATTAAATACATAATTTTCTTAAAGTGCTTTATATAGGATTTGCATATATTAAATGCTCAAAAATCACTAAGTTGGGGCTAGAGATGACTCAGCAATTCAGAGCCTGAACTGCTCTTGAAGACAGGTTCAGTTCTTAGTACTGATATCAGGAGGCTCACAAGTACAGATAACTCCTTCTTCAAGGTTATCCAATGCCTCTGGCTTTGGAACTGCACTCACATTCACATAGCTTACATGCACACATTATTTAAAAACATGATAAATGGCTACTATTAGTGAGAATTACAGTATTGTTTATAATATTCTAGAAACTAACTTTCAAAACTACTAAGTACAGTAAAATATTATTTCTTTTTATCTTATTCCATACTCTAATGCTCCCCATTCCAGGCTCTGATGGTCACTATCAGTCAAAAGCTGTTAAATCTTTCATGGAAATATTTGTTTTGTATGTTTGTTTGTTTGTCTTAAGAGGTCTCTCTACAGCTCTGGATGCCCTGAAACTCACTATGTAGACCAGGCTGGCCTCAAACTCACAGAGACCTCCCTGCCTCTTTCTCTCGAGTGCTGGGATTAAAGGCATGTGCCACCATGGCCAGCCTTGATTATTTGTTTGTTTGTTTACTTCTTTATGTATGTGATATGTACACATGTGTTGCTTGAAAGTGCCCACAGAGGCTATTGTAAGCTGGTCAACATGGGTGCTGGGAACTGAACTCTGGTCCTGTTCAAGAGTAGCACTCTGATTGCTGAGCCATCTCTCAGGACTCAAGTGAGTCTTAATCACCTAACATCTGCCCTTAGTCTCATAAGAGCAAAATGGGAAATATGTATAATAAGGATGATTTGACCAACCAACATGGCCTCTCTGTTCATGGGTAGGTCATGAAGATATGTTCTCATCTGTTCCTCAGATTTAACTTCACGTGGTCCTAAGGGAGTTCTCACCCTGTGTTAGGAAGAGTCAGGTGTAACCGACTCACTTAGCATATCTGAATCTACTTCTCTGTACTTTGTTCAAAGAAAGATTTCCTGCCAAAAACACAGATCTAGACAGAACCAACTTCTAAATGAATCCACAGCAAAACGTCCTAGACAAACGCATGTCATCATTTGGGATTTTTTTATACTCCAAATGCATTGAATCCTTAACAAATCTTTATTTTCATCTTATGAAAATAGCACTGGTCACAACGTCTAAGAGAATGAGCACGGCGAACACATAAAGGTATTACTAGGATATTTTTCTGTCCTCACTTGAGTAATAGCTCAACATCTGAAATCATTGCACCAAGAGGAAGCTCATTATGGCGCCAGATATCTTTCTCAGGCTTTTACCATGTAAGGACATGCCATACCACAGAGACACATCATACAGCACTCCAATATCAGAGTGTTTGGGGGGGGGCATAGCATGCACTCTCTTATAAAAATGAGGTGTAATCCATGTCCTGAGGTAAGTGGAGACACAATTTGACCTGTAAAAACGACCAGCTCAATGACATAGCAATGTGCTATAAAGAAGCAGTCATTGTACAAAATCCCCACCAACTAACCAATCCATCAATCACATGCCTGTCAAGCATGTAGCAAATGCAATCTCTAAGTGCCTTCTTTCAGTTCTTTTTCAGTAGAAGTGTCAAAGTCACACAGTTCTACAAAACCAATTTTCCCCATGGACTCCTCTATGTTTTGACCATGACAACATAAGAACCTTGAATTCCACTCATTTTCCTTGGTAATAAAAGCTGTGTCTAGACTACCACTTCAATTTTCTTGCCCTGTGATTTCACTGCAATGACCAAACAGCATGAAAGATTGTTTTATTACTTTATGGCAGCTTAATTTTCCTTTCATGTTTTTCTACATGAATTTTCCAGAAGACAATTTTTTTAGAAAAGAAAATGCTTGAGTACTCCAGCAAGGCCCAAGATGAATAATTTAACATAAATTAATGAGCATCATTAATAACAATTTGAAACCCAGCTTCCAACAAATATTAAAACATAAGAGTCCAGTAAATATGACAATAAAGCAGGTGCCAAAATCCACCTGCCGTAAAAGAAGTTAATCACTTTATTACTATCAAACCATTTCTCTCAGGACACATTTTCTGTAGTAAATCATGAAATAGTATTGATTTAATTTGCATCAGAATAATTAATGGCTTACTAGAATCTGCAACAGTAATTGCAAATTCTTTTTAAATGCAGTATAGTCGATAATAATTTAAATGTAAGATACAAACACTGTGGATAATGGTCACTATTTAAATGAAATCAGGCATTATCATAGTCTTTAATGGCAAATCCACAAGGTATTTCCCTGTAATTTTTACGCCATGTTTTAGTATTTTAAAATGTACAGTGTTACTATCAAGTAGTTTCTCTATTTGTATATTGTTTACAAATAAAGGTATTCAATTTAGCCATGATATCATGGTTTTCATAATTTATGACTCCCAGGAAAAGATAATACAGAAGACACAGAGAGTTGCAACAGTTGACTGAACGAAGTCTCAATGGGCAATAGGGACGTAGGCTCCGGAAATAGGCCATGAGCATGGATCACTCCAGGAAAGCAAACAAATAACAGAATTACTAAGCTTCTTATTCTGAGGTTCCTTTCTGAAAATCCACCAACCAGTGGTGTGACTGGAATCTGTGGAAGTCAGGTTTGACTGTTTAGCTTTGGAGGACAGGAATGGATTCTAACAGACTGAAGACAGGAGGTCATGAGACAGAAGCCAACTGCACCTTAGCCTGGCTTCCTGAAATGGGGTCTGTGTTCAACCTTGCTAGTGAAGAGGATCGCCAGTCTGGCACTCCTGATATTTCATGCACAAATTCAGGGATGCAAAAGTGGAGGCAGATACTCTTTAAAAAAAATTAGGCCATCCAAAATTTGAATTTTTCTCTGATTATCTGAATTATAACCACGGGTGTTAATTTGTTTCTTTTCCATAAAGAACTTAAGCTAATTAATGAAATTCAAATAACTATTTCTATGGTTTTTTTTCAAATCTTCTTCAGAAACTTTTCATCTCGTGTACTGACAATATATATTATGTATCTTCTGTATATATTAAGTTACTAAATTAGTATCTGTAGATTTGCCACAGTCAAAGCCTGGCTGTCAGGTTTAGTTGTTTTCTGTGACACTGGGGTTGCTCGTAGGGTTGTCAAACACTCTACGGCAGAGCCACATCCCAGCCTTCTTTTTCATTTTTTTATCTGGAGACAAAGTATTATTAAGCTGTTTAAATTAGCCTTAAACTCACTCTGTAGCACAGTGTAACCTTGACTTTGTGATCTTGCTGCCTCCTAGGCCTCCTGAGGAGGTAGCATTCCAGTTAACACTGCTTATTTGCATGTCCCTTGCATTAGTTAATTTTAAATTGTCAACTCGACACAACCTAGAGTCATTTGGGAACGGAGAACTTCAACCAAAGAATTGCCTTGATCACACTGGCTGCGAGCATGTCCGAGGGCACTATGCTAATTGATGGGGTGTACCCAGGTGGCTCTATGCTTTATTTATTTATTCATTCATTCATTCATTCATTCATTCATTCATTTATTTATTTATTTATTTATTTATTATTTATTTTAAAGAAAGGTAGATAAATACAAACCAAGGAGCAAGCCAGTATCAGCTTTATTCTATGGTCTCCGCTTCAAGTCCTACCTCTAGGTTTCTGCTTTAGTTCCCATAGTGACATCTCTCCTTGATGGACTGTAACCCGGAGGTTTAAACAGTATAAACCTCTCTCTTCCCTGAGCAGCTTTTAGTCGGTGGAGTTTTTTCACAGGGACAGAAAATAAAGCAAACTAGAGGATCCCTATAAAGCAAACCCAAACTTTTCTTGTTTTACACTGCTACCTAGATGACTGACAAAAAGCTAATCATAACTGAAAGACCATTTGTAGTTTGCTATTCATTTTTGAATATATTAAAGAAAATATTTGTGGCATTCAATACGTCATCAATAAATTAGGGGTTTTATAGTTGTTGATTTTAAAAGTCCAGTGAGGGCTGGAGAGATGGCTCAGAGGTTAAGAACACTGGTTGTTCTTCCAGAGGTCCTGAGTTCAATTCCCAGTAACCACATGGTGGCTCATAACCATCTATAATGAGATCTGGATGAGATCTGGTGTGCAGGCAGAATGCTATATAAATAATAAATAAATCTTAAAAAAAAAAAGTCCAGTGAGTTCTGATACCACTCAGTGGCCCCCTAGTCATGAAAAAAAATTTCAGTATTATTTTTGGTTCCAATAGATTCCAGCTCATAGATGCTAAATTTAAAGTTCAATTCAAAAGCAGCAGAAAAAAAAATTGCATATGGTTAGTTGCAAAGGGAAAAAAAAATCAAAAATACCTGGTTTCCTCCTTTTGTTCCTTATCATGTTGACTTATCACTTAGCATGATAAACAACAATAAAGCTGATTACTCTTTAAAGGTGAGCTGGAAAGGGAAGAATCTACAAAAAGTGCAATGAAGGTAGTGATGGGACAAAACAGCGTTTTGGTGAACTGGAGGAAACAAGGAAATAAGACTCTAGGAAATAAGAGGTTTTCTTTTTTTTAATAAATTTATTTATTTTTATAACAATCACAGGTTAGGTTTTTTGCATCCCATGCGTAGCCCCCTCCCTCACTCCCTCCCACCCTCCCCAACCCTCCCTCATCTCCTCCCCGCCCCCTCCAAGTCCACCAACTGGGGAGAATCTCCTCCCCTTCCATCTGACCCCAGATCATCTTGTCTCCTCAGGGCTGGCTGCAATGTCCTCCCCTGGGATCTAACCAGGCTGTTACTCCCTGGCATGTATGGGGGAGGGTCAAAGAGCTAGCCATCAAGATCATGACTGAAACAGTCCCTGTTTCCCTTACTAGGGTCTTCAGTTCACCAATGAGTTACCATGGGCAACATCTGAGCAGGGGTTCTAGTCCATATCCATACATGGTCCCTGGTTTGAGAAACTGTCCCATATAAGACCCTTGTGCCCTGCTCAGTTTGATCTTTGTAGAGTTCTTGCTCTCCCCAAGTCTTATTAACTTCCCCTATATTTATTATTACTTCCAGCCCTCTGCCAAGGGCTTAACCGAGAGTCTTAATATCTGTTTTGATACATTGCTATACTGATTCTTTCATAGGTCCTCTTTGGTATGCTCCTGTCCTGTTGCTTGTTTTCTTCCCCATTCAATGTCCCTCGCATTAGTCCATCCAAATGAGCATTGATCATACCAACCTGGGTCCTCCTTCTTGTACATCTTCCCTAGGTGTGTAGATTTCAGCATGACCTTCCTATCCTATAGGTCTATATAAGTGAGTATATACCATATGTTTCTTTCTGCTTTTGGGATACCTCACTTAGGATGATCGTT
>CM053763.1:27921992-28057141 GCA_028658305.1 Pachyuromys duprasi
TTCTAGAGGGTGTAAGGTGAAATCTCAGAGTCGTTTTGATTTGCATCTCCCTGATGGCTAAGGACATTGAGCATTTCTTTAAGTGTTTTTCTGCCATTCTATAATCCTCTTCAGTCAGCTCAGGCGGAAACGGTGTGTGAGGAGGGCCAGTGAGGCAGTTCAGATTGCTGCCGGTGTGAAGACCTGGGTTCTGCACAGCTGGAGGAGAATATTAACTCCACAGGGTTGACCCCTGACCTCCGAGGGTTTAGGATGGCTTGCCCCTCCCCCACGTCAATTAATCAACTAGCCAATCAGTCAATAAATAAATAAATGCTGCCAGTTAAGTAATGATAAGTCTTCATTCAGTATCATTTTTTTCCTTCAACCCTACTATTTACAAATAAAGCATTTTTTAAAAGATCCAACTAGCCTACAAGGCCTTTGGAAGTAGAGGAGATGTTGGAAAAGGCTGCTTTACTTTGCTTGCCTGATCAACACAATGCTCAACTTCTTCAAAGGGTCATTTTTGCCTGACTCCTCTGCCACACTGGCTCAGTCCTCTGTGGCTTGAGCGGGCTTGGGGTGCTCTTCCCAAGAGGAGTTGAGGTTCACTTGTAGGCCAGCAAACCTGGATTTCAAGAAAAAGTACATGACGTTTTTATAAAGATTCTGAAATGCACGAGTGCTCATTCAGTTTCATGGATCTAGAGTGAAAAGTGAGAGAAGTCATGTTGACTGTTACCCGTCAGATGATCCGCGATTCAGGTTCACAACACTGCTTTAGGCTTGCTTGCCCAGCCTCCCTGTAGCTGCTGCTGGTTCCACACAGAAGGTGGCTTTTGACTCAGCAATTTTGTCTGTCCCTCAGTCTAACTTTTCTTTCCCACATCACTTTAAAAAAAATTCTCAGTATGTTTTAGTCCTAGGAGTCTGAGTTCACATTAAGGCGCATATTTCTACCCAGAATTTTCTTAAATAGAGTGGAGATACTAGAGGTTTCTTTCTTTCCAGTTTTGCCTTCAGCTGTGAGCCACGTTCTGTATGATTAAGAGTTTTCACCCAGCAACGGCTTAAAATGTTGTTTCAATAGCTCCCACACAGCAAAATGCTGTATTAAAATCTATCCAACAGGTAAGAGCTCCTTTAATTAAGATCTCAGTGGCATCTTGGCATTGGATGCCTTTGCTCTTGGCCGGTATAGATTTCCTGGGACATTGTGTAATTGGAAAATTTTAAGTATCATTTTGTGGGTTGTACCTTGCATTTTATAGCCTGCTATGAATACAGTTAAAGGTTCTTTCCCTTAAATGACACACAACACTGCTCTGAAAGTGGCTGTTGACTGACCCGTGCTGGGTGGAGAGGAAGGATAAAGAAACTGAAACGTTTGCTAAACATGTAACAGGAGATGGATGAACAGATCCAGTTTGCTTAAACACATCGTCTCTCTTCTCTTCTTCTTAGTAATTCTATTTAGAGTCAGAGCAAACATTCCTGTGTCTGCAATATTTGCATCACTGGATCATAAACAGCGATGGTTTCATACTTGAAAGGTGAATAGAGCACTATATCTCAACTCTGCTCTTGGGAAGCTTTTTTAGGTCCAGTTGTGACATGTGACACTGTTGAAATACAATGGTATTAAACATATCTAATTCCAACCTCTAAGTGACAGGGGAGAGAGGGAGTATAAACCTAGTTCCCAACTACCTCTCCCCTCTTTTCCTTCTAGGGTCAATGACAGATGGTGAGATGCCGAGTGGTCATTATTTACAAGGGTTGTGAAGTGTTTGCGTGGAATGAGTCATATGCACTAGCATGCCAACTTATGAGGGCTTGGCCTGAAGAACTGAGTGAAGTCTACCAGCAAGGAAGCATCCTTAAATTAAAACGATGTGGTTAGCACATAGTCACATAGAAGGATGACATAAAATAGAACAGTAGCTTTCAGTGCAGTGTTTTGTATTTGATAGACTACTTCTCTCTAGATCATTAGTTTTCAACCTTCTTAATACTGTAGCCCTTTAATACAGTTTCTCATGTTGTGGTGACCCCCCCAGTCATAAAATTATTTTGTTGCTACTTCATAATTGTAATTTGGCTACTGTTATGAATCATAATAATATTTTTGGAGGTAGAGGTTTGTGAAAGGGTAGAAACCCACAACTTGAGAAACATCGCTCTACAGTATACAAGTATACATGTGTAGATGGGGATGATTACCCATATCTGCATTTATGAAGGGCAGAGAGGTTCACACTGAGTATCTACTCTCATTTTTCATTTTTTTTTGTATCAAAAAAGAGTAAATAATTCTAGGTTCAGGTTTCTCATTGAACCTAGAGCTCATCGACTGGCTATCTGGTATACCTTTAATTCTCTACTTGACACAACCTAGAATTACCTGGGAGGAGGGTCTTAATTGAGGTTGGGTTATAGGCATGCTTTTAGGGGACCTGTCTTGATTGCTAATTGATGTCAGAAGACGCAGCCCATTGTGGGCAGCACCGTTCTTAAAACAGGGAGTCCAGAACAGTTGAGAGAGGAGAAAGCTAGCTGAGAGCAAGGAAGAAGGAAAACAAGGATGTGCTCTTGACTGTGAATGTGATATTTAAGTTTCTGGACTTGACTTCCCCACAACACGAATTGTAAACTTGAATTGTAATACCTTCTCCCATGTGTTGCTTTTGGTCAACAACAATAAAATTTCTTATCACTAGTTTTAAATAAAAGTAGATCACTGTGGAAATTTCAATAAAAATGGCCCCCATAGGCTCATATGTTTGAATGTGCAGTTACCTGGAAGTGAAACTATTTAAGAGGGTTGTTAGAAGGATTAGGAGTTGTGGCCTTGTTGGAGGAAATGTTTTATTGGGGGTGAGCTGTGAGGTTTCAAAAGCCCATGCCACTCTATCTGCCTGTGGAACAGGATGTAGCTCTTAACTACTTGTCCAAAGCCATGGGTGCTGTCAGGTTCTTATCATGCCCCATTATGATGATAATGGACTAGCCCTTTGAAACTGTAAGCAAAACTCCAATTAAATGCTTTCTTTTGTAAGAGTTGTCTTGGTCCTGCTGTTTCTCTGCGGTAATAGAACATTGACCAAAACAAGTTCTTAGCAAGATACTGAAAGAAATCATATTTAGTGCCCATAAGGTTCTCATTCTGTACATATAACATGCAGTATCACAAGTAATTTAAACATTTGAGACTAGTCTGTTTTCCTAAAAACTCTATGCTGAGAATGGTGGTATAGGTCCATGATCCCACCATTTAGGGGACAGAGGCAGAAAGTTCCTTGCATATCTAAAGCCAGTCTGGTCCATATAATAAGCTCAGACCAGACAGGGATACATAATGAGACCTCAACTAGAAAATAAGCAATTATAAGCAAGGATAACCTCAACAAGAAAACGGGGATTTTCCTCTATTCTAGATATAAAATCAAAGCATAGAGCAGGTAAGAAACTCACCTAAGGGTACCTGGCCATTATGTGGCCAGGATGAGATTCACACATAAGGAGCCTAGCTCTGAGTACACACACCACTATCCTATAGCAGCTGGTAATCGAGTCAAAGCAACCTTGAACTCTAAAAGTGATTTTCACTAACCATTAATATATCATCAAATCATATATTTCCTTTAAAACATAATTTGGCTCCACTTATATCCACTAATCAATTTTCTTGAATTTGTGCTTTGCAAACCAGTTTAGCAGCACAATCAGTTAATTCTAAATGATAATCATAGAATCCTCCAATGAAAGCCAAAAACACAACTTTTAAGATGTCAGGACAACTAATTCTGGCCCTTTTCTAAATATCCCAGGAAGGTGGTGCCATAATTCCCCTAGAAGCCCAGACCTAGTATCTGACCTCATATGTGATCTACTCTTGACCCCAAGTATGTGACTACAACATGATGTCTGCCATGTAGGTTTTCCCTCAGTTGAGGAATGGATAGAGATATTAAGGTACTTTTACACAATGGAATACTACTCAGCAATTAAAAACAAGGAAATCATGAAATTTGCAGGCAAATATGGTGGGACCTGGAAACGATCATCCTGAGTGAGGTATCCCAAAAGCAGAAAGACACACATGGTATATACTCACTTATATAGACCTATAAGATAGGATAAACATACTGCAATCTATACACATAAAGAAGATAAACGAGAAAGAAGAGCTGGGTAAGATGAGCAATCCTCACTTAGACAAATGGGATGGACATTGGATGTAGGGGAAAACAAGTAACAGGACAAGAGCCTACCACAGAGGGCCTCGGAAAGACTCTACCTAGCAGTGTATCAAAGCAGATATTAAGACTCATAACCAAACCTTCAGCAGAGTGCAGGGAATCATATGAAAGAAGGGGGAGTTAGTAGGACCTGGAGAGGACAGGAACTCCACAAGGACAAATATATCAGGGTACAGGGGTCTTTTATGAGACTGTTTCTCCAACCAAGGACCATGTATGGACATAACCTAGAACTCCTGCTCCGATGTAGCCCATGATATCTCAGTATCCAAATGGGTACCCCAGTAAGAGGAACAGGAACTATTTCTGACATGAACTCAAGGACTGGCTCCTTTACTTCCCCCTCCTTCTGAAGGAGAAGCAGCCTTGCTAGGACAAAGAAGAGGACATTGCAGCCAGTCCTGAAGAGACCTGATAAGCTAGGGTCAGATGGAAGGGGAAGAGGACCTCCCCTATCAGTGGACTTGGAAAGGGGCAGGGAATAGATGAGGGAAAGATGGTGGGATTGGGAGGGAATGAGAAAGGGGGCCATGGCTGGGATACAAGGTACATAACCTGTGATTAATATAAAAATAAATAAATAGAAAAATATCTTGAACAACACAGAAACAATATCTTCTGTGGAAGTTTGCATGAGATAGTCCCCATATGCTCATGGGTTTGAGTGGTTGGTCCCTGGTCAGTGGTGCTATTTTGGAAGGGTTAGGAGGTGTGGCCCTACTAGGGGTGTGCCACTTGGTATGGGCTTTGAAGTTTCAAAAGCCTTTACCAGGCCCAGTGTGTCACTCTCTGCCTGCCTGTGGCTTAGTGTAAGCTCTCAGCACATGCCTGCCTGTGTGCTATCATGCTCAAGGCCATGACAATCAACCTTCTGACATTGTCGGCCAGCCCCTGATGAAATGCTCTATTCTGTAAGTTCCCTTGGTTGTAGTGTCTCCTCACAATAATAGAACACACCTTATATAAGATGTGTACAGATTTATAATAGAGCTTGCCATATAAAACATTTTTATAACAACTGTGTGAAGAAGACAGGTAATAAAATGGTTATCACTTTATAAGTCTGAAAGAGAGGCGAACGGACTATTTTACTCAAATTTTCTTAGCAGCTGAGTGAACCTGAATGAGGCTTCTTTCTCTATGGATCCTAAGACTCCAGGCTTGTGACTCCCTGTAAATTGGAGTTTCTGTCACCCTTTCCATTCTCACGGAAAAACCTAAGACAGATAGACCACAAAGGTGCCCTCATTTAAAATGTGTGAATTCCTTTCTTTGTCTTTTTTGGGGCAAGGTAACCCCTGGTAATTCTATATTTTTGCATGTGACCTGACTATGGGCATCTGCTCTGTTTCAACCAGTGCTTTTAGTGAAAATGAATGGAGGGAAAAAGAGGAAAAGAGAACAGGTATCCTGTTTCACCACTAGATGGTGCTAGGAGAAGTTTTTTTAAAAAATAGTCTCAAGTTATAAATGCAATGAATCACAGGGTTTAAAAGATGTTTGCTCTGTAATAGAGTCTGTGCTTCTCTCACAAACAGGAGCATCTCTACCCCAACATTAAAGGGTAAAACATTTTCCAAAGCTACTCTATTATTCAGTTAATTACATTTCTACCAGGACAGGCATCCTTTCTAGTTACAACTTCAGCTCAGAATAAAAGATTCTGATTCTGTGTAAGAATCTGAATGAATTTCATTTTCCTTATCCTTTGCTGGAATTTTCTCTTTAAGTCTCTGTCAAGATTATTTTTCAATGTGATGTGTGAGATTGGGAGAGACTAAATGCCTGTTACAATGTATTAGTCTTACTAAATATATATTATTATACATATGTCCTACAATGTGATGTTCTAGAGACAAGCCATAACAAATGGCGTCCCATGAGCAATGTGCTGTGCAGCATGCAGCCAAGGAAGGTATGCCTGCTTCAGCTAATGCCTCACAGTTATGGTCTGTTATATTTTTAATGTTGATGATATATTCAAGTCAAGTCTATGTACTAGGCTGGCCTGCTGTGAAAATGAATGAAGAAAGCTATGAACAACCCAAATTAGTAATACTGTTTTTTCTTTCATAACTCTTACAATATTCTTGTCAGCAAAATATCCCACGCTTGTCCATGTGTGTGTGCATGTGTGTGTGTGTGTATAGGTAGACATAGATGCAGAGATCAGATGTTAATGTCACACTTCTTCCTCTATTCTTTATCACTGTGTTTTTTGAGATGGAATCACTCATTGGACCTGGATCTCATTGTTGTGTTTTGGCTGGCTGGCCGGAAAGCTCCGGGCCCATCCCAGCATTGGGATTGCAGACATGGACTGCTGGGATTTCAGGCATATTCTGCTGTGCTGGGCTTATTCCATGAGTCCTCGGGGTCTGTCTTAGAGGGTTTATTGCTGTGATAAAATACCATGACTGAAAGCAACTCAGGAAGCAAGGGTTTTATTTCAGGTTACAGCTATCAGGTCATACTCCATTACTAAGGAAAATCAGGGCAGAAAATCCTGGAGGCAGGAGCTGATGCAGAGGCAGTGGGGGAATGCTGCTCATTTGCTTGCTCCTCGCGGCTTGCTCAGACTGCTTTCTTATACAGCTCAGGACCACTCGCCTAGGGGAGGTATTGCTCACAACGCTGGGCTCTCCCACATCAACCATTAACCAAATAAATGACCCACATGCTTGTCCACAGGCAAATGTGTTACAGGCAAAAGGTGGTGAGTGGTCTCATCGGTGCTCGCAATTGAGCCTTGATCTTCTGGAAGATCATCCAGTGCTCTTAATCTCTGAGCCATCTCTCCAGGTCCAAAACTGTCCATTTGAAGGAATGTACAGATACTTTAGAGAATGCCAGGACTAAGTAAATTATCACATTAGCCTCCAAAAGGAGAAGTGAGTTCAGAGAAGGGGTGTGTGAGGGCTGAAATTGAAGTTATTAACTTTGCCTGACCTAGAAAGGTAGGCATCCACATCAGTCAGCACAAGGCAGCTAGGTAGCCTGGGGACAGCACCCAACTCCTGGTGCTGAGATGCAGGAAGGATTGATATTCTCTCACTTTAAAATGACTTGGTGTTCGTTCTGTCTGTGGTTTTTGCCTGTAGGGCAATGACTAATCACAATGCCCTGGACTTGTCCACTCATATCTTTCTGCCTTAAAATATACAGGTTGTAGTCCTAAATAGAGACTTCAGGATGTTACTAGATTTGGAAATAAACCCTTTTGAGATATAATTAAGAGCAAATTAGGCCATTAGGATAGTCTTTAATGCAGTGGTTCTTGACCTTCCTAATGCGACCCTTTAAGATAGTTCTATATGTTGTGGTGACCCCAAACCATAAAATTAATTTTGTTGCTACTTCATAACTGTAATTCTGCTGTTCTTATGAATCATAATGTAAATATCTGATATGCAGAAAAGATCCTTTGACCCCCAAAGGGGTTACAACCTACAGGTTGGGAACCGCTGCTCTACTGTGATGTGCTGCTGTTATAAGAAGAGAAAATTAGAAGACAGACATAAAAGACCTTCTGAGGACACATCAGGAAGATGTTATTTGTAAGTGGTGGAGAAGTCTCATAAGAATCCACACGAGTTTACACAGTAATTGTGGACTTGTCTCTAGAAGTAGGAACAATAAATTCCTGTAGTTTAAACCATTCAGTCTGTAGTGCTTTGCCACTAAATGCTAGAAAAATAGCACCTAACCAACCTCTAACAGGAGCTGTTCTCTTGGGCACAGTATTGATTGGGTGGCTGATGGACCATGATCTTTCAGTTTGGAGACACAGAAGAAGCCACATTTCTAAAGTAGGGTTAGATGTCAGCCATTACCTGCTCATTGAGAGAGAGAGAGAATGGGAGGGAAGGAAGGAGAGAGAAAAATCTTGTGACTTTGTGGCAAATCCACTTTCCCTTTACTAGTCAGCAGCCAAGTCCTTTGTGATTGTGTAAATCCTTTTTGTGACATAGTAGCCGATGTAGGAAAAGAGAAATCACATTTTTGGTGTGATCTAGATACGAAAGAATAGGTGTTCTAAGGAAGAGAGAGTAGGCCACCAGAAAAAAAGGAAGGAAAGATAAAGGAGGAAAATAGAGGAATGGAGGGCTGAATCTTTATTGGTCAGAACAACTACATTTCTTCCTGTATTAAGACTCTTGAGCTTTGCTTGCTTTTTAAAAATCATTTAGATCTCAATAAGAGAAAGTCCATCAACGTCCACTGCAATCCAGAGGTTCTTTCTTTCTGGTCTTGGTTTACTAGATGCATTTCATGCAGCCACACCTTCTTTGGTGTGATATATGCAAAAAAGAAACACAACAGTTATCCAGAAATGGTGGATTTATTTCCTCTAGGTTGAATACAGAATCACTGAAATGAAAATGCCGGGGGAGTTAACCCATGAGAGGAATGGAAGAATCCCTGGAGAGGGACAGAGAGAGGTCTCTCACCGTTGATTTCCTGCTCCATCCTTGTGCAGCCAGAACTTAGCCTCTCCTCAAGAACCAATGTGAACATATCTGAAGACCGGACAAACTGCAAGCCTGCCTAGGAGAATTCCTCACCCACCGCCAACCTGCTTACGTGAAAACCAACCAACAATGCGAGAAAGGGCTCAACTTGCCATCTTTCAGAGCAATGAGGTAGTAAGTCCTTTGGCTACATGGGAAATTACTTACCAGCTGCTTCTATTGGATGAGACTTATTACTGTCTTCCCAGTGTGCTTGTGGATAGTAATCTAACACTCCCCAAGCTATTCTACAATAAGATGCAAATGTCTGATTAAAATTGGCTATGACTTCCAGGGATGAGAGGCTCTCCTTACTTCTCCAGCACTTGGTTTCTGACCCATAGCACCAGGTCAATGCTTACATCACAATAAGCAAATGGGTAAGTCTATCTGTGCACTGGCAAGCCCCTCTGATGATTAGCAGGGCTCCCCTTACATCAACACCAACACTGTTCACTAAAACTTTTCTCTTTCCATTCATCTTTAACATTCAAAAATAACAGTGATTACTACGCTGTATTACTTTCTTCTCCCACAGCTATGACAAATGTCTTCACAAATGCAACTTAAGAAGGACAGGCTTACGTTGGCTCACAGTTTAAGGGCGCAAACTCTGGGAGAGCAGCAGGACAGTAAGGGGGCTTGTCACATGGCACCCACGATAAGGAAACAGAGAGAAATAGATGGTGATGTCCAGCTGGCTTCTTCCTTTTCGTTCAGGGTGGGGTCCCAACTGTGAGATGGGGCCACCTGCATTCAGTGTGGATCTTCCCTGCTTAGTCAAGCCTTTCTGGAAAACCTCCTCACAGCTCTCCAGTCAGGTTAATGATGGAGATTAGTCCTCTCATACTTAATAAGGATGATGATTTTGTAGTAAACTTTAGTGCTGACATATAAGGCCCTGCCCTCAGGGTATCTCTGTACTTGTAGAGACAAATACAGTGAAGAAGTAGATGGTTTTAATAAGCTTTGGGGATGGGTGGCTGGGAGAGAATTGAAGGGAAATTTAAATGTACTTCCAGAGATTCCGACTAGACAGTCACTGAGTTTGTGAACTTCTTTTATAAAAATGCAGACATGAATAAGAGACTGGAGTGAGGGTGCAGCTTAGCAAACGAACTCCATCAGCCTACTTTCTGCTAGCACCTTGCTCGAGTCATGCTAAGGAAGTGAGAGGTTTATGAGGGGAGATGTCTTGCCTCAGTGGTGTAATCTCATGCAGCATGGACAACAAAGGGTTTGGAAGTTACAAAAGCATCTAGAAGCTTGTAGAAAACACAAAAGAAACTGTCAGGATTCGAGAACGGGCAAGCCTTGGAAATATTAGACCTGGAAGCTACTTCATATGCAGGTACCATAAGTCAGTGTTAAAAATAATTTCAATTATGTTATATTAATGATAAATTTTTATGTTTGGTAATCAAGAGTTAGAATTTATTAAGCCACATCCTGTTCAGACATAACAGATATGTTAAATTTTATTTGTTATAATTTCTCTTTTCTTTCTTTTTCTTTTTAAGTACCTGACATATTATTACTAAAAAACAATGAGGTTGCAGCCTTAATATGGTCCAAGTGCTATCCCTGAGTGGATATCTTGGTCTCTCTATTTTTTTTATTAAATTGTTTTTTTATATATTAATTATAGTTTATTCATTTTGTAACCCAGCTGTAGCCCCCTCCCTCATTCCCTCCCAATCTCATCCTCCCTCCCTCATCTCCTCCCATGCCCCTCTCAAAGTCCACTGAGAGGGGAGGTCCTCCTCCTCTTATATCTGACCCTAGCTTATCAGGTCTTATCAGGACAGGTTGCATTGTCCTCCCCTGTGGCCTGGCAAGGCTGCTATCCACTCAAGAGGAGGTGATCAAAGAACCAGACAGTTCATGTGAGAGACAGGCCCTGCTCCCCTTACTAGGGTACCCACTTGGATACTGAGCTGCCATGGGCTACATCTGAGCAGGGGTTCTAGGTTATCTCCATGCATGGTACTTGGTTGGAGTATCAGTCTCAAGAAAGACTCCTGTGCCCATAGTTTTTGGTTTTGTTGCTCTCCTTGTGGAGCTGCTGTCCTCTCCAGGTCTTACTATCTCCCCATTCTTTCCTAAGATTTCCTGCACTCTGCCCAAAGTTTGGTTAAGAGTCTTAGCATCTGCTTTGATACCCTGCTGGGTAGAGTCTTCCAGAGGCCCTCTGTGGTAGGCCCCTGTCCTGTTTCCTGTTTTCTCCTTCTTCCAATGTCCATCCTGTTTGTCTTTCTGAGTAAGTATTGATCATCTTACCCAGGGTCCTTCTTCTTGCTTGGCGTCTTTAGGTGTACAGATTTTAGTATGTTTATCCTATATTATATGTCTAATATCCACTTATAAGTGAGTATATACCGTGGGTGTCTTTCCATTTCTGGGTTACCTCACTCAGGATGATCTTTTCTAGATCCCACCACTTGCTTGCAAATTTCATGATTTCCTTGTTTTTAATTGCTGAATAGTATTCCATTGTGTAAATTAACCACAATTTCAGCATCCATTCTATTCCTCAGTTGAGGGACATCAGGGTTGTTTCCAGGTTCTGGTTATTATGAACATGGTTGAGCAAATGTCCTTGTTGTGTACTTGAGCATATTTTGGATATGTGCCTAGGAGTGGTATAGCTGGATCTTGAGGAAGCACTATTCCTAATTGTCTGAGAAAGCACCAGATTGATTTCCAAAGTTGTTTTACAAGTTTACATTCCCACCAGCAATGGAGGAAGGTTCCCCTTTCTCCACATCCTTTCCAGCATGTATTGTCACTTGAGTTTTTTATCTTGGCCATTCTGATGGATGTAAGGTGAAATCTCAGGGTTGTTTTGATTTGCATTTCCCTGATGACTAAGGATGTTGAGCATTTCTTTAAGTGTTTCTCTGCCATATGATATTCCTCTATTAAGAATTCTCTGTTTAGCTCTGTACTCCATTTTTTAATTGGATTACTTGATTTGTTGCTTTTTAACTTCTTGAGTTCTTTATATATTCTGGATATTAGACCTCTGTCAGATATAGAGTTGGTGAAGATCTTTTCCCAGTCTGTAGGCTGTGTTTTTGTTCTGATGACAGTGTCCTTTGCTTTACAGAAGCTTTTCAGTTTCATGAGGTCCCATTTATTGATTGTTGATCTTATAGCCTGTGCTGTTGTTCTGATCAGAAGTTGTCTCTTGTGCCCATGAGTTCTAGGCTCTTCCCTACTTTCTCTCCTAACTGATTTAGTGTGTCTGGTTTCATGTTGAGGTTTTTGATCCACTTGGACTTCAGTTTTGTGCAGGGTAAAAGTGGGTCTATTTGCATTTTTCTACATGTAGACATTCTTGGTCTCTTTTTTAAATTACATACAAAAGCCAGAGCTTGGACCTAAGATAAAATTACTTGTAAGAATGAATAATACTCCAAACAAAACAAAAACCTTGGCATACTCCAAGGGCTCCTCAGATGGTGATGCTGCATTAAAAAGAACAAAACCATCTCCCAACCCTTCAGAACAGTTCACATATGCTAATGTTTTTGTAGTTCAAATATGGGAAAGTAATTCCCTTTATCAAAAAAAGAGTAAATGTCATAAAAAGCCCAAGCAACAAGTTTGAGCCAACTAAACACTATAAAAACTTTTCCGCCACAAAAGGCAAAGTATTAAATGGCAAGACAGAAATAAATCTTTTCGCTAGCCAAAAAACTTTCCATGGGTGTATTCTCCCATGTGAGTCACAAGTCTAAGGTCAGGTACAGGCCGGCTGGGGACGGGACACCCATGTGAGCTCCACATGTTATCTCTGACCAGACTTCTGCTCTGGCCAAAACCTTGTCCTGTTTCACTTGCCTGAGTCCCAGATACATCCACTCTTGGCTGCATCATGATTTCTATGTGTTTTTGAAGACAAAGCCTGAGACAGCGAGTCTCCATGGAATTACCGGATCCTACCTTACTGACTGCTTCCAAAGTTGATGTTCTTATAGACTAAGAAGAAGAAGCAAAACTAGATTATACTAGTTACCCAGGATTGAACACTGATTATGCTTCAGAATGAGAGCTTATCATGTATTCTCTGAAACTGTTGGAGACACTTCTCCATATTTTGGGACACTTTACAGACACGTAACAATTGTTCTTCCAAACTATTTTCCAAAGACATGTGCAGAAAAAGATAGCCTTGGAAGACAGAGATGACCTCTCGCTCAGGGAAAGTTTTGTTTGTATGTAAAGTATTTCAGGCTGTCCTTGAGCTCCTTAAGTAGTCAAAGATTACCTTGAACTTCCTGATCTTCCTGCCCCCACCTCTCTGATTACAGGCAAGCACCACCGTGCATGCGCGCCTGTGTTTACGCAGTGCTGGCGACTGACCCTGAGCTTCATGCATGTAAACCTTCACTTTGCCAACTGAGCGGTGTTTCATATCATCTGACAATATCCATAAAAGTACAGCAGGAGTCTTGTGAGCTGAGAAGTAGGCCAAATCTCACACTTTTTTCAAAGTGTTTCACAGAAGTAGAAAATTCTTATGGTGATCGATAAGAATGGTAAGAAGAGAAAAAAATCGGTATGGTAAGAAGAGAAAAAAAATTAAGTACTGCAAGGCTCAATTTTTTAAAAATAGAATAGTCCAGTCACCATTTATTAAACATATGTACTAGGTGTTGTACAAAGTAAAATTTATTTTTAAATCAATTATACATATATGTACTATATGCATATATATATACATGCACAGTACATTTGATTTTAAAAACTATATTATAAAATAAGACTACTATCCATACTTACAGATTTAAAAGCAAAACCAAAACCCAAAAATATCCCATAAAATTAAGTAATTCAGATTGCTAGCTAGTGGCAAAGCTGAAAATCTCTAGTTTCAAACTTTTATTAGCTTCTAAATATAACACAGTTTAAAACTGACAGGCTCTTTTGACCTTAAACAAAATACCTATACTATATAGCATTATATTTCATTTTGGTTTTCTGTTTGTGTTTTTCCTAAAATAATAGCTGCATATTGAGCACCTTTTTACTGAAAGCACTATGCTAAATATTTATAAGCTTTCGTGATATTTTCTGTTAATCAAATTTCTTTGTAGACAGCCTTGTACATGTAGCAAACACTCTGATCACCTACCTCCTTACCATTCTGCCATCCCCCCCCCTTCTCCCTGACAAATCGCTCTCTCTCTCCTCCCCAACATGTACACGTTTATTCACGTGGTTTGTGGACCACTGAGATGAACCAGTACTCTGTGGACCCGTTAGCTTTGATGCTGTATCTGGCAGCCCAGTGGGCTCAGCAGAGAGAAAATATTTCATATTCATTATCTTCTTTTCATAGATTTCTATTCTAGACAGTGTGCTGATAGCAACCCATTTGACCTCAAGCTCACCATCTTGCCTTGTCCCTGAGTCCAAGGATTAGAGTTACATACATCACCATACTCAGCCCACCTACCTTTGAATAATTCCATATACTAAGTGTTACTACCTAGTCTGAATGACCCCATATAATAGGTGTTATTATCTAGTCTGCAGTCACTACTAAATATTCAACATTCACAGTAAACCACTTAGTTTTGGTTTGTGACTAAGTTTATATCATATTTTGTGTATTCATAGAAAAAGGTACCACAAAAGCCATTGTTCATAAAATTCAAATCAGATAATTATGCTGTAGGTACATGTTTTCAAAGCTAGACATTTAAGAAGATTATTGTCAGCTTAAGAGAGGTAACAATATTCCACAAAACTATCTTGGCACTCACAGAGATAAATAGAAAATGAGTGTGTGAGGGTGTGTGTGTGTGTGTGTGTGTGTGTGTGTGTGTGTGAGAGAGAGAGAGAGAGAGAGAGAGAGAGAGAACAAAAAGGGTTACATATTTCTAGAATTGCTGACGTTCTTCCAAGTAAAATAATTTTCAAATGATTCCTAATTTTATGGGAGCAAGTACAAAATAATAACATATCAGACTTTCTTGAGGAATATATACATATATGTGTGTGTATTTTAAAATATTTTATATTACAGATGACCACTCCTATACTTATCTTTTGTTTATCAAGATGTTAAAAGGCATTTGTTCTGAATCAACCATTCTTATATACAAATTTCAGCAGAAAACACATCACTTTAAAACCTGTAATCTATGTTTAAAACGCAGACAATTTGGGAATGGGGATAATCTTAACTAAAGGAACTCTGGGATTTATTAATACTTAGTAGTGGAAAGAATTGTTTTTACTTAGCCCAGAACAGCGTTCTCTTTTCTGCTTACTATTTCTTTGTTTGAGTGTTTATATGCATGTGCGGGGGTATATGTATGTATGTGTTCCTGTCTATGGAGGATAGAGGCCAACATCAAGTGTCTTCCTCAATCACTCAATCACTTATGTCTGAGACAGTCTCTGGTGGGACATTAGTGAACTGACAAGACATAGATGTTGGGACTCAAAATCAGATCTTTGTGCTCATGAGACACCCACTTTCAGACTGTCATCTCCACATACCCACATTATATCTTTATAAAATAACAAGCTGGCTGGAGATGTAGCTAAGTGGCAGAGTGCTTTCTCAGCACACACAGGGCTCTAGTTCAATTTCCAGACCCTGCAGGGGAGGTTGGGTGGGGTGGGAAGGGGATGTCAAGTCAGGGGTGATAGCACACACCAATAACCCCAAGTACTTGGGGGTTAGAGTCAGGAGACTCAGAAATACAAAGAGAATATTGGCTATTCAGGGAGTCTGAGGTCAGGCTGAGTTACCCAGGCTTTACCTTTAAACAAACAAGCAAACAAATAAATAAATGAGCTAGAGACTATGCAGTCAGCCATAATTGTACTATGAAAACACACAAACAGAAAAAAAAAAACCACAGTATTTATTTTAGAAATGTGTCTTAAACTTAAAGAAGGATTTTGGATCCATTTAAGTTTTAATTCCTGGTGGTGAATTAGAGAGAGGAGCCTGCTGCAGTACAGTGGGATGTGCCTAAGGCTGATGTTTGGCTGGGAGGCAGAACCATGGAGAAGCCCATGGGTTACAAATATGCTGTGATTTCTGATACTACTAAGGCATGATAATAAATACAGAAATGAAGTCATGCAGATCTACATTTTAATTATGTAGTAAAACACTTCCCAAAGGCACAAGCATCAATGGGTGTTAAACAAGAAATCTGAGGTATTCTCACCAATGAGCTCTAAAGCAGGCTTTAATTTTATCTGTGAAGGCTTATTAGATCATCTCTAGTGACTGACTTGCCTCCTGATGGCTTTTCTACCATGGGAACTGTGCAGAAATGGGAGAGGGTAATTTTCCTCCCGCATTCCTGAATGTCTCCACTGAGTGTCCTGCCTTAAACATGGGGGATTTTAGAGAGGAAAAACATTTGGAGAACGGAATAACCGCTCTACATTGCTTCCTATTGCTGAGATAAAACACCATGACCAAAAGCAACTTGTGGAGGAAAAACGCTTGTTTCACCTTATAAGTACAGGAAAGTCAGAGCAAGAACTGAAGGCAGGAACTGAAGCAGAAGCCACAGAGGAGTGCTGCTTCTTGGCTTGCTCTCCGTGTTCAGTCCACTTTCTTATATAAGCCAGAGCCACCTGGCCCATGTTGGTACAAGCCCGCAGTGGTCTGGGCCACATCAAACATTAAGGAAGAAAATGCCCCATAGTTCTGCCTACAGACCTAACTGATGGAGGCATTTTCTGAGTTGAACTTTTCCCCAATGGCCCTGGCCTGTGTCAAGTTGACAGAACAAACAAACAAACAAAACAAAGCAAAACAAAAAAACCTAGCACAATGGCATACTCATAGACCCTTTAACATATTCAAGTTATGTATAACCAAGAACCACTACAACAATCATTTTCAAACTAGAGCAGAATCACTTTAAAAAGAAACAGATAAGACAAATGGAAACAGAGTCCTGGCAAAAGTTCCAGTTATGCTAGTGTGAGATATTATCAGGGCGTGCCCATGGGTAAAGCCTGGCATTAGGGAGGGTATGGGTGCCAGAGTTGGTTGAAGGGAACCACTGCTCTGAGGCCTTCTTAGTTGTTACACATATAGAAGCCCACAGGTGTCAAGCACTTGTGCATAAAGAAGCAAACTGAAGGTTACCTGGAAATCTTCTGATTATTTGACACAAGCCGTCTTTTCTGCAAAGCTGAGGCTGTATTTCTGGTAATACATTTACCTGAAAGAATCAAAAAGATCTTAGTGATTTAAGTGTTCGAAAATAATGATGCCAGGGGAGGAATGGAAGAGAGAGAGAGAGAGAGAGAGAGAGAGAGAGAGAGAGAGAGAGAGAGAGAGAGAGAGAGACAGCTGTAGATATTAATCATCCTCGCCTGCATCCACATCCAAGGGTAAAAAGCCTACAAGTGAACACTCGAATCAAGAATGATGAAGTAGCTGATTTGACTACATGAAATAAAAATGTGCCCTCGGAAATCTTCAAAATATTTGGGGATAGCTTGGGAAACCTTTTTATTTCAAAGATATCATAGTTGATAGACATAAAAAAGACATACTTATGTCAAATATAGTAACATAGCTCCATAGTTGCACATGGCAAAAATAGTGCTAAAGGACTAGAAAGCTGTGTAACAAAGTTCCAAAGGCCACAGGAACTTGGACCACTCAGCTTGTCAGTTAGTGCCACGCCTGTCTCACCATCTCACATACAGTCTTTATTTCATAATGAAGGACATGATTGCTTCACCTATTTAAAGAACAGAAACCATTCTAACAAGTTTAATTTCTCTCCTCTTGTGACTTTACAGTGTGATTAACTAGCTGCATCAACTGTATCTCAGAACTAAAACCAAATATGGCTAAACCTTGTTAAATTGGAGAGAGAGATCTGTTTAAATTAGCTTGAAGCTCGGATTTATTCTTGAGGCATTATTGATTACTTTCAAATTAATTCACTCTTTCCCAATAAAGTATTACAGTTTCTTCAACATGTCCTGCTGGCATGACTAGATAAAACTTAACTGTGTTAGAGCAAACAGGGGAGAGAGCCATGGGCACAGTCCCAATTCTGCACTTGATAGAATCCTGATCTTGAGCACAGTCTGCTCATTTGCTCTCAGTTTCTTTTCTTGTACAATAAAGCATGTAAAGCCTTGGGTATCTAAGTTTCACTTTGATCAATTCTAAAATAAGACATAGCTTTTCCCTAATGAGTCATTTAAAGTGCTTGGACCCAGTCTGATTAAATCCTCCTTGACACTTGGAATTGTATTCATGTATTCATTTATTCAGCAGACCCTCTGCTGTCCAAGTATAGCTCTCAGGAGAACAAGCCCCAGCCCTGGTCCTGTAAGCGGACCCACAGCACTGTACCTCAACACGGGCAGCATTCCTTAGCGCAGCGCTCTGTGCAGTCTAGGACATGCCAAAGGCTACCGCACTTTCGTGTATTTGCTCTAAAAACTGAGGGAAAGCTGTCAGTGTGGGATGCTTACAGTTTTAGGGTTGTCTTCACTTCTCAAATTCAAAAATGGGTAAGCTTAGAGGCTCAGTGTAAGGAAACAAGGATTTTCCTAAAGCCCTGGCTCACCAGTCTAGAATTATAAAGACACGCTGGAGAGGCAAGCAGAGGGCTGAGAAAGCATGGGGAGGCTGTAACAGATATATTTTTTTTCCATTTTAAGTTACACATAATGTATTTTTCTAAGATTGTGCAAAGCTTCAGATGACAAAAAATGGAAACATTTGTTCTTATGTAAGGCAAAATCACTCAGTCGCTAACAATTTCATAGACTTTTTAATGAAGAAGGATCCCGAAAGTGACCAAATGCTAGAGAAGCAGCATTGAGGTAGTTACATGGACCAGCACAGGTCTGCTCTAATTGTTTAAAGTCTCAGGGTGCATGCACTGCTACTGTGGAAGCCTAGCACTGGTTCTCCTCTCCTGCCTTATCAGGAGAGGACAGAAGACTCCCGACTCAAAGGACACTTTGCTAGCACAGATTTCATCTCAGAGCGCTGACTTCATGTGGAGCAATGGACCCGAAAGACTTCAGACAAACGTTTCCCAAAGGCAAACAAACCCAAGGAAGCACAGTTTCACACTTCTGGCTTTTTTGTTCCTTTCCTCCACCTGATGATTTCCTGTCACTCTATTCTCCAGAGTGTGGCTCCTGCCTAACTGTGGTGACATGACCACCATGACATGCGACACCAAAGATGCCACCTCCCTTCAGCTTAGGAAGTGAACACAAAACTGAGCTGGCCAACTGGGCAAAAGATGTGGACCATTTAAGCACGGTGCACCACACATTTGTTGCAAATCAATTACGTCACATATTTGACTGGTGAAGCTAACAATGCTCTCTCATATTCTAGTGAGTTTTGCTTTAATGTCTATTATAAAATATAGGAGACTTGCATCACTACCTAGCAGAATACTGTAGAAGGAGTTTTATCTGAATTAGCTAACTTATATGGTAAGCTTCTCCACTGTGACATTGCAACAACCATTTTAATAATATTTCTTTTTAAATTGTGTGTTATATGTGTGTGTGTTCATGTGCAGGGAGGTGCCAGTGTGTGTGTGGGGGAACAGTGCCCATGTACACATATGTTCATGTATGTAGAGGTCGAAAAGCTAACCTGAATACCATCTTTGGGAATGCCATTCACCTTTTTTGACACAAAGTATCTTATTGGCCAATGTGCCCCAGTGCTGACATGACAAGGGCATGGCCCTTTACCAGACATTTATATGTGGGCTCAAGGGGTCAAGCTGATTCTTCCACTTGGCACTTAAATGCTTTGTTGATTGAAATATTCCTCAGCCACTAAATAACCTTTATATTTTAAAAGAACAGTTTTGGGTTCACTTGGACAGAAGTTATATACATTTCTACAATCAATATCAATGTTCTAAAGTAAATATTATATTTACTATAATTAATATACAATTATCAAACAAAACTCACTTTCAATAAACTTTTTACTCTTGCTTATAGATATGTGTGTGAATGCATGTGTGTGTGTGTATGTGTATTCATGTTAACATGTGTGAACATTTTGTATGAGGTTAAATTCTCTCTATACATATAGTTTGTATATATCTATCTATCTATATCTATCTATCTATCTATCTATCTATCTATCTATCTATCTATAGAGAGAGAAGTAAAGATACACTACAGTTTTTCTTTCCATAGCATGAAACCCCTTTCACAAGATTAGAAAGTATATATAAAGTGGTAATAACTTTCACTACTGGGATAGTTTTTAAAGCTAGGAAAACAGAAACATGCACCTTAAAAATATTTCAATTCCCAAATACACCTCCGTAAACTTATTCTGTAATGAAATGAACCTAAATTGTTTCTATTGCAAATTATCATGAGCAAAAGTAAAAATCAGAACCGGGGAGTGACCCAATTGATAGCCAGAGGCCAGCTCCCAACCCCCATGTTAAAGGCCAGGCAGATGCTGCTGCCCTCCTGGAATCCCAGCCCTGGGGAGGGAAGCTAGACTGTCTGCAGCTGGAGTGCCAGGGGTTCAGCAAGCGACATTCCATGATAAATAAAACAGAGGTCAACTGAGAAAGACACCATGCGCAGATACATGTACACATGTGTGCTCACAGTTTTGACGTGCACACGCACAGTCGCACACACATACACACAGGTACATGTACACACACACACAAGCAAAAGAGAAATCAAAAGTCTGACTTCTGTTGAGGCATCTTTTCATTCAAAAAGAGCAAAGCCATTATACGAACCGCATAAACTTAAAAAAATGAAATGCTCGCAAATTAAAGAGGATGAACATTTAAAGTAGGAATGCTTAAAAGGAATAAAAAGTAGACGGGAAGTTCTTTTCTGGTCACTCCAAAATGGAGCACGACATAAACACCGCTGGAGCTTAGGGAATATTCTTTGTGCTCACTGTATCCATAGGACGATCATGCCTCTCATTTTGTTGAGATTTAGACCTTCTCCTAAGGTTCTTCAAGGTCATCAACAAGGAAAATAATTAACATAAAAAGACGAGGCGAGCCAGCTAGTTGGAGAAAGCAAAGTCTTTCTCTTCTGCCTTCCAGACATAATCACCCTTCCATCAAAGTAACAAGGAAATGACCCGCGTGCTTTGCAGGGAGAACCCTGTTGAAAGTTCTCAGTGATCCACGTCCTGAAATCACCATCTGGTTTTAGTGACTGCTAATCCCACAAACATTCAAAGCTAGGAATGAACTCCTTTGCTTCTGAAACCCTAGCACCCATCTGCTTGAGGTGAGAACCCCAGCTAGTGACGGTAGTTAGTTTTCTCTGTAGAGGGCCTCCCTTCACAGAATCTCATGGGTAAGCCTGCTTTTAAATCCGTGTTTCTGTCCTTCATTTGAGCCATTCACTCATTCATTCTTTCTCTGTTACCAAATGATTGTTTTCACCCATCGCTGAATTTGCAAAGTTTTAATTCCTAATCCTATTGGGTACCCTTCCTACTGCCCTACAAAGTGGTTGGCAATTCTGCAACAACCCCAGCAAATGTGACAGGGATTCTGTCTGGAATATGTTGTGCACATCAATCATGGTTCATAAGGCTTCAAATTACCTATTCGCACCCGATGAAGTTATCTACATGTGTCACTGAGAATTCTTTTTTTTTAACAGTTCTCGTTGGGCAAGGCCGTCAGAACAGTGCCTAAGTACTTGATTTGAAAGTTTCTCTGATTGAGAAAACGGGCATTTGAAATCAGACTTCCTGCGTGTGGGCCCTTATTATTTCTTTCATTAGCTAAGCGGCCTTAGGCAACACCCTTAGCCTCTCTCTGCTACTGTCTCTTCTGCTGTAAGGAAAGTGTACCAATATACATGGAAATGCTCACAGTGGTGATTGGTGTAGAGAAAAACTGCACAGGTGTTAGCTACTGTTACTTCTCATTGCTGTCCTCACCACCCCCACTCACTGCTGCCCACCTCCTCCAGTTCCCCCTCATCTGCCTCAGTCATTTCAGTAACTGGCTTCCTTCATTTGGCCATTGCGTCTGAAGTGCGTACTTCAATAGAGCTGCCAGAGCAAAGCCTGTAAACCGTCAATGGGACTCGTTGCTCCTCCACACAAAACCTTCCATCAACCTTCCGCTTCAACGAGAACAAAATCTCTGGTAATTGCAAGGGTGTCCATGTCACCACATGTAAGACTTCACTCCAGGAACATTTCTACCCTCTGCTCCTGCTGCACTAACTTTCCTCCAGTCATAAGGGGAATCTCCGTGTTCTTAAACATACAAGATAGACTGACGGCTCATCATTTAAAGGAACTTCCAGAGGAGCCAATTTCAATTCCCAGCCCCCACGTGGTGGTCCTGTAACTGCCGTCCTTAAGGAGCCGACTCCCTCTTCTGGCCTCTGCAGGTACTGTGAGTACATGGTGCAGAGACATTCGTGGAGGCAAACTAGGAAGGTGGTGGTTTGAATGAGTGGCTTCCAAGGGGTCATACGGACAGGTTGGGAAATCATTAGGCATGGCCTTTTTGGAGAAGGTGTGCCACTGCGGGCTGATATCTTGTTTCAAAAGCCCACTCCGGGCCTCGTCTCCCTCACTGGCCTCTAAATGTTAGAACAGATGTGAGCGCCCGCTCCAGCGCCCGGCTTGCCTGCCTGCCCTCTGACACGACGATCACGCATGAGCTCGCTCGCACCCTGAACCTGTAAGCAAGCCCCCAGTTAGATGCTGTCTTTTGGAAATTGTCTTAGTCATGGTGTCTTTTCACGGCATTAGAAAATAACTACAACACCCACAAACTTAAAAAAAAAATCCTGGAAACAAAATACAAAACAAACAACAAAACAAGACAAACAGAGGAAAACAAGACGCCCTCCTTTTACCTGATGCCCGTTTCTCCTTTCCCGTGTGTCTGGAGTTCTCAGCAGTGCCACTGGCTCCAGGACCTCATGGTCTTCCGGGCTGGACTCAAATGTCAGGTTTTAAGAGTATGGGGGTTATTTGACAGGGTTTCTCTAGTAGGCCTGGCTGTTTTGGAACTCACTCTGTAGGTTAGGCTAGCCTTGAACCCAGGGATCCCCCTGTCTCTGCCTCCTAAGCACTGGGAACAAAGACTTACATACCCACGTGAGACTTTAGTTTTTCGATAAAAGGAACTCAGACATTGATAGAAATATATCTTCCTTATAGAAGATTTGCACATAATCATTACCAAAGGATTGGGGAAAGAGGAAATGACCATTAAAATGGGTAATACTGATAACTGCTGGGATCCATGACTAGATGTTAATGTTGGTGTCCCAAAGTTTGCAAACAAAGCAAAATATTTGCACAATGTCAAAGTATCACATCCCAAATATTTACCAGAGCGAAGGAAAACGTGCTAATTCCTCAGTGGATGGAGGCAGCAGACAGGGCCTATGCCGGGTGACAAGGGAAAGAAGCCCCAAGAGTGCTCTGTAGCTCCTGATACTTAAAACTGCAAACGACAGAATCTCTTCTGTGGCTCTCTGAGTCGCTGGGACAAAAAGATGACCACGGCCACGGATCGTATAAAAGGAATTGTTTATTGGGTGCTCACAGTTTCAGAGGATAAGTTTATGAACATCATGGCAGAGAGCACGGCGGCAGGCAGGCAGGCAGGCATGGTGCTTGAGCAGCAGCTGAGTGCTCACACACAGATCCTCCATGCAGATGGCAGGAGAGTGAGACTAGACCTAGCATGGGCTTTTGAAACCTCAAAGCCTGCCCCAGTGACACACCTCCCCCAACCTGGCCACACCTCCTGTCTTTCTTAAGCAGTTCCACAAACAAGGAGCCAAGTATTTGAATCTGTGAGCCCATGAGGGCCATTCTCATGCAACCAATCACAGCAGCATTCTTACGAAAGAAAAACTCCCTCCTGTAACTTTGTGAGAAAACATCAAATAAATCCAATCCAGGGGCATTCTATGGAATACTTAACCCTCTTTCTTCAGAAACATCAGTTCCGGAGGGGAAGAAAGGACTGAGAAACACCCAGACAGATTGAAGCTGCATCTAACAAGGGTACTGCATTGGACCCCGGTATGGAGAAGTGACATAAGTTTTAAAAAGAGGCAAAATCTAGTACTGCCTACAAGTCTGTGAATAGTCTGAGTTGATGCTAATTTACTGTTTCGGATAAATGTATCATGCTTGTATATTTTGCTAAGCTTAGAGCAAAATTAGTAAAGGTACATGGGGAAACGTTATACTAGTTCCATATTTTTTCTGCACTTCTAAAAAAATTATTCTTTGAATTTAAAACTATGAAGCAGGAATCTCAGCATGATAGACACTGTGATTTGTAACCCCTCCCTTCCCCCCACAAACACACAAACTCAGCATCTCTGCTATTCTTCTTGGTTTGGCCTCATTACAAAATCTCCTGTAACTTTCTTGAGAATTTAAAGTTGGTGTCTAAAGCCTTCATATATTAGGAAAAGGCACTGAAGACTATAGAGATTAAATAATGTGAAAAATCCTTTAGGAGGTATGCCATAGAGCAGGAGTTTATCATGAAAGACCTTGGTCCCAGAAACCTTGGGGCTTCTCAGCTTTGACACTATCAGTTTATTGGGCTTCGTTATTCTTAGTTGTGGACATTATCCAGTTTAGCAGCATCCTTGGCTTTGGCCAATAGATATCAGTAGTACATTTTCTTCTGTTTGTAACAAGCAAAGAATCTCTCTAGATCTTGGCAAGGAGACAAAGCCCCTCCTTATTGAAAATCAGTGAGGTAGAGAGGAGTGAAAATGGGCATTCTAGGGGTTAGGGGGCACAGGAAAGGTGTGTGACAAAACTCAGCATAGGTGTTTAGGAAAAGATAATTAGTTTATTATCACTTAGTACTACCCTGGAGCTAAATGGAGGTAAGAGGAGAATGCTATTGGGTACACTCCGGACCCAGAGAACCTCTGACAGCTAACTGTGCTAAGCAAGCCCTTTCTGTCCTCCAGACCTCCCCTCCTGCTGATCCCAGCAGGCTGATTTTCATGGATGGCATCACAGAGCTTCTTGCCTCTTGATTAGCAGTTATGTTGGACCAATGGGAGCAGCGGAGGGGGCCTGGAGGGCTGGAGGAGAGCAGGCTTGGATCTTATGCTCTCTGCAGGCCTGTGGTCTGGTACAACTACATCTCATTAAGTTAACAACTCCTTCCCGGCAGAGCCGATGTCTTGGCTCCTGCTCTCAGTGGCTCAGGGCTGCTGCCTTCCTTCTGCATACTTCTCTTGTGACCAGGAGAGGTAAAATCTTAGCCTCTTGCTAATTCCTAGGGGCCCTGCCATCATTGTTGTTGTGGTTAGTGTTTCTTTCACCCCGTCCAATCTTCTGCTTTTTTTTTTTTTTTAAATTAGTTTCTCTGCAATTCTACCCTTTAAAGTAGGCTAGAATTCTGAGACAGAGAGTTACAGACTATTTGGGGATCCTGTGCTTCAGCACTGCACTACTATGTAAACAGGACAGGGAAAATGGCGATGGGGAGTGGCTTGAGGATGAAGGCCTGATCTTAATCTAAGCAGTGACCGGGTAGTTGCTTATGCTTACAACTGGCCAGGCAGAGGTCTGCGGAGCTGCAGTCTGAGGCATTAATGGGGCACTTAAGCCAGGTGCACAGGCACGGCAAGCCTGCAGCCTGGGAGAGGGCTCTGAAGATGCAGATCTGAGAATCTTTCACTAAAAATGAGGGTTGAAATGCAGGGAGTGGCGTTCTAAAGCGTAATCGAGACATGTGGTGAAAACACACGGAATGACTGTGATTACAGTAATGACAGAGTTTCCAGGCCAGTGAAAGAAGAGAGGGAGCAGTAAGAGAAGCGGACAGGGAGGGAAGGTGGTGAGGAAAAAGAAGTAGCAGGAGGAGGGAGAGGAGGGAGGAGGAGAAATGGAAAGGAGAAAGCATTACAGGTATTCAAAGGTCTCAGCATTGAGATGAGGGAGGAGGGGAGAGGGGTGTGAGAGGAAGACTTTTACAAGTTCAAGGCCAGCCTAGACTACATAGTGAGTTCAAGGCCAAACCTTGGCTTCTTCAAAACAAAACAAACAAACAAACAAACCAAAGGAAGGGGCTCTGCCCAAAGGCCAAAGAAGTAAAAACTCACATTAAAAAAAAAATTACAAGAAAAATGAAATTGTTTGGACCTTACTCGCCATTATGTCATCAGGGTAGGTTATTGCAACTCCAACTAGCAGATGAAAAAAATAACTTGGTTTTGGTGCTTTCCTCACAGTCTTGTTGTAAGTAGTGACAATATGTAACTAATCTAGTGTGATGACTAACATATTGGACAAGTTTTTTCATTTCATCTTCACTTAGGGAGAGTTCACACAGTGTAGACAGTAAACACTGTCTACAGTGTTTTTTTTTTTAATATGATGTTCTAGTTTCCTTTGTGTTGCTGTGATAAAACTCTCCACCCAGAAAACAACCTTGGGAGAAGAGCATTTCCTTAAGCTTATGCTTCCGTGTCGAAGTCACTGAAGGAAGTCAGGGTGAGAATTCAAGCAGGGTGGGAGCGTGAAGCAGGAACCGTGGCACCGTGTTGCTTCCTGTGCTTCATGCTCTGCCTAGCTCATGGGCTTGTGCTTTGCCAGCTTTCTAATACAACTCATGACCTCCTGTCTAGAGATCCTGCAGCCTGGAGTAGACTAGGGCCTCCTGTATAAATTAATATTCAGAATAGTCCTTTGCACACATGCATAGAGGCCAATCTGACTCATGTAAGTCTTCAGTCAAGGCTTTCCTTCCTCTGGTATGCCTCTAGGCTGGGTCAGTATGACCACTGAAGCTGACTAGGAAATGTATGAAGTTTGATAAAGTCCATACAATGATACAGAAAATATTTTTCTCCTATGAGTCAGCAAATTGAGGATGAGCATGAAATAAGCTATGTAATCCCAGGTTAAGTTTGTGTCCTATCAAGTTAAAAACAAACAAACAAAAAAAACGAAAGAAAGAAAGAAAAAGAAAGAAAACAGTATTGGTAACAGCTCAAGCTGGGGGGAATTATTTTAAGACAAACAAACGACAAACCCCAAATCTGTTCTGTATTACATGTTGAAGAATAAGTCACAGCATTGCTTTATTTTCAGTGTTCGCAGAGGCTCCTAGGGAAAGAGGTTAGTCACTGGCTTGTTATGGGAACCTGGTAGAATGTCTGGGAAGGGTGGTTTCACTAGAGGAAGTTGGACCATTACGAACAAGCTGTTGAGGGGATATTTGGACCCTGGCCATTTCCTTCCTCTGTCTTGTTGCTTCCTGGATACCACAAGGCAAGCACTTTCCTTGACCACACACTCCCCTTCACCAAGCATATGCACCAAGTCAGCCAGGCCAAGTGACCATAGCCTTAAACTCTGAAACTGTGAGTCAAAGGTAGAGCTTTTCTCTTTATATGCTGGTTTTTCCCAGGTATTTTGTTATAGTGCCAGAAAGCTAATTAACTCGTCTTGAAACTTTTCCCAAAGATACAGAGCTTCCAATTTTTCAAGAATTAAAAACAATAATATATGGACCCCAAATGGTCTGTTTTTAAAATTAAAATGATCTGTCAGGCTGATAAAAGGTGTTTATACTTTGACGGACTTTACCTTTTGGTGTAGACTGAGCCGACACATGTGCTCCCTGGGCAGGCAGGGTTTACCACCAGCTTTCCCAGAAGGCAGGCAAATGAGCAGATCCCAGGAGTTCAAGTCACCTAAAAACATTAAACAACATTCAGCTCCTTCCGGTAAAGACTCATCACTTAAACCTTAAAGCACAAGCAAGCCTGTTTATAGCAAAATGTTAATACACAGAATGCAAAAATTCAACTTTGTCTGACTCAAGACTTTAATGTTTTATATTTAGCATAGTAATCTAGCAAAAAATCAGATAATGAATATTTATAAAATACTTTGAAAAACTACAATTAGAATATATATAAAGTATCTTAGTTTTAAAAAAATTATAAGACTTCTAACAGAAAAAGAAAATACTGGCATAAAGTAAAATTAATAAAAATTTGAAAGGTTTCATGAAAAATGAATCTGTGGTCTAGTTAAAGATGGGTTCAAAGTTTAGAACACAATATAAAGTGAAGCAACTAATATTTCAGCTTTTACCAAGGACAAAATCCTTTGGCAATAAGTCATACACCCTGCCACTGTAACTTGTCAACTTAGAGGAGGGAATTCTGGCTCACAGGTTATCATTTATGGGTACATAGGAATGTGTCTTCATTGATTTTTCTGTGTGTATGTTTGTGTGATACGTGTGTATAGCATATGTACACAAGTGTGTGTGTGTATGTGTGTGTGTGTGTGTGTATGTGCATAAGTTTCATGCTTATTCCTTTGAGACCAGGTCTCACACTGAGCCTGGAGCTGTGCTCACAGCTGGAGAACTCCAGTGGTCCTCCTGTCTCTTCTGATACAACACTGCTTTATAAGGAGTGGCCACCTTCCACTTTTTCTCTCTTTTTTTTTCTTTTTTTCTTTTTGAAGTGTGTGAATAATGTGTGATTAATATAAAAATTAATAATAAAAAATATTGGGGGAATGGACAATCCCTGATAGATTAGTAAATGCATCACCTCTCAGAGAAAGACAAACAGAAGAATTGTGTACCAATTGTTAGTGATATAGGTAATAATAAAACACATACATCAAGAATAATCAAGATGGAGGGAAGCTCAAAAAGCAAACTAGCATAGTTTGAGAAATTTCCCCAACTTTTGGAAAATTAACTTTAAAAATATTTTCTGTGCACATCGTCTCCCCTATAAATCATGAGGCTAACATTCTTTCAGTAAATTTTAAACTCGAAAGTCAACATTCATCTCCTATATCATCCATAAAGACTTCCAAAAAAGTTGGGAGGCAACAAGATTGTCCAAAGCCCTCTCAATTCATTTTTTTTTTCCAGAAGAATTTCCCATGTAGAAACATCACACTTCCAAAGAGTGGCTGAACAAATGAAAGAACTAATAAGAGAGATGAATCTATAATTAGCAGTGAAGTTTCACTCTTTGCCAACCAAGTACTTTTTCATTTGACAAGCCCTGTGCAGTCTGCAGTATGTTTTTAGCTGTCTTATTGCCAGAAGGGAAAACTTCCTGGCTAACAGTGACCCAAACAACTGAACTCATCCCACAACTGTGCTGTTGGCTTGTTCATGAAGATACTGACAGACAACACAGCAGTTCAAAGAAGGCAGGGTCAATTCAGCAGATGAGCTGGGCTAGGGAATCTTGTCCACGCAACAGCAGCCAAGCCTCAGGCTTGGGAGACAGAGGCTGCTGTATACACCCTCACTTTGAAGACAATTTCAGACCAGTTCCTGGAGCTGCAACCAGACCCAGAGCAATGTTTCTAATCCTCTATTTTGAACATGCAGCTGGCTTTGTCAGCCAACATCATTTGATTTGAATTCAAAGAGAAATACAATGCGTTTTTTATTTCCTATAATGTGTAGTTCAGGAAATAGTGAAACCGAGGAGGGGGGAACACTTGTCATAAGATCCCAACTAAATATTTTAAGAAGATAAGGATATGCAAACAGAGAGGAATTTGAAATTAAGGACTGCATTGTTTGGCTTATAAAACCAGAGTATATTTTGAATTCCTCTGAGGCATGCTTCCTCTGATGTTGCAAGCACACACACAGTGTCTATAGTTGGTAGAAAGAAAAACATGTTCAGTGATAAACATTTAAAATTGGGAGACACATTTAAATAATTCAAAGCAATTCATTAAGAACTTTCAGTGAGTAGCACTTTGTTCTAGACATATGAAAAATGGAAAGAAAAAAAGCAGGCAGTAAGTGCCCTCAGCAATCTGTCTGAGGGGTCTAAAACATTAAAAATAATTTAGGATATCATAAAATATTACACAGTCTCTTGGCATTCATAAGGTGACCCCTCGTCCCTCAAAAATATTCAATTAATATTTTAACTTAAAATGAATAATTCAAAGAAGGCTCATAGCCCTTCAATGTTCTCTTAAAATGAAGTAAAGTGAAACAGGAATTTCAAGAGATGTCTTCGTATACTTCTTCCCTAATTATTGCTACCACGCGTCCAACAGTGTTGATAGCTCCGTTCAAAATTCCTTTTTCCTTTGTTGAATTCTATGCCAACCTCCCAATCCTTTATAGGTTAAATATTTGGTAATATTTTTATTTTTATCTGCATTTCTTTCTCTGGTTCAGGACTCAACTCTCTCTTCCAACACTTGCTACCCTTCCCCTCTTTTCAAAGAAGAGCTTTACTTGTTTCAGGAGACCTAATGCGTGTTCAAATTTGGCAAAAAAACAAAAACAAAAACAAAAAAAACACTTAAGAGTCATATTGATAACCATAAACTTTGACAACAGAGCAAAGGGCATTTACTAAGTACATCGAATCACCAAATTAGCCTTGGAGAGTTTCAGGTACAAATTTCTATGTTAGTAGTACTTCAAACTAGTGCAATATTTGGGGGCCTCCGGAGCTGCCACCATTCACCAGAGGACAATAATAGCCACTGGCAGACACATGCCCAGAATCCACAGCAGAGCACAAAAGTGAGAGGCAGGAGGCAAGCCCATCCCTTGAATGGATTATCTTTGGCCAGGACAGTATGAATTTGGCAGGCAGGTATTTGCCAGATGTTGCAAATGTCAGCTAAATCACATCTGAACGGATTTCAGTCATTTAGGGAAATTGTATACAGAACTATATCTTTGAAGGCATCAACGACTTCATGGAGGTGCCTAGGAGTTCTCTACCTAGTTGTTCCCACTTGCATCTAGCCACAACAATTTTATACCTGCTGTAAAAAATCTGGTATACCCATATTTCATCAATCAGTCATTTGACAAACTGATATTCTCATTTTAGCTTATAAGGAATTAAATATGTTCAGTAGCTAAGTTGAGAGGACTTAAGGAAATTGATATTTAGTCAGTTGGTGGTAGACAGATGTCTGAATATCTGTTTGATGTCTAGATTTAGCAAGTCTGGCTCAAGAATGAGAAAGCTTATTCTAACTCCACTACATTTTATTAGCTGTGTTAAAGTTGTTAAAGACTGAAGTATGACCTGTCATGGTCTTCCTTCCTCTCAGAGCCTAGAAATGCCAAGAGAGATTTATGACCATGTTTTCTTCACATCGGGTGCTGAACCTGCTCACAATCATTCCTTTTCTTTAAAAAAATTTTATTATTTTATAGCCATTAAAATCCAAGCTAACAATGAAAAATGTAAGTCATCCTTTTTAGGCTGGCCCATGGCCCCTCACAACCTCACTTTTGACTCTGCACAAATGCTTTCCAAGGGTTGTTATCTCAGTCTTAACTGGCCCAGCAGAGACTCTCTTTAGGCAATGAGCAAACATTATACCCTTTTAAATGCTTTTCTTGATCTGTTTCTTCCATATCTAGAGATAGAAGAACTAAGAAATCAATTGTGGGTTTGAGTTAAAACAAAAAAGCAGGCAAGAAACTCCTTGGTGAATTTGATGGTTCCTTGAGTTGCTAACCTAAAGAAAAACTGGTTGTATATGGTTTAGAATGCTAAATTGGAAATAAGATTACAAATATACAATGAATATATATATGTATATTATATATATATCTATATATTATATGTATCTATATACATATATGCTAGTTTAAATTAGAATGGCTCCCACAGGCACATATGTTTAAATATATAGTTTCCAGTTGGTAGAACTATTTGCGAAGGATTAGGGGGTATGGCGTTGTTGATGGAAGTATTTCACTGTGTTCAGGTGCCATATCTGATGTGCTCTCTCTGTCTCATAGTTGTGCCTCAAGATGTAAGTTCTCAGTTGTTCCTGCCACCAAGCTTTTCTCTCTTGCATCATAGACTCTAACCTTCTGAAGTGATACGCCCATTATACAATGTCTTGGTCATGGTGCTTTAAAGTACACAAAAATACTTCAGATAGGTAATAAGTAAAGATAGAAATGACTAAAAATTCTTCTAAGATTTATTATTATTACTATTAGTAGTAGTGTGTGTGCATGTATGTATGCATGCATGCAAATGCCCTCAAAAGCCAAAAGAGGGCATGGGATACCCAGGAGCTAGACTTACAGTTCTTTCTAAGAACCCCAACATGGGCTGGGGAACCAAACTCTAGCTCTCTGCAAGAGCATCAAGCACCAAGCCCCAACAGTTAGGAATTCTTGAGTACTCATAATGCTCCTCATAGTCTTATAAGTATTTGTATTAATTAAATTTTCATACAGGATTCTAAACTGGATATGAATGTTCTGAGAAGCACAGAAGGACTAGGTAATTTGCCCAACAGCTTCCATCTAGCTAATAGACTTGGGCTGGAAGCCTAAGTCTAAAGGCCATGATCTTCACACAGTTAGCCTCTTAAAACACAGGGAAGCCACAGAGAAATGTAGCTCTAGATGCCACATATATATTAATTTATGTAGTACTTATGACAACTGTGTGGGCTAGAAACAAGGATTGCACATACCTTAGAAATAAAGAAGACAGACACACACAACTTATCTAGCTTTGGTATTTTTTTAATTACTACCTAGTATGTCTATTTCCCTCTGGAAACTTGGAGGAAAGAATGACTGTAGCAGGTATCATCAGGCACTCCTAGATCCTCACACAGCACTAAAACCATTGTTAGTAATGGTGTTGGCAACTGAACTCTTAAATCTCCCTCTGTGAAAGAACCTAGTCCTCAATCACCCATGTATTCAGAAATCACACGCAGTAACTTGGCTTCCACCTAGTTTCAAAAATAAATTTTCTAAAAGTTCCTTAGACTATTTTTGTAGGTGACTAACAGTGTTTCTTTTCCTATCACAATGAAACCAGAGAACCATGAATTAGACTAGCCAAGGTCTTAAATAGAGAGGTCGTAGGGTAGAGTGCTAGAAAAAAAGGAAAAAGAAAAACAGGATGTGCACGTCCCATTCCCCCAGCTCAGAATTACAAAACCATGAACACTCTGCAGGCGCCTCCTCCCAGCCCATGTTCATTGCCACACTACCACAGGGCTTGCTGTGCGAGATGAAGATGTCACATACAACTTGAGAAGGAGGTGTGAAGGTCCACATGTATTAACTCACATATACATAGACATTGTGCATCGTTTACTTCCTTCTCAAATCCTGCTCAGAAAGCAATGGCATCTCAATTTTCAACAAGATTTTTTTTTTTTTTTTTAATCAAGAGTCTACCGTAAGGAGTGAGGCTGACTTTAGATCATTTCCGTCTTCCACAGGCAGGCTGCCATGAAAAGCAAACAATTGTTTCCTGGTTCACAAATAACTTCCCTCCTTGATAAAATCTGCAGGATTGGTAATCTAATCCGGAGTTTAGAGCACTGTGAGATAGTGCTGTTCTGGCTAGTACCATGTGCACAGAAACTCTTTATTCTCAAGGACGGAGAACTTCACATGCTGGAAACAAAACAGACCAAGAGAAACAAACATCCCTCTCACACACACACCTGCTTTAAATATTTACAATATCTCTTTATAATATGTAAAGCTAGTTCACTCCTCTCCCTGTATTGCTCTTCTTTTTGCAACTAAGTTGAAAAATTCTTGCAAAACAAAACAAACAAACAAACAAACAAAAACCCCTTACTTTCCCTGTATCCTATCCTGGTGCAGTACATTTTTAGGCACATTTAAAATTTGTTGATAAATTCCAGTCTAGACTTGATCCCATCTCAATATTATTATTTTCAAATATCTACATCTTCTTTCCAATCTCTCAAGTTGCATAAACTCATTCTATTCTAAACATTCAACCTGATTTTGATTACAGATCAGTAACATGTCCCTCATAATTGACTTTATTTGGTGCTGTTCTTACAGAAAAGGGATACTCATCTTTTTCTGTTTTCTTTTTTATTATTATTAATTATTTTTATTTTTTCACAATTCAGTCATTATATATCCTGATTGAAGCCCCCTCCCTCAGTTCCTCCTGGTCCCACTATCTCTCCCTATTTCCCCCTATCCCCTTCCCCTAGTCAACTGAAAGGGAAGTTCTCCTCCTCTGCCATCTGCCCATAGCTTATCAAGTCTCATCAGGACTGCCTGGATCCTCTTCCTCTGTGGCCTGGCAAGGCGGCATCACGAGCGGCGAGTGACCAAAGAACAGACAACCAAGTTCCTGACAGAGGCAGCCCCTGCCCCCCTCACTCTGAGATCCGCGTGGAGACTGGGCTGCCAATCGGCCACATCTGAGCAGGGGCAGGGAGAGGGATATCTAGGTCCTCTCCATGCACAGCCCTGGCATGGAGGGGAGTAGGTGTTCCTAGGTAAATGATTTCAGAATTTAGCACTAACTTTGCGGAAAACATTCAACAGGAGCTTGTTATCCTTAATAAATTGAACAATAAGATCACAAAATGTAACTCAGGCGGGTCCTTCCCTCTATGAGTCTGTGTGTTTTGGTTCCATATCCCTTCAGAGCTGAAGCTGAACCTCTGTGTCTCAGAACAGAATTTCCAAAGCAATTCCTTACTTGCTGCTCTGTAGGGTCCTCAGATGTTAGCCCTGTGGGAGGCTGTGAAGATCAGTGTGAGCTCCAGAAATTCTGACCTATTCATAAGCCCAGGGAAAGCATTGCTACCTATATCTTGCAAAATAACCCCCCCCCATGTAGAAATTTGCCCCACAAAGCAGATGAATTTACTTCTAAGAAATAAACACCTTCAGAAGTGGTTGCTTCAGAAGGCTTCATTCTGTTCCCTCCATAAGGTTTTAATGTTTGTTAATGTCCTTTTGAGCAATATTGGTGGCATGTATGACTGTGTAAACTTTCAGTGTTTTTCACAATGTGTTTCATCTGAGAGAAAACTCTTTTCTTTACCAAAATTTTAGTCATTGGCAATGCTTGCCAGATTAAAAGTTAACACAGCAATAATCTGAATATTTTAAAAAATGGAATACACATCGTGACCAGATATTTGTTTCTAATACCATTCTCTGATTAAAACAAACAAACAAACAAACAAAAACAAAACAAAAGACAAGACCATGAGGAAATTGTTGATTCAAGGGCAAGGGAAGAAGATACAAAGGATGAGCCTAGAGCACTGTAGTCACAAGTTCTTAAAAAGCCTAAAAACAAAGAGTAAATGATCAAACAATAAAAAGTAGTACTGAATATCCCAAAGAGCCACTAGTGTCCATGACAAGAAAACAAGTAAAATAATAATACAGTATAACACCCCAACATACCACATGTTAATAACTAAGTGGGGACAAAGGGACACATCACCTGTATAGAACTGCAGGCAAGTGAAATATAACCATCATGTCCTCAAAGAAGGACAGCATCACTCACATACTGCGTCACAGTTACTCAAAGTGGCACACACCTTTTAAAGCTGACTCCAGTGACTCCAGCAAGGTCACCCACTCTAATCCCTCCCAAACAGCCACCAACTATGACCAAGTATTTAAACCCTCAAGACTTGTGGGGGGCATTTTATTCAAACTGCCACACCCTTAATAAGAGTTATGTATAGCCATGCCTCTCCCAATAGTTGAGTATGGAAAGAGGAAGTGGAGGAAAATGTTACAGTGGGACATCCTGAGAAAGGCTGTCTCGGAGAGCTGCCTTGGGTCACCTCAGCAACACTTCATGTCCATTGGGCATACCCTTGAGAGAATGGGATGATACTTTTTCTCTGTGGCCACGCCCATCACTATCATCCGTCTAATACTGAGAAAAACAACAGCAAATTCCATTAAAGGGACCTCAAGAGAGCTTACCTTTCTCAAAACAGCCAAGGTAATAAAGAAAAGAGAGGAGGAAATTCTGAGACTCACAGACAAGAGAACCTTGGGGACATGTGGTGACTAAATGTAATGTGGGGATAAAAATGGTTCATGGTGCTTTGGGCGGGATCTCGAAACAGAAGAGGCACGTTAGGTTAAAACTAAGACAATTTAAAAACTAAGACTCACGCTATATAAAAAGTTGGAGTAAAAAGTCTCCAGAGGAAGAAGGATGAAACCTATTAAGCGCTTTTAGTTGGACAGAAATTCACACATAATAATGACGGGAGGGGGGGGGTGAGAGATCGACATGGGACGGGTAGTTTAGGGGAGGGACCATGAAAATGGCAGGTCTATTCTTGTCCTCTGCTAGAGGCTGAAAATGTCTTTGGAAGTGATCAGACCAGAGGGCAGGGATGGTCAGAAGGAAGCTCAGGATCCCTATCTCTCTTCCCCTAAGTGAGTACCCCTGCTAGGAAGCTGCTTTTGAAACAGTGATCTACACTTACTCTGCTGAACAATGTCTTAACTGGATCTCTAGATTTTAATGGTGGAAATGGGTTGTATCTATTTCTCAATTTCAGACCATCTTCTAAATAACTTAGAGTTGTAATATACTTAGAGGCTATTGCAGGTGTGCATCAGGAGGGCTCTGAGGACAAGCCTCCTATACAAATTTTCCAGTATGGGAAAGGTCTTTGTTTCTGGTTAAAAGGATAGAATCACATCAAGCGTGATAGAATGCACCAGCACGTAGGAGGCAGAGGGAGGCAGACTTCCAAAGTTGGGGGCAAGCCTGTTTAACATACTAGATTTCAGGCCAGCAGAGGCTACACACATACCATAACCAAAGCCAGCTTGGGAAGGAAAGGGTTTATCTCAGTTTACAAGTCACCTTCCGTCATCTAGGGAAACCAAGGCAGGGGCCTGGAGGCGTGAATTGAAGCAGAGATCCCAGAAGAATGCTGCCCTCAGGCTTGCTCCTGATGATTTGCCCAGCTTGCTCTTTAGTAACACAACCTCAGACACCTGTGTTGAGTTGTTTAGCTACCAACCAGCACAGTCAGGCAGCACTGTGAAGTCACCACCATGCAGCCTTCCTGCTTTTCCGAGTCCTAACATTTCCTTTTTTTTTTTTTTTTTTTTTTTAAATCCTGACGCTGAGTAACGCCTGGATATATTTTCTCCTCTGCTCTGGGCTTTCTCACTTTGTCTCTGTAAGTAGTGCTGTGCCCCAATCCTTTCCACCCTGTGACTACTTATAAAGAGTAGGGTTTTCTGTCTTCCTTTTTCTTAGTCTTTGTTCTCTGGGCAGCTGCCAGGATTTACAGCTTGCCTGCCTGCAATTTTTCTCTAAAGCTCTAATAAAATTGTTCTCAAGCTTCCCTTTGAGCACTTTTTAAAGTTATTTTAGTAACAGGAATAAGAAACTAAACAGAAAACACCAGTTCCCCAGTAATAGTAATTGTATATTTTGATAGAACTGGACATTAAGAATGGGATGTTACAAGAGACATCAGTGTTCCGATGTATTTTCCACACATATGAAGTCCCGGTAGTCTTTAAGAAACAAGAAGATTGAAAGTGGCTATTTTGGAATTAAGGGCCTCCTTTTATCCTTTCCTTACACGCTCTACCATTTCCCTCTAAATTTAACTCTTCTAGACTGGAGGTGGTAGCTCATGCCTTAATCCCAGCACTTGGGAGGCAGAGGCAGGTGTATATGTGTAGGTTTGAGGCCAGTCTGACCTATGTTGTAAGCTCTCAGAGAGCCAACATTACACACAGAGAAACCCTGTCTCAAAAAAACCAAAATAAATTAATGAATAAATAAGTTAATAAATAAATAAATTAACCTCTGCTGTTGATTTCGGTTTTCTCCATTGCCTTAGCTATTGTTTTCCTGATAATGAGTTTTAAATTCCCATTTGAACTTCCTTATGCCACAGAAGATATTTTCTTTCACATTCTGGAACATACGGTGTGCTGCATAAGTACAACTGTATGTTTATGATCTCTTATAAAAAAGGAAAAGGAAGAAAACCATTACCCTTCCTCCTTCCATTATCTTTATCATCCACTACACAGCACTCCCTGCCTCACACTGGGAAGCACGGGCCAGGTTCAGCCTGCGTTTTCTTCCATTCCCACCTCCCACTACCTTAAATTGCATCAATTCCAAATTAAATTCCTCAATTATTTTCTGGGCCTTACAAATCCTACCCCAAAGTTTGAATCTGAGATTTCACCATCTCTGCAAAGTCTCCCGATTGACCTTCCTGCTACTAATCATTTTTCCTTCTCTGCTAACACTTCCTTGTTATTGCCAAAGATATTTTTCCAACACACAGATCTTATCACTACCAGAACAAAACATAGCAGATTGTTTGGCGGAACAGCCAAGGCCATGCACATCTGCCTTGACCCTGTCTTCTAATCTTCTTTCCCTAGACTTAGCCCCTACATTTCCACACAGGCTTCTGTCAACCACATCCACACTATGGCCCCTGAAACATTTTTTAGACTCACAAACCTCTCACAGGTGAGTCTTACAGATGGATGTTCTTGCCTCCAATATTTTGCTTAAGAAATAATTTCTTTCTTTTGAACATTTTTGGAGGATAGTCTCACTATGTGACCTTTTGGAAGACAGTCTCACCAGGATGACCTTGAACTCATATCTACCCCAGGCTGGCCTTGAATCAATTATGTAGTAGAAGGGGACTCAGCTTCCTGAGTCAGAGGACCATGTGCCATGGTGTCCAGCTTATGATATCATTCTTGACAGAAGTGTTTAACATTCTCCTTGATCTCCACATTCAGAATTCACCGATTTTGTTTTCTGATCATTTGAAATATTTTATTTCTACCCTGTAGGCCACTGCAAATGATGCTATAGTTAAATATGGATAGCCAGGACATATAATGATGACATATGCACATTGCTTCCACCTGAAAGCTTGGTGAAAATGGAAAGCCTCAGGGCTAAAGTGAGATGAGAATCTGTCCATTACAAGATCTCCAGATGGTGTGAATTTACGTGCAGATTTGAGAAATGCTGATATATGCCTCTGCCCAGTAATTTTTTGAAAGGTTTTACTTGTCTTTAATGCTTTCTTCCCTACCCACAGCAATTAGAGGGACCTATGAGCCTCTCTTATTAGATAGCTGTGTGTTGAATAAAGCTTGGGTGTTCAGTGTAAGTTATAAGATGTACTCATGCCTGACTGTAGTTCTTTTCCTTGCTAGGAGGCTCATGTTGTAAACTGGGATTTATTACTTCAGTACTTTGACATGCTTTTTTGACAGACACTCCTTATATCAAACCCCACAGAACAGGAAGGTGAGTTTTAGTGTATAATTAGCATTGTGACATTTCATTTAACCAAATATTATTCCTCCCTGCTCTATTTAGAGTTATTTTGCATGGTTTCCTTAAAAGGCAAAAAAAAAACCAAAAAACCAAAACCCCTAGTCATATTTGTTTCAACATGGTACAGTAATTCACTGAGGACTGTGAGCACTCTGGGAGGGAGGAAGGAGTCATTGATTTCCTAATTTCTTCCAGGAATAATTCTATATTGATTCAGCACAGGTGAGAAGTAAGACCCGAGAAAATACAATTCAAGACATGACAAAAAACCCAACTGTGTCTCAACAGCTTATTATTAAATGCTGTAAGAATTATGGGGTGACTAACATCTCCTATCCAGATACATTCATTTCCAACAATCTTTGGAGGCTTTACTTAACCAATTGTAACAGTCCTGTGAGGTTTATGAATGTGAGGTTTATGAAAGTCCTATCTTTTATTTTCAGATCAAGTAATAAGCTTTTTCAAGGTCATTAAAATGGTTAGGGGAGGCATAAGACTGAGCAATAAAATGCAGGAACATTTGGGGAAATGCTAGCATTAAGTAAGTTCCTGTTTGATGTACCTAGATTCCTGTTTTCAGATTTGCTAAGCTTTTGTTTTTTTGAGCATATACTCATTTGCAAGTAGATACAGACAGATGGAAATTTTAGATCCATGTGGTGAGCATTCAGTAAACAAGATAGAACAGCTTCTGTGTCTTCTCAACCTATCATTGAGGCTTCTGAAGTAAGAGACATGAGAGCAACCTGAAATATAAAGTATGTACTTGACTCTTTACCCCTCACATATCTTCAGAAGAGCTTTTCAGTGCAGGTTTCAATTTAAGGAAGACCAGAGATCTCAGCTGAAATGTATCCATGGCTTAAACTAAGGTCAGCAACCTTATTTATTGGCATGACATGTGAATTTGCATGCATAGCTAACATTGTGGGTGCTGACACATAATAGAGAAAAGTACATTTTCAGGAGCTAGTCTCAGTAGGTCCCAAGTGGTGGGTACAACCTGGACATTCTCCAAAGACTCTTGGTGCACCCAAAAATGGATATATTAAACAAGGAGGGAGGTGAAGCATGGGTGGACAAGGCTATCGCCTAGGACACGTTTCACACACATTACATTATTTTTTTTCTGAAACTGGCTATGCTCCCAGAAGCCAAGAGTATCTCAGAAGTGTTTCCTGGGGCTAATAATTCTGTCATCTTTGAGATGAAGAACATTCAGAGCAACATAAAACTATGCCAAGTGCTGCTAAAGTGGATTGTTCCTACACATCTAAGGAGCATATTTTATCCAACATATTTTAACAGAATTTTGCTAAGTCATACTTTCACACAGGTCTCAGCATTAGCTTTCTAGCTTTACAGAGATGCTTAAATCCTACTACACTCTTTTCCCTCTAAACATTTATTATTAAAACTTTCTGTTGCAATCTACTCTTCTGCATTGTCCCTATTTTAAATTATTTTTCTATTTTAAAAACACTTAATTTTAACAGTTATGTATAAATTTTACAACTGTTTGATGTTTTAACTTCTACTATATTGGTTTTCCTAGACAAGTTTGTTTGCTTCAAAAGTATAAGTATTTTAAATTTTAATAGGTTGTCCGGATTGTTTTCTCAAAAAAGAAATTCCATGAGTACTGTATGAAACTGCTCTTATCAGAATCCTATCAGTCTTAGGTGATAGCACCAATTTTGGATTTTGCCTGTGCCATGAATATAAAGTGTCGTGCCATAGCTTGAATTGTCTTTTCCCAGCATTTTGCAAATTTTAGACTCTATTCTTTTCTGCTTTGGCATTTAGGTTTGCTTTCTCTGAATATCCAAACTAAAATACTATTATAAAAGACTTACAAATAAAATTTTAGTTTTAAAAATGGCACTGAGTATATAATATTGTATAATTACTGTACAAATAATCTTCATAAAAATGAAAATATGTGTCACTTTTAACCTCATCATACCTTAAAAAAATGAGGTAACAGCTAACACTCTAAATACCCGTGTAAACAGAAATAAAATGGGAATCTCCTCACCCAATAATTTCTTACAACTACCTAGAGATCCAGAATACAATACAAATGAATACTATAGAAAAGCTGTATTTCATAGTAACAAAAGGAAATGTTTAGAGATATCATATAACCATATAATTAAAAACTAAAAAGAAGAAAATATGTACTTTCTGTATACCTTCAGGGAATAGTATGACATTGTGATTTGAAATCTTATTTTTATTTTTTAAATAGTGTGTGTATGTGTGGTGTGTGTGTATTTCTATCTCTCTGTCTGTCTGCGGGAATACACATGAGAGTGCAGAACCCTCAGTGGCCAGAAGAGAGAGACATTATTCCACAGAGCTAGAGTTAGAGGTGTTTTGAGCAGTGTGAAGTGGATGCTTGCAACTGAACTTGAGTTTTCTGCAAGAAAGTATGTTACTACAATAGCTGAGCTATTTCTCTTTAGAGTTTACAGTGTAGCAAAGAGCTCTTGGAAGCTACCTCGTGTAATATCTTTCCACTCACTGTGTACATTCTAAAATGTTACAAAAATGCCAATAAAATGTTTTGAAGAAATGAATCTTAATAATTCATGCCAAGATTTTTCAAGTTCAAATGTCTGTAAGACAGATTGCCTTAAAGATTTTCAATAAAAGATGGATGTGGTGTCAAATGCCTCTAATCCCACCACTCAGGAGGCAGAAGCAGGCTGATCTCTGAATTTGAGGCCAGTTTGGTCTACAGAGCAAGTCCCAGAACAGCTAGGACTACATAGAGAAACCCTACCAAAAAGCCAAATTCACACACACACACACACACACACACACACACACATATATTCAAAAGATAATTGGACTTATTTCTATAAGCAAGAAAAAATTAGGCTTCATCATGTTATTTTCATGCTGTGTACATTTATGAATTGGATATTTCAGGCACCACACAAAATAGTATCTTGCTGATGAACCTAATTTGTTATTTCCCTTGAAGACAGATAAGTGCTGAATGAGCATCCCTGAGCAGCAAACCAATGGGAAGATAAGCACTCACTATTTCTGACACTGTGCTATATGGATAAGACATGCTGACAACTCGTAGCAGCAAAGGCCATACTTAGTGTAGTGCAGTGATGCCAACAGGACCAGAACATAGCATTACCCGGAAACCTCCCTGCCACCCCCCACCCCCCACTGAGCTGGATTTTTTCTAAGAGCTGAGTGCACAGTCTGCCAGTTAGCAAGTCTTCCAGACAGGTCTCTGCTGCATACAAACACACTTCCTTGCAGCAAACAGACAAGGGTTCCCTTTTCTACCTGATGCGCAGAGTGTGGGGGGCTGCCCGGTGGAGATGCAGGCCTCCCCACCTGAGACCTGCCTCTCCTCTGTGCCCTTAGTCACTGCTTAGTCGTTCTTACATGGAAGTAGAATGCTAAAAAAGGTTTTTTGAATTGCAAGAGGTCTCTGTTCTAGAGGGAATGTTTTTGTCATGTGAATGGTAAGATTCATATATGCTTTTCACATGCTTTTCCAGAAAGAACTGGAAGTTGCGGTCTTAAAAGGTTACTAGTAACTTGTTGGTAGACTTTTTGTTTCTTTGAAAATGGGAATGTTCCGAGAAGCTGCAACAAGGTTCCAAGAGCCTTCTCTAGATGAGGGGTGGGCTCTTTTCTTCAGTTAGGTTCATGCAGACAGGTGCCTGGGCACATTAGGCTTTGCCCTGCCATCTGACTAAGTCCCATCGCTGATGGTGGCTTTACCTTAAACTGTAGATAAAATTGTAACTTTATCAATGTACACATAGGTTCATTTCTTTCCATTGCATATGCATTGAGTAGATGCAAGATGCTATGCCATGTTGAATAGCATAATAGTTGCCAGTTTATGCTGTTTATGTTACAGAAGGAGAGATAAGATAAACATGTGAAATTGTTTTTAAAATAACACAAAGCATTCTCTAGGCACCAGAGATGTATAGATGAAGTATGATGAGGTCTCAGATAATAGGCTTAATATTTCTAATTTTAGATACAGTTATGGGAAAATTCATGTTTTCTTTTAGAGTTTAAGAAATTACATAAAGGAAATCCTATGGTTTATGTATGATATATATACACATATACTATATATATATGTGATATATATATATATATATATATATATATATATATATATATATATATCACAAAGTTTTGAGTATTGGAATCCTGGTCCTTACTGTATTCGAGGGAAGCAGTTTGAAATATTTATAAAGTAGGATGTAGTAGGAAGTCCTTAGGTCAAGTGGGAGCCAGCCTACAGAAAGGATGTGGGAAACAGTCTCCCACTAGCTTCGTGTGTGATCCTTCTATCAGAAAACAAAACAAAAACAAAAAAATTTAAAAAAAGCTAGATTTATGTAAGAGGAAATAAGAACCCGAACTGCTTTGAAATGTGATCGAGTAAATTATTATTGTGCCCATCAACCACACCCGAAAGCAATGAGCAGAGAGACACCTTGGTGGTGGTGTTCTTATCATCAGCCGGGGGCAGAGCGGATGGCTGTCCTTTTACATCCTAGCTTGGTGCCTGGCTTGGTGGCCAAAGCAGTCTTACGCCTAAGACTCACAAAAATCAAATCAAAGCACATCAAGTCAAGTCAAATACAAGCAGTGGTCACGTGGGAGGGACAGAGGAATGGAGCAGCTTGAACATCATGCAGAGAGATGGATCTGGAGAATCGAGGGTCGAGAGAAGTGGCCTGTTGTGAATGGCCAGCCCTGGCTGAGGTCCCAGCCCAAGCTACGGCTGAGGGCCATGTCTCAGTTAATGGCCATACAGTGGCAGGGGTTGGTATCTATGTCTGTGGCTCATAGAGAACAAGGGGTGTCATTGCTCGGGACTAAAACCTGGGATCTCATGTCCAGGGGCTGTGCACAACTGACTCCGCCCTTCACTGGGTGTGGTGCTCTGGGGATCTAGTCCCATCTCTCACTGGCTGCAGCACTCAAGAGAGCAGGTCCTGCACCTTGCCCAGGCAGCACAGTGCAGCTGGCTCTGGCGGTGTCCAGGGTGTGAGTGAGCCAGTCCTGAGAGTGTGAGTGTGCAAGATCTGACCCCACCACTCATCTGCCGTGGGGTAAGACCGGGACCGAGGCAACGCCGCTCCACTATCGTCCCTCACCATTGCCAGCAGCTGAGAACGTTGAGAAAATTGAGAAAGGGTCATGAGTTCAGGAGAGGTAGCCTTGCCCCTCACCAGCTGCAGCAGTTGGAAGAGCTGGCCTTGACAGCCACAGCAGCACCGCAGAGTTAACAGTGGTTAAGGGGGTGGAGGCCGGGGAAGGTGCAGGTGAGCCAGGCGCCTTCCCCGGGGGAGTGATAGCCAGGAGATCTGGCCCCAACACTCTGCTATGAGGTTGTGAGGTGGCATGGGTGAAGGGTGATGCCTTCCCCGCCTTACCTTGCCCCTCACCGCTTGAACCAGTCCAGAGATGAGCCGACCCTTGGGAGAGCTGGTCTTGCCTCTTGTCGGGCATGAGGTGACATGGGTGCAGGGGTGATGCCCTCCACGCCCCTTGCCATCTACAGTAGCCTGGAGAGCTAGCCCTTCCCCCTAACTAGCTGTAGCACTCAAGAGCAGGCCCTACACCTTGCCTGCGAATCACAGTGGCGCTGGCCCTGATGGTGAAGGCACATTCTGTGTTTATTCTGTGTCACACATGTCCAGGCAAGGTACCAAATAAATGTCTTGGAGAATACCTATGTTTGGGGAAAGAACACAAAGCAGCAGGTGTTTTAAATGTGGAAGAAACATGTGATGCTCTTTTTTTTTTTTCTCCCTCCAAAATGAAGCTCCTCTGATGAGGAGGGAGAGCTACAGTTATTTATAGGTTTAGGGGTAAATGTTTAGAATGCGTTTCAGAATTATAATGGGTTAGAAACGTGGCAGTAATAAGTTCTCTTCTAAGATTCACGAACTCTCTAGCCATAGGCTAAGTTTATAGTACTCGGCATTATTTTTTTTTTCCTGTTTAGTGGGTTTACGTCCGGTTAGACAGATGTTGGCTACTGCCAAGACAGAAGAGCACTGAGAACTATGTCTCAATGTGCTGATCACTGTTGTGGTTCATAGATATGATAGATTATTGAGTGCTTTCTTTCCTTGGCAGCTTATATAGCTCCTCCCAGTATTGTGAAAGCTATTCCTCAAGGAGGAAGATTTCAAGTCAGTTTCAGCTTGATTCCTCTGGGTCCTGAGTCTGAAACATGAGGTGTTTTCAGCAGTAGGGACTTACTTTCTTCTACTTTTGGAAGTAGCCAAGAGAAACATCGATAATGTATACTGTTTGTGGAGTCCCTGAGAGTCCCCTGACTACTGTTTAAATGCAGACTACAGCTGATTATGAGTGTCCAACTCTAATTAATACATCTACAGCAGAACTTCTATAGCTAAGTAAGGCTCATGGAGCATCATGGAAGAGTATGTTGGAAGATTGTAAGACCCAAAAGACCAGGAAGTCCACTGTGAGACTGTATCTTTTAGATCTGACAGGGATGCTATACCCATGAAATCTCAACAATATGGCTGCCTAAATGAGACCCAAACTATAGCAATACCAACTGACTTGCCAACATGGATAGAAGAAATCTCATGGAATGCTAACCCTACATGAAGAGCTACAGGCAATTCATGAATGCTGAGAGAGGGAGAATTAGTGTTCCGTAGATGTGAGACCCTAATTGACATAAAATCATAACATATAAGCAACACCAAAAAATGGAGAAAAAAACTAAGGCAACATGAACAAGTAGAAAAGAAAAAGATTACTAAAATTAACAAAATGTCTTCCAGCTAGCTCCTCTCCAGGGCAAAGATGGCCTTCAATCCACCAATATTCACCAGATTTGGCAATCCTATGATGATTAAGAGAACTGAGAAATTTTCTCTGTGAAAATTTACATCAATACTTTAGCATCTAACTTTTAACAAACACTGGTATCATACACTCAAGTCTGTCATTACACCAAAAATAACTCACCTATAAAGGCAGTGTTTGGATTTTGTACCAAAAGGAGTTTTTTTTTTTTTTTTGTAATTTGAAAGTGTGCTTTCAGGAGGAGGGTGTGGTCGAAGCCCGCTCAGGAGCTGTGCTTGAGGGGGATCAACAAAGAGAGGGCATCTTTTCCCCACAACTCTGTGTCCTCTACTGTAGGCCTGATGATGCCAGAGACACTTTCAAGAGTGAGCTCTTCAGTTACAGAGGATGAGAGCTTTGAAAGGACATCAAGGGGAGATCTTAATTAATTTGAGGAAAGGGAAATCTGAAAAGAGAATGATTTTATGGAAGTTCAACAGTTTTATGATCCTGAGATTAGAAAGTAAAAGCTACACAATGTTAACAAGCAGACTTGGGAATGCCAAACTCCTAAACTGAAAAAAAAATTCCAAATATTTCAGGAGTCTAATTGCTAATGAAATGATTAGTGAATCCTCATTACAGAACTGGGCACACACTCTTTGGATTGCCAGCTTCCCCCTCAGCTAATGCACAAACACTGTTCTTTGAAAGATCCCAGATGAGAGCTCATTTATCTTTCTGGGAGCCTGTCCTCAATCTAAATACAATACGGATACTATTTATTTTTACAAATTACATCTGCCACATAAAGCAGTTTAGTCTAGGGTAAAATCAAACAAAATATCTAATTTATTGTTTGTAAATCTTCCACTCTAAAGCTATGTGAGAAGAATAAGATCTTGAAATAAAGTATTTATAAGAATTTCAATGTTGAATCTTAAAAATCTGTAAGTAGAGGAAAATGCATTGAACAAAATAGTTCATGGAAAATATCTTCAAAGAATTATTAAATAGTTCCTAGCTTTGGGAGATTCACATACCCAATCTGGATTCTATGAAGATCAAACAATTACAAAGAAACCAGGCGTGGGGGAGAAGTACTAGGATTTCAGTAAACATCTGGTTGCTATTTTCTTTTCAAGAATGAATTCACTTAAGGAAGCAGTTTAGTTTTGACTGTGCCTTTTGAAAAAGAGAACGAGAAAGAGAGAGAGTGAGAGAGAGACACTAGCTTTTTGTCTCCTTTATACCACGGAGGGTAAAGAAAACATCAGAAGCAGGAGGTCACTCCAAGCTCAACCTTTATAAATAAGAAAGATTTTTGCAAAATTAAAGTAAATTGAACTCGAATCATAGCATAAACAAGTCAAAGGAGGTAAGGTTACATAAACAATTCCTTGCACTCCACTGTGCCAATTAAGGAACAAATTCTATTTGGTTGTAAATACATCAGTATTTCCATATGCACTAAGGAAAATAACAATAAACCCGGGCACACAATTACCGAGTGTCATAATACAATAAAATAGAACGGCACAGCTTTATAAGTTTCTTTGATTCAATTTCTTTCTATTTTTTTTTAAGCCCTAGTTTGATTAGTTAAAGTTCAGAAGCACTTCCGATACTACCCTGAGCCCATTACTCACATAATAAAAAGCACATGTGAGACGTGTTGTAGGTGAAACATGGACCAAGCAAAGCACACTACACCTTTTTACATGTGACCTTTACTCCTTTGTCTTCCTGCTAAATAGTTATACAGCAAATTAAAGTCAGGAGAGCAGCAAGGTGCTGGCGGGGATGGGGGTGGGCAAAAGGAATGAGAAATTCATTAGACTCTCACGTTTTCAGTTATCAATGCACCTGCAATGCATGTGCACAAACTGCCAAAGAGGACAAACTTTAAATTGGGGCCAGATTAGTGATTTTCCATTCCCTCATTTCCTGAGTTCTTCTCTTCTGTCAATACAATGCCAGATGGAAGCTAACACTAAAAAATTTGTGCCCCAGTAACAAGAGGTTTAAAAGTTTAATCTTGGGCTCTCTTCTCTCTCCCTCCCTCCCATCCCCCTTTCTTCTGGCCCACTCCCTCCCTACTTCTCTCTCTCCCTCTCTCCCCCCTTTTTCTGTTATTGCTTTATATGCTGGAAGATTATCATATACTAGTCTTCTACACAGTGCAGCAACTCAACTGCATCAGAGACTCTCTTCTGTTTCACCCAAACAGTGAGATATGGACTTTTCCACCAGGACAGTTCTGACTGGGTTAAAGATGCTTACCCTTGTCTAAAGTTGCTACGAATAAGCCTCTTGTTAAAAATGGGAATGCAAAAATTTTGGTTCTGTTACTTGAGAACCTTCCAGAAACTGTTTTTGCAACAGGAATAGACTATTTTTCATTTTCTGATTCTTGCTGCAGTTTGATTTCTGCTGCAGCTGGAGAAATACATCTTCTTCAAAGATCTGTAAATAATTCTGACTTGACAAGAAATATATTCTGTCAGACTCTTTTGAACATATTATTTGGAGTCTTACCCGAAAGCAGGTCAATGACTTTGAGAAAATATCTATTCTCTTTTAGGCCAATGCACCATTCTGTGAATTAAGACCTTGATTTACTAAACAGTATCTGAATGTTATGAAAGTAAGGAATTTGATGGTGATTTTTTTTGTCTTTTGCTTGAGTGAAGAAAATGTTATGAAAATCCTAGCTCATAAAATATATCTTTTGAAAGGAAGGTATTAGAAAAGCACAAAATGAGTCTTTTACATTGTGCCAAGAAAGAACTGCAAAAAATAACACAGAGGACACACACAGGCCCTGGGGACAATATGGATTTTTGGACCGTTTATTCTTCTTGCTTTCTAGGTTCACAAAATCCAAAGCTACACACTCATTTTAACACTGGAAAACATCTTTAGGCAATACCATTTGCTACCTTGTTTTAGAGAATATTAAGTGTTCAGAGAACTAACCATCTGTATGTTCTGCTTTAGCCTCTCTGAGTTTCATTTACCTGTGCAAAGCTTAGACTACCTGCACCTAAATATATTTGAGCTCATTTGGCCTTCCGTCAAAGCAACAGGCAAAGACAGAAAGAGACTTTCGAGAGCAGCCCCCTCCCAAAGAATACAGTAGTTTTTAAAACCTTGTCTCTGACTCTGTTGCCTGCCTTTGGATCCCTTCCCATAGCTGGGTTATTTTCTCTCTCCTCAGTGGGAAAGGATGGGCTTAGTCCTGCTTTGCTTTGATATGCCAGAGAGAGGTCACATTTTACATCTACCTTCCCACAGAGGAACATCATGTTCTCCTCTCTAACTGGATCACACAGTAACATTATCTACCATTCCTAGGGGCTTACTATGTACTAGTCTCAAAGAGTCAAATTGAATGCGAGGGGAAAGTGGCTCTGAAAAGTTACATACCTGTTAAGAATGTTAAGCCTTCCACTCTTCCACAGGGCTCGCCAAGCTCTGCTTAATGCCTGCTTGTGAGTCTTGGAGAGAACAAGAACAGCACAAGACCAAAGAATCAACTAACCTAGACCCATCTGTGCTTACAGAGTAGAAAGCACCAAATGAAAAGCATGCCTAGACTGGACCTAGGCTCCCTACACGTATGTAACTGATGAGCGGTTTGATTTTCATGTGGGTTCCCTAGTAAGTTGAGTGGGGTGCTGTCTATGACATGGACCCTGTTACCTGCTTTCGATCACTTCCTCCTAACAGGGCTGCCTTGCCTGGCCTCAGTGGATGAGGATGAGCTCGGTCCTGATGTGATTTGATATGCTGGGGCGGGCTGTTGTTGTTGGTGGTCCCTATTTTTGAGGAAAAGGGTTATTGGAGGCAGGGAGTGAGAGGGAAGGACCTGGAGGAGAAGGGGGAAAACTATGATCAGGATGTAAAATGAATATATAAATTAAAAATAAATTATATACATACATATATATCTTACACATGCATACACATATACATGTATGTATGTATGTATATATATATGAATGTTAAGCTAAGCCTAGGGACCGTATCTCTGCTTCTGTCTTACTCTAAAGCTTACATTTTCAATCACCAGAGTCCATCACTCCTCCACAGAAACAGTTTCAGTACTTGGTACAAGCTGTTAGTACTTGGGATAGTTAGTGTTAACTATCTGCTAGACAAGATCTGGAAACCTCTGGGGACAAACCTATGAGCATGCCTGTTGAGGATTATATTTACTGTATTAGGTAAATCGATGTGGGAAGATTTGCCTGCGGTGGGTGGTGCCAGTCCCTCACTGGGATTCTAGACTCTGTAAATGGAGGGAGGGAGCTGGGCAAAAGCAGCATTCATCAGTCTCTTCCTCCTGATGGAGGCTGCCATGTGAAGAGCTGCTTCAAGCTCCTGCCACCAGACTGCCCTGCAATAATGGACTGTACTGTGAATGATGGGTGGAGATGGGCCCTACCTCCCACAGACTGAACTGAAGTATTTATCACAACAATAGAAGAAACTGAGACAACACTTGCAGGTAGTTTAACTCTCAACCATTTTACAGAGTCATTTTCAATACAAGCAGTAAAGGTTTTGAATAACTTTTCCACCATGAGAGTTTAAGATGAAGATCAGAAGAGTTAGATGCTGTGCTGGAGAGATGGCTTAGAGGTTAAGAGCACTGGTTGTTCTACCAAAGGTCCTGAGTTCAATTCCCTGAAACCACATGGTGGCTCATAACCATCTATAATGAGATCCTGTGCCCTCTTCTGGCATGTAGATGTACATGCAGGCAGAATAATGTATAAATAATAAATAAGTAAATCTTTAAAAAAAAAGAGTAAGATGCTAAAGAAACATCTGCAGGGAATCCTCTTTCTATACAAACTTGAGAAACAGCTGTTGAGAAATAGCCACTAAACAACCCTTCAAACTAAGATAAAATTTGAACACAGATAGCCTTTGTATATATGACTATTTTGAAAAAAAAAAAGGGAATGTAACTTAAAATACAGAAGGATCAAAATAAATGAAACAAAGCAGGTATGGTGGCTCATGCCTATAACCCTGCCACTCAGGAGGCTTAAGCAAGAGGATTGTTGCAAAATCCTCCAAAATCCTCCAAAAGAATCCTTTGCAAGATTGAAAAGGAAAAGGAAGATAGGAGGGAGGAAAGGAACAAGGCAAGAATGAAAGAAGGAAGAAAGGTAGGAGGGAGGAAAGAAATAAGGCAAGAATGAAAGAAGGAAGAAAGGTAGACATAAAACAGGGAAGGATGTAGTAGGTCTTGTAGCCTTGCATAGCAATGGTTTCGCTGAAGCCCACTATCATGGGAGACTCCAGCCCCTTCCTGTGGATTCTGTAAGAACCAAGAAGTGGAATTTACTTTTCAATAGAAATGTTTCTTCAGCTCTTGATTCATTGCATTATTTACTGTTGTCTATGTAATAGGCCCCTTTTAAAATGATGATATATATATATATGTATATCATGTATATGTGTATATATATATATATATATATATATATATATATATATATATATACAGACATATATTACTGGGTCGTGTGGGAAGGTGGAAGGAGTAGCTGAAACAGTGCCCTTTCTTCTGAAAACTTTCAGTTGTTGTTCTAGATCTTTGAAGATTTAACAGCAAAGGTAATCTTGCATTATTGTAGCTAAGAAGGAATATCCAATATGAGTCCTAATTTTATGTCTTTGTTTTGGTAGGTGTGTTATTAAATGCTTTGTTGCAAGCCATAGAATTCTTCCTGAATGGGGTTTGGTGCAGCTTAAGAAACAAATCATCTCAAGCCCAGGTTCCAATTGTCAGCTTGTTATTGGCTCAAGTTACATCCATTTATCCATCTAAACATATCAGTAATAAAACGTTTTCCATAAGGGTAAAGTAATACACATTTTGGGGTGTAGGACCACACAATTGCCATTGCAACCAATCAACTCCATTGTATCCAAGCATAGCATGAAAGCAAAAGAGTATGATTGTGTTCTAATAAAGCTTTATTTACACAAAAAGGCACTGGACCAGATTTGGCTAATCTTGACAATTATGGCATTTGGCCTTTTGTTATTTCTTCAGAAAGAATTCTGTAGAAAACCCTCAAGTAAGAAAACATAAATGTTATTCAAATTCTGTGGCTTTGAGATCAGGTTTGGGCTGTAACACGCAGAATGCGAAAGCATTTAATGCATTTGGACATTGGAAAGGGGCTATGAACGCACTACTTTTCAAGTACACACAAATAATTCTGATCCAGTAAAAGAGCAACTCAGAGCCAGGGTCTCTTGAGGCATGTTTTACTCAAACTTCCACTTATTCTATGATTTATATAAAATATCTGCTGTCTTTTAGGCCAGTGTACACTAAGTCACAGATTTACTAAATAGTGCCTGCGTGGTAGAAGAGAGAGTATCTTTTTCTTAGAGAATTATATGTTCCCCTGAATGCAAGGACATATGGTCTATTTTTCAAAAGCAAGAGACTGGAAGGCCATAAAAGTCTGTTTTCAATCTGTGACGTTTTGTAGGCTTGGCTCTAAAAGGACCATTGTCCTTGTGCTGTTCACACAACCGGTGTAAAGATGAAATAATGACCGCAAACACCCAAACTGTTAAATTATCAACAATACTACGGTACAGCAGCAAGCAGGCTTTTGTGTAGTTTTCTTTCTAAAATTAATTCTGAGAGTTATTGTGCTTTGAGTCCACAGTCCACCCCTTAGATCAGTGTCCCTAAATGGCTGCAAGAAACATATATATATTCTTCGAATATACAGTTCTGTCCCAGAACTATGAATGAGATATAATGTAGGCAGGATTTTATTTGCTTCTTTTCAAACTTGGCTAGAGAAAGTGATTAAATCCATTTCACATTGTACTTAGAAGTAAATATTACAAGTGCCTTTACCAGAGTTCCAGAGCGGAAATGACCTACACTCATTTAGTTCCAGCCCATATTCTTTCACGAAGGAGTCATCAGCTTCTCTTACATACCTAGGATGGAATTAACCCCTAGGGAAGAAGAATCCATAATGCTCATATCCTAATTTAGGACCTGAAACTGCCAACTTTTTCTTTCAAATGCTATTTATTAAATAGAATTTTTAAAGCAAACAAACAAAGAAATCAAATACAAAACACAGGAAAGTGGCTCGGTGTTAAAAATACTGGCTGCTGTTCCTAAGGATCAGGGTGCTATTCCCAGCACACATATGGAGCTCCCAACTGTTTGTAACTCCAGTTCCAGGGAATCTGACACATCTTCTGGTCTGTCGGGGCAACACTCATACAAGTGATACACACACATACGTACAGGCAAAGCATATGTACACATAAGATTAAAATTAAGACAAAACAAAAAAACCCTGAAGTTACTGTACCCAAACAGATTACATTTAACAGTAGAATGCTGCCTTTCTGGCCTATGAACCTTTCATGTGTTTTTTTCTAACTTTTATTATTTTTATCATTCTTTAAAGGCATTTAAAGATGGCTCTAAGTTGAAAAAAGGCCACTTGTGCCTTAAAAGATGGAGAAGAAAGAAGAGAGGTCAGCAGAATTGATTAGGGTGAAGTTATGGCAGGAAAGAAGAACAGGTAGGCATAGCAGGTAGAAAGAGCAGGGTTGTTTTTAAAGAAGAAAACAAGTCTCATACTTATCCCCTTTGCTCACAAATGCATTTTATGAACACATCAACCCTGCCCCTGTGCCCTCTGCAGCTTTGACAGGGGCATCGGCTTTGGTTTTAATGTCATTTTTTTCAAGCTGTGGGTTAGTACCAGGAAGACAGTGCAATGGCAGAATAAAAGGCTCCAGATCCTTCTGAGCTGTTTTCACTTCCAAGCTGCTCAGCCTGGGGCATAAGTTCACACGCATCAGTGCAGCTTCCTTCTCTTCTGATGCATATGAGGTTAGATAACAAGTCAGTGAATGTGTGCCAGCCAAGGAAACATGAGAATTTCAACCTGAAAAAGCTTTTCTGAGGAGTATGTAGTGTGTACAATTCAAATATAGCTTATAGGTTAAATTGGAGTTTGTATATAAAATAATATGTGGTTTCTTTTTTAATTCCATATATGATATATGTTAGATTAGAATTACAGGTCTGTTTTATTCCAGGTATTCTGTGCACTGTGCTCCACGGTGAAAAAATAAAATTAAAAACCAAAATCAATTTTCATACTTCATATAGCGTGAAATCGATCCTATTGCTAGAGGCAATAGGTAACAAAGTAAAATAATGCAAAAATCAGCTGGGAAGATGTTTTCAAAGCTGGGAGATGTGGGAAAGGGATTGAATCAGCATCTACATGACAAATGCTGGTGACATTATACAGTTATCCCTGGCCATCAGGCCCAGCAGCTTCTCTGGCTGTCTGATTCTATTGCTTCAAGATGCCTTTGCCCTTTCATACTACTTGAAAACTGCAAAGTAATCCTCCTTACTTTGTGTCAAACTGACCCACAGACATCGAGGGGGAAAGCTAATGCAATCCATCTGTTTTAAAGCTGGAGAAATTTAAAATTGAAGTGAAGGTGAAATGCACAGATAACCCACGTTGTATCCACACTAAGTCAGGAGCAACAACAAAACATGGAGATTAGGGATTTTAGACCTCAGTAGCATGTCATCAGGGATACTTGGCATGACATCGAGAATGCTGCTCATGTAGCAGCAGGCGGTGTTAATGCAGTCACCCCCTGCTCAGTGTGGGATGAGAGATATGCTAAACATTTTGTATATTTCCTTTATCCAATCTCTAATCGAATGGGGTTTTGATGATGTCACTTCAAAAGGCTCTGCAACTTTAGCTTGTTCTCTTGTAATAGAACTAAACACAGCAAAAACTGAGAAAAGTTCACCAACTTTGTTTTCAGCTCTTATCAGCATCCTAGGGCTTATATATTCCCTAATGTTTTTTCTTGTTTGTAGACAGAGTTCCCCTGGTTTGGATTTCTAAGAGGACAGAGATCAATTTGCTACATTTGCAGAGGTCTGTCTTACAAACGCTCTTCTCAACACCACTATTATTCTTCTCATCAAACAGATCTCCATGGGTTCTATTCCCTGAGAGCGTCATAAGCCACGTGTGAAGGATGATCAAGGTCAAGTTTCATCCATCCTTCTCAGAAACACCTTCCCAACTTTCTTACATCTCCACAAACCAGCAAAGGACTATCACACTGCATGAAAAGCCAGTTTGCTACAGGCATATTTGGGCACCAGAATCTGACTATTCTTTCCCAAAGGAATGGAAATGGAAAACAGCAGTCAATTCAAATTGTTTCTTTTGCCTTTCTTATGAAAAAAGAAAAGAAAATAGAAATAGAAAACTTTCCATATTTACAGTTCCACTTCTACAAATTCTTTGGCAGTTTTTAGTTCTCACATGTGCATTCAAAGTGAACAGTTTCTATTGTCATTATTCCCTGAACAATGCCCTATGTATAATAACTATTTGTGTTATGTTTACATTATATTAGGTTATAATAAGTGATCTAGAAATAATTCAAAATATGTGGGAGGGTTATTAGCAAAGACTACCCTATTTCATAGAAGGGATTTTGGTTTCTGCAGGGAGTCCTGGAATCAGTACTCTTTTGGCACTGAGGGATGGCTAAATTGTGTCTTCATACAGAAAGAAAATGTGACCAGCTTCTGGTGCATGCACAGTCTGCATAAGTGTATCTCCCGTAAGTTCAGTGCAGGATAATGAGCCACGAGAGACTAAGGCGGCAGAGGGACAAAGCAACAGAACGCAAGAAATGAGAACGAGACAGGCACTCCCATCCATTCTTCCCTCATAGCATTATGGGCTATTTCTTCCCATAAAGACTCAGTTTCCTCTCTTGGGATATGAAGAGACTTCATGTTTCTCAATCTTAGTCAGGTAGTGACAGAGAGTGTTGAATAGAGTTTAGTGTAAGACCTACCCTGTGTTCACCTGTTGCAGAGGTAGTGTATCTCTTACTCTTTTTGCCCTTTCAACCTCTTCATCTACTCAATTTTCTTTCACATAATTTAACAACTTGTCTCTTACTTTTTCATCAAATAATAGAAATGAAAATATTTGATGACTAATAGCATGTATAATAAATGTCCTTACCATTTTCATATTTAGAACCATCTGTGAATCCCGTTTCAACTGGCTTTGCAAAACAATTTCCAGCACATTCTACTTGCAGTCAAACGAAGTGGCAATTTTCTTAAAATATGGAGCAGTTTGGTGCTAGGCAGAATATGTATTCATACTCATAAACATAAACATTTTTAATGTAGCATTTAAATACAGACTGTGACTTGGAAATGCTACAGAAATACAAACAGAATAATTTCAAGAATAGAGAGATCTAACTAAAGAAGATTGAGAAAAGGCAATAAAATGAAACACAGAAACTGAGTGTATGATATTTGATCATGGGTAAACCTTGTTTTGTGAAACAGTTTGAGAGGAAGGAAATAAGCATCGTAGAGCCTGTTCATGTGCCCAGTAACTCTGATTGTTACTCGTTGTTCTGACCTTGGTCCCATAGCTCCAGACCTAGACCACCTCCAAGTCTTTCTTCCTTGTGGAAGATACTGTAGCCATGCTGAGCAAGCAGGTGCTGGTGTGTCTGAAGCTGTGCTCTCCTGTAGGAAGGAGGTCTTCGGAGAATGGCCCTTCTGAGTCCACCTCCAAAGTGTGTCTCAATCAAGTCTTCAATCTAAGAAAAGAAAGAAGGCATAAAAATCCAGGATGAAAAGCAGTTCATTTCCATCGAAGGGCATGCTAACATACTCCAAGGACATTTGGAAAGTCATCCTCTGGGAATGAAACACAACCACTCTCTAGTCAAAGACATCTCTGGCAAAGACAGAGACAATTGCAGGCAGGCACTGAAGGTGAACTGAGTATCTCTAACTGTTATGGGAAGATGAATATTTGAAAACACAGAAATCCTTGGGTGAAACTGCTGCCTATAAAGACAGGGTAGCTGTAAACATAGGTTAACAGAAATGACTGTAGTGAAAGGAATCCCAGCTACACCTACCTTTTAATCACATTTAGGCAATCATAGGGGACACAGGCTCAGAGAGGACAGGACCTGTGCTGTCTAAAAGAGGTAGAGCTGAAAGGCTGTCTGTCAGTGCTGTCTGTGATGATGAATATTGATTGTCAGCTTGACAGGATCTAGAGTCACAGGACAGACAAACCTCTGGGTGCTTATGCTAGGCAGTTGCTATATTGACTCAGTGGTGGGCTGTTGAATACCAGCAGCATCATTCCAATGGCTGTGATTTTGAACCGTGTATAAGAAGAAAGCAAGCTGAGCGTCAGCATTTACTTCTGTCTGTGTCCTGTATCTATATACAATATGACCAGCTATTTCATGCCCCTGCTGTCTGCCTTCCCAACAACGACAGACTGTATCCCCAAACTGTAAGCCAAAATAACTTTATTTTAGCTGGTATTTTGTTGCAGTGATGACAAAAATGACTAATACTCTGTTGTTACAATAGAGCAAGGTTGAAGGCATCTTCATGAGTCAGAAAGAGTCTTAAATCTGCGCCAAGAAGAGCTGCTGAGAATTAACAATTCAAAGTTTTTCCCACAGAAGCTTAATTGCTCCCCCAAACACATTCCTTTTCCTCCCTACAGTGCTTAGGTCATTCCATGAACAAAAGTTGTTTTTTAATATACAAGTAGAAAGTGGTAGAAATTTAAATTTATTTATAATCTCTTACTGGCAGGTACTGAGTATTTTTCTGAAACTCAAGAGTAAGTACTGATAAAGTGAAGTCGACTTATTCTCATTCTTGGTGATGAGTGGGAACAATGGTCAAGCAAGAGACACAGAAGGCCAAAGAAGAGATGGCGAAGGAGAGGTACAGGTAAGGAGGGGAACTCACTTCTAATGGCAGCTATCCCTGAGCTTGTCCATTTCGCGTGTCTGAAGCATAAGATGCCTGTGCTTTTCAGTATTTAAATTTTACTTTATTTTTTCTTACTATTTCCATTCACGGATTAGGTTGATTTCACTTATTTATTTAAAGGAATTGTTTTTGTTTGTGCGAATGTCTGTGTGTGCATATATGCACTCATGCATGGTGCCTGTGGAGGCCAGAAAAAAGTGTCAGGTCTCCTGGAGCTGGAGATTCGAGGGTTGAGAGCAACCTGATATGAGTGCTAAGAACTAAACTCTGTTCCTCTGGAAGAGCAGCAGTTGCCACCGAGTCATCTTTCCAACTAAATCTATTTCTTTGTCAAGTGCCAGAAGGTTTTTAGAAGCTGTCTTCCAGTGTTCCTCACATAACCCAATTATTTCCACACCTGGTTCCCATTTTCCTTTTTATATACTGCTATGCCTTCTGTCTACAATGCCTTTATTGTCTCATCCATCCATCAAACTCCAAACAATCTCCAAACATTCAATCACTATCTCTCTTAAAAAATTTTAATTGAACTCTTATATTTTTGGTTGTGAGCTTAGTATTTAATAACTGAGCCATCTTAGCCAACAAATGACTGGCCCAACTTGAGACCCACCCCATGAGAGGGAGGCAGCCTCTGACACTATCAATGGTACTCTGCTGTGCTTTCAGACAGGAGCTTAGCACAACTGTCCTCCAAGAAGTTGAAGCCAGCAGCAGATCGAAACAGATGCTGAGACCGACAGCCAAACGTTAAGTGGAGCTCAGGGAGTCTTGTGGATGAGTGGAGGAAAGGATTAAGGGACATGGAGGGAACAAGAATTCCACAAGAAGATCAACAGAATCAACTAACCTGGGGTCACTGGGGCTTACAGAGACTGAAGCACCAGCCAAAGAGCATGCATGGACTGGACCTAGGCCCCCTACACATATGTAGTTGATGGGCAGCTTGGTTTTCATGTGGGTCCCCTGGCAATCAGAGCAGGGGCTGTCTCTAATATGACTTGGTTTCCTGCTTTTGGATCGTTTTTCCCTACCTGGGATGCCTCACTAGGCCGCAGTGGAAAAGGATGCGCTTAGTCCTGATGTGACTTGATGTGCTGGGGGCGGGTTAATGGAGGGGGGGCTCCCCTTTTCTGAGGAGATGGAAGGGAGGGAAATGGGTGGGACCGTGAGGAAAGGAGTAAGGAGACTGTGATTGGGATGTAAAGCGAATAAATAAATAATTTTTTAAAAAGAAAAATTTAATTGAGATATATGTTTCTATCAGTGTTTTAGTGAGGGTTACTATTGCTGTGATGAACCACCAGGACAAAAGCAATGTGGGGAGCCAAGGGTTTATTAGTCTTACATTTTCATATCATGAAAATCAGAACAGGAACTCAAACGGGAGGGACCTGAAGGCAGGATATGATGCAGAGGCCATGGAGGGGTGCCGAACACTGGCTTGCTCCTATTGCAGCCGCCTTCTATAGGACCCAGGACCGCCATCTCAGGCATGGCACCGCTCACATCAATCACTAATTAAGAAAATGCCCCATAGGCTTACCTACAGCCCAGTCATATTGGAGGCATTTCTCTGTTGAGGAGTCCTCCTCTCAAATGACTATAGCTTGTGTCAAACTGATATAAACTATCCATCACTATGAGTATTTATGAAAGGATTTTACATTTCTCCCCCACATCAGTTTCTTCTGAGCTTACCTAGCTGGTTTATCTCTAGAGAGAATATTTACATCAGTGAACTGTAATGCAGAGTCAAAATCCTTAAAGATACCATGGAAAGAAGAAATAGACTGAGCTGGGCATGACACATACCCAATTGCAGCATTCAGGAAATTCAGGCAAGATGATCAAGATCAGTTCAAGATTAACCAGAGTACACAATGAGGCTGTCCAAGAAGAGAAAGAAGAAAAATGAAGACTTGAGGAAAAGAAAGTGGGGTTAGGAGGATAAAGGGAGAGGGAGGAGGCAGAGGAGCAGGAGGAGGACTTACTGACAACTTACCAGTAAACTATTGCTGTCTGCATTTGCACAGATGTAGTCTAGTGAAGGTGAGACTACAAACTTGTCACCTGATCTTTCTAGCCCTCACTATATGATCTTTGACAATATCTTTCGTCTGAGAGTTCTGCAAAAGTGAAAGAGTTAAGACTTGTAAAGTACTTAGAGCCATGCTTTCCACATAGCAAGTACTGTGTCTGTGTTTTTAAAATAACGTATCATACAGACTCGGGAGCCAAGATAATGTTCTGGATTTGAGCTATGTGTGGAACATACAAGCTGTGATAAATGTAGCCAAAAGCAATCACCATGTACAGAACGTAATCACCTTCTGTACATGGTACTTTGGGGAAAAACCATTTAAGCAGTGATTCTCCATGCTAAAAAATATTGTATTTTATGGATGAAGAAACTATTTGTTCTAGTTTGCTTCATATTGCTGTAATGAAACACTGATCAAAACCAACTTAGGGAGGAAAGGATTTATTTGGATTGCATGCTATCCAAATGAACCCTCCTTGAAGGAAGCCACAATAGAAACTCCAGATAGGAACCTAGAGGTAGAAACTCCAAGAGGGATAACAGAGGAACACTGCTTACTTGCTTGCTCTCCATGGCTTGCTTGGCTTGCTTTTTATGCAACCCAGAACCACATGACTGGGGTTGACACCGCCCACAGTGGGCTGATCTCTTCACATCAGTCATTAGTCAAGAAAAATCCCCCTCCAGATTTGTTTACAGGCTAGTCTGGTGAAAGCATCATCTCAGTCAAATTTCCCTCTCTTCAAATTACTCTAGTTTGTGTCCAGTTGACAACTAACCAGCACACTATTTAAACTCTATGAATTTACCTGAAAACTGGGACATGACTCCTGAGAAAAAATTTAATTGAATGATCAACTTATAATTGGTGTCTGGAACTGAGCATAGGCTGTGTCCTTTGATCCTCAGGGGATTATAGGGAATGTGTGGCCCTCATTAGGCCAAAGTAAACAAAACAGCCTCTGGGTGAAAGGGGAAGATAGAGGCTTCCAAATATATCAGTGCCACTCAAGCGAAATACAAGGACCTAGAGAATTTTCCTTCTCGCGCTATTTTTCCCCTAACCACAGGAAGCTCTTCTCTATTTCAGCTGACTCAAGTGCAGAAGGAAACTGAAATGAGCAGAGAGTATCTCAAACTCTTCGTTTTCATTTTAAAGCTACCATTCCTCATTTTCATTGAACCAACATCAATTTAAGTAGAGCATTGTAACTGCTACCAGTATATCTTATGCTAGACACAATTTAAACAGTGTAGAAGTGCTGGCCAGAGTTTATATTCACTTCAATAACTTGTCTGAAAATTCTAACTCACTTGTGAGGTTAGGGTGAATAAAGGAAATGAAGTTGTCAGTAAAACTATGTTGCTTTATTCTGTAGTAAAGCTGTTCTTGTCCTTGTAACATTTATAACACACCGTATCAACAGAGTAGCCCGAAACCAAAGGGCAGGGACAGTTTTAGCTAGTCCAATGACAGGTGCACATGCTACGTAAGTGAAACAGAAACTGCAAATAACTATGTCAACCGCACCAACAAATGCATGATTATCAAATGTGGGAAGTGGTGCTTTGGGAAACAGCTTGTGATTGTACCATCGGTTTCAAAGGCACATCTTAAGTGGAATCATGCAGATAGCCACTGATCGCCACTACTGCGAACCTTCAGGCTCACAATCCTGCTGACCAGGATTTAGAAAAGCACACGTTTTTATACTATATAAATCCCGAATTACTTGCCTCTATTTCTTATTGAGAGATTTGCAAAGTTTTTCCTCGGAAATCACTTTGCTAGGCTACATGCTAGCCTTTTTATAGATGAGCACATCATTTTTACTTCAAAATCTGAAATCTTTATATTACCTCAGATAAAGCGAGGGTGAGTTGTTGGAATAAAGTACTGGGAATGTTTGACGGAGCAGTGTAGAGCAAAAGAAGAGATAGATGGATCATCAAAAACATGGACTTTAATTCTGCCTCCTCCACTTACAGGCTTTACATACTAGGTCAAGTCTTTAATCTTTCCACATCCATGTGTTCTCATATATATAGCGGAAAGAACAAATCCTACCTCATGAGCTTGTATTGAAAAGTAAATTACATTTTGATACGAAAATGCCAGTTACACAATGTTCTACCACTAAATGAAACTAAAACATCCAAAAGTTGAATTACAATATTATATTGTAGCTATCCTTTCATGCTAGGAATTCCATAAGCTGATAAGGTTTGATCTCTGTCATGAAAACATTTTTGGTAATAAACTATGTATCCATATGCTGGCTATGTTTTTCTTTATGAGGATCATCATTTTTTATTCAATTACAACTCTACTTTTATTAAATTATTACGTGGACTTTTTATTGAAAAATGTTCATAAAATGTATTCTTATCACAGATTCCCCTCCTCCAACTCCTCCAAAATCCTTTCCACCTCCCCACACACTCAACTCCATGCTTTCTTTCTTTCTTCCTTTCTTTCTTTCTTTCTTTCTTTCTTTCTTTCTTTCTTTCTTTCTTTCTTTCTTTCTTTCTTTCTCTCTTTAGAAAACATAAAGGAAACAAGCAAAAATCCAAACAAGCCAGAAGAAATTGAAGAAACAGACACACACAAAGTACAAAATCAGAAACCATAACATAAAAGCCAAAAAAAAAGGTAAACAAAAAATGGCCAAACAAAGCAATATGAGACATAACGCCTACAAAAATACCATCGAGCTCATTTTGGCCTTCTACTACTGGGCACAGGGCCTGTTCTTAAGTGTAGTTTATATACCCAGTAAGACTCCACTGGTAAAAACTAATTCTTCCTTTGCAAGAAAATGACAATTGCAGAAAGCTTCTGGGATGAGAGCCCATGTCCCTTTCTCCCTGTCAGTGCTGGGACCCCTCTGGCCTGAACTCGTGCAGGCTCTGTGCACGCTGCTGCAGTCTCTGTGAGTTCACTGTGCAGCAGTTCTGTTGGTCCTGGAAGAAGCAGTTTTCCTGTATTTGTCCACCCTGCCCCCCAACTACCACCACCCGAAATCACCCTTTCTAATTGCTCTTCTGCATAGTTTCCTGAGCTCTTAGGGGAGGAGTTGGATGAAGATGTACCATTTAGGACTGGATGTTCCAAAGTATCTCACTTTCTGCATGTTGTCTAGTTGTGGGTCTCTCTGTTAGTTCTCCTCTACTGCAAGAAGGGGCTTCTCTGATAATGGCTGATCTATGGATATAGCAGAATATTGTTAGGATGAATTTAGTTTTTCCCCAGGCCCATGGTTTATGCAGTCTTAAGTTCCTGACCACCCAAGCAACTGGCCCAAGTTCTATCCCACGGAGTAATCCTTAAATCTAATCAGAGAGCAAACAGTTACTCCCACAGCTTTTGTGCTATGTGTACATTTTTTTGTGTATAAATGCTTCTATACATGTATGTGTGTTTACCACATGTATGCCTGATGCTCATGAGTGCCAGCAAAGGACATTAGCTCCTCTGGAACTGAAGTTGTAGGTGGTTTTAAGCTGCTGTGTGGGTGCTTAGAATCAAATCCAGGTCTTCTGCAAGAGCAGCATGTGCTCTGAAAGGCTGCTGCCCAGCCCCACCCACTGGTTTTGAAAATAATTGTGTGCCACTGAAATGGCCAGGGCCTCCCTCCTCTGGTTCCGCCTTCAATATTTCCATCTTAGAAGTACCTTCTTACTTCCTTCTTCCCTTCCTCCTCTCTTCCTTATTTCATTCCTTTCAATGCTGTTTTTTGAACTTTTATCTATTCCTTGAAGTTTTCATACATTGTATACATTGCATTTTGACCATACCCGCCTCTCTTCCCTGTTCTAACTTCCCCCAGAACTCTCTCCACATCTTCCTTCCAACTTCATGTCCCTCTTCTTCTTTTTCCTTCATAGCCCTGAGAGTGAAATTAAATCTACCTGCATTTCCACAGGGTTAGGGATACCCAGAGGAGAGCAGGCAGCCAACTGAGGCCAAGCCCTTTGACTCTCCCTCCCCTAGCACTCACCAGCTGCCAGGAGTTCTCAGACAGGGATGGGGCTGAATGCTGTACTGGCCCATGGATGTAAGGATGCTTAGAAGGTAGTTTGATGTCAGGATCATTTGCAAAATAATGGGTAGCAGGTTCTCCCCAAGACCATAGAGGCTCATTATCTCTACTACACATGCATTATTTGCTTGTTCACTTATTCTGTTTACTGCCTGCTCCCCTATGTCACAAGGGAAATATGCTTGTGTCTGGTGACACAAATAACAAATATGTTTTGAATGGGTTCATGCAAATATCTTTTATTTAATATGTTGGCAATGGAAAGTAGTTAAAATATGTCAAGAAGTATATTCTAATAGGATTTTGCATTATAGCAATAATGGCAAAAATGAGTCTGTCTTTGAAAACCACAATGAATTTATAATAAAATAGTAAATAGTAATATATAGTAAATATATATAATAGCAAAGAAAATATTCTTAATGTATTATATTTTTCAGTTACCTTCAAAGTCTTCACCAGGACTGACACAAAACCCCAAAATACAGCTCTTTAAAATACTGTAAGGCCAGAAAATAAAATTTGCTTTTTTTTTCACATGACAAAAAGACTTTTTGGTGGATTTATTGAAGTAACCGTATATTTATGAGAGCGTTTGATGCCCAAGTACAAATCATATCAAAGGCTTTGGAGGAATGTCATAGATGACTGAAAGTTAAATTACCTTTTTGGTCCAGACTTTTAGCACTTAAAAAATATTACAGAGTTATATCATAGTGAATTATATTTTAATTTTCCCACTATAAGAATAAAATAGATTCTTTCCCACCCTCAGGGAAATGTACATTTATTTTAAAAAAATTTAGGTAATAAAATGAAGGGGATTTTCCAGGATACATATCAAACATTTTTATTTAAAAATCTAATTGCAAGACAGTAAGAACCCAGCAGGTTCCTGCACTTGCTGGGAAAGCCTCCTAAGAGCGTCTCCTGACTAGAATTGGCTCAGTGGTAGCAGCACTTGATGCACAGGCTGAAAAACCCAAGTTTTGTCTCCAGAAACTGTGCACATGTCCCCATCATAACACACACACACCACTAATAAAAAAACACACACAGTCGAAGAATGCCACCTCTTAAATGAAAAGTGAGTCATTGTCCACATCTTGCAGCAGACCCAAAGGAATCTCAAGCTAGTCACTGGATGGCCACAGTATTCAGAGCAAAGCATCTTTGGATTATTCTGCTAACGTTTATCTTAGGTGTCTTGATTCTCATCTCTTATGGCCTGACAACTTTTTCTGCAAGTTATTCTATGTAAATTCTAAGCAAACAACAGAGAAACTGAAGCAACAAGGCTTCCATATTATGGTAGACAACTTTCCATCAGGGTGACAAAATACCCGAGAGAATGCAGTTCAAAGAAGAAAAGGGTTACTTTGACTCAAGGTTCCTGTATACAGTCAGCTGGCTTCATGGCTTTTGTAGCAGTAAGCCAGAACACTTGGGTGGAAGCTTGTGTTGCAACAAAGTGGCTTACCTCCTAGAGCCAACAAATCTGCAGGACACTAGAAGGACCTCTGCCTTAACAGAACTAAGAGCCAACCGTGGAAAACACAGAGAAACAACCAGTTAATACTCACAGGCAAGCTTAGGACAGAAGATGCTGAAGAAGCAGGGTTCTCTCTCTCTCTCTCTCTCTCTCTCTCTCTCTCTCTCTCCTGCTCTTTTATGCCATTCATTTGCCATTTACTCATTTACCTCTCTTATGTTTTTCAAACATGGCAGTCATGATGTTAGACTCTGAGGAAGGCAACAGTGAAAGGCCTAGTAAAGTTTCAGGAATCCCTGGGTGTTTTCAGCATTAAACATTTGATGGAGTTGAGTGCATGGCTTGCAATGGAAACAGTGTTTCTGGTCTGTAAAAGAGGGGCCCCAGAAGGGCCCCCTCTTGGATAGCATGACACTTTTGCTCATCTGTATTGTGGATATGGCATAGGAAAGAAGACAGAGGCAATTATTTAAAGCAGAAAAGAGACGAGAAAATAAATCAAAAGGCACTTGAAGGTAAGCGCCACGGTTATTCTTTATTGTGAGTGGCAAGTATAGTCATGTAGGCAATAAGAAGTAGCTGTAAATGATGAGTTCCTAGAAATGAGTAAAGTGGTGTCACTTACAGACCTAAGTAGCCAGGATGATAGAAGTTCATCAGTGCATGCTGATATTTTAGGCAGCTCTGACTTTAATAACTTTGATTCCTTCCACTAAACGACACAACATGGGGTGAGGATATGAGGGAACAGGACTTAGTGCAGCAGAGAAAAGGCTGTTTTCTAGGAGCACAGGTATCTGAACAGACAGACTTTGCTTATCTAAATCACAAGATTTCCCCAAACCTGGAAGCTACCGTCATGGCATACAGAAAATGGACTTTAAAGCTACATATGTGGAGCAGTAACCACTCATCAGATGTGTACTGAGGTGGCATCTAGTCACAGGGGAAGCCTGGGAAGGAACTGAGAGGCTGAGCTACAGGCTCTGTACTGTGCAGCCAAGGTTGGTGTAGTAAAGGCAGGGAGAAGCAGCAACAGTATAATCAATTCTCATTCAAGGAATGGCTTTGAGAACATTCAACAAACAACCATGTATGTCCAAACCTACCTGTCAGAATAAAGGAGAGAGCTAAGGGAAAAGGCAGGGAACAGTAGACACAGCTGGACCAGGCCATCTGCACAAATATTTGTTGATAAGTGATGAGAGTTGTATGTGTCCTTGAGGACCATCTGAAATACTAACATCTAGCGACAAGACATGATGTTTGCTTATGAGGAAAAACTTCACATCTATAAAACATTAAGCACGTTTATCTGCAGGTAATGTCTAAAGGTTTCCCAGGTCACTCTGCCCAAACCTTTGAAACAACACGATGCTTTCCTGTAAGGGACCACACTCTACAGCTACTATATGAAGAAAGAAGGAAAACACAGGGTAGAGAGGAGCCAGCTACAAGACAAAGGGAAAAACAAACAGAGTAGCTTCTCAGCCTCCAAACTCCAGCAAGGACACAGCCATGCTGTGTGAGGTGTCGTGGCTGTGTTCACTCACTCCTCCTTCACAGTAAGGCTTGCATGCAGCCTGGATCTTGGTGACAAGGAGAAATCCAACAGGAAACCAAGAACATAAGCATGGCAGCTTCTCCTGGACTCCTTCCCAGGGATGGGGGTGGGGGTGGGGGTCCAGCCATGACTGCTGACATGCTCTGGTCTTGATGTCCCATCTCTGTTCCCACTGCCCTTCCTGTCAGGCCTCACCAAAAAAACTATCCCATCTCCTTTCTCGGCTTTTCCCAATACCCTGCCTCCTTCCCCTCTGTTTTGAAAGTAATAGAAAGCCTGTTTTTCAGCCTCCTTTGGAAGCTGTTCCTCAGGCTAATGCAAGGCTCCTTGCGTTGCGATGCCACCCACCATGCACAGCTGTGGACCATCACTTTTCTGCTTTCTATAAGTCTGCAGACATAGCAAAGCCCCAGCTGAGAAGATAAAAACACAGCAATAGCTGGGAGGTGGTAGTCAGATAGCTTCCTTCAACTCAACTCAGCTTTAGAAAAAAAGAAAGCTGTCCTGAAACGAGACCAAGAGGGAATGCACTTGCCTTATTTGTAGCTACTCTGTACTGTGGAGAATATGAAAGCCGTTCCCTTCCTGAGGACCCCACTTTAGTCTCTCCACCTTCCTTCTGTCTTCTTCCTCTGTACCCTCAACCCTTCCCTGTGCCATTCTTCCAAACTCCAATAAAGCTTAACAGGAGTAGAAAGTTGTATCTTTGCAACCCAAGCCCTGGTCACACCAGCTTATGTCACAATAAAAGCTCTCCAGCTAACTTAGAGGAGCCTTCTTGTCCTCTGGGCCTCCCTAGTGTTAGCACGTCTTACAGGGCATCATCCAAAAGAAAGAAAACGCGGAACTGAAAATCCACCCTTGTGAAACAACAAGGCACAGACAAGGAAAGACCTTGTTCTTTTGAAACATGTTAAAATAATAGTAAGTCTCTGTCCCTCGTGCCCAAACAAGGAGTTAATTCAGCAACTCAGCCTTAAAATAGCAAGTCCCTACAAAGCGAAGGAACAGAAAGGAAAGAACACGGGGTCTGTTACCACAATATCAGTACCTAAGCAGCAGGCAGTGGACAGACATCTTCATGGATGCTGGATGCTCTGCCTTTGAGTTTAAGGCATTTCCAGCAACACCCCAAGACTCACTGAGTCTTAAGCCCCCCATCCCTGTACCCCATTCATTTCCTTCTCTGCAGGCTCTGCTTGAGGCACCCAACCCTCCTCATCAGACCTTAGCTCTCTCACCTCCCCTCTTTCCACTCATGCTACTAAAAGGATCAAAAGACCATTCAGATGGAAGCCTCCGAAATATACAACCCCTCACGAATGTACAGATTTATCCAATGAATGTTTTATAAAGAAGTTATAGATAACAGGCCCTCTTGAGATAGTAAAAAAATTCAATAAAACTACATGTTTTGAGAATATTAGTTCATAGAGGTTCTGTCAAACTGCAAGCAGAATAAGAAAAGAGTGTTTACATAGTAGGGATGCTAAAACATTGAAAAATAAAAATGGAGTCACATCTTTATTCTCTAATTTAAAAAACATTGGTTAAGAATGTTGTTAGGTAGAGTCTTTCAGAGGCCCTCTGTGGTAGGCTCCTATCCTGTTCCCTGTTTTCTCCCTCTTCCAAAGTCTATCCTGTTTGCTTTTCTGAATGAGGATTAAGTATCTTATCCAAGGTCCTCCTTCTTGCTTAGCTTCTTTAGGGCTGTAGATTTTAGTATGTTTATCCTATATTAGTGGCTAATATCCACTTATAAGTGAATATATACAATGTGTGTCTTTCTGCTTCTGAGATACCTCACTCAGGATGATCTTTTCTAGTTCCCACCATTTGCCTGCAAATTTCATTATTTCTTTGTTTTTAATTGTTGTGTACCCAGCAGGGTATCAAAGCAGATGCTAAGACTCATAGCCAAACTTTGGGCAGAGTGCAGGGAATCTTATGAAAGAAGGGGGAAATACAAAGATCTGGAGGGGACAGGAGCTTCACAGAGAGAGCAACAGAATCAAAATATATGGGCATAGGGTTTTTTTCTGAGACTGATACTCCAACAAAGGAACATTCATGGAGATAACCTAGAACCCCTGAAAGCTGTAGCCCATGGCAACTCAGTCTCCAAGTGGGTACCCTAGTAAGAGGAACAGGGGTTGTCTCTGACATGAACTCAGTGGCTGGCTCTTTGATCCCCCTGAGGAGAAGCCAACCTTACTAGGCCACAGGGAAGACAATACAGCCAGTCCTGATGAGACCTGATAGGCTAGGGTCAGATGGAAGGGGAGGAGGACTTCCCTTATCAGTGGACTTGGAGAGGGCCATGGAAGGAGAAAAGGGAGGGAGGGTGGGATTAGAAGGGGTCAAGGGAGGGGTGACAGCTGGTCCACAAAGTGAATAAATTATAATAAACAAAAAATTAAAAAATAATGTTGTTAAGAAAACAATGTCTTTTTGACTGCTACATTTGCTTAATGAACATACTTCTTAAATTTAGAGGTTAGACAAAAATAGACAATTTATTAATTGCATGGGTAAGAGTGCTTTAATTTCAGTTTGTAATAATGTTCTATAGGTAAATTCACACACCAGGATATCAAAAACCACTTATAGAACATTATGTCCCCTGCTCTTGCTTAGAAATGATAGTCACTATTGGATAATCTATGGACCTTCCCATAGTGTCCTCTTTTCAGTGCCCAAATGCTCCAATTTCAGTGTCCACTTTAGTTCTTTCTCTTCTTCCTGTAGTATCAATGACAGTGCTTGCTGCCTCTGTTCCGGCCTCCGGTCCTGTTTACATCCCCAGCTGTCCACTTGTGCCTGTAATCTTGTGTACATGTCACCTCTGCAGTGAGTCACCATGAAAGAGCGTGTGGCAGCCAGCCTGGAACCTGCTTGTGGCATCCGAGCACTAATGTTCTCCTCTGGGCAGAGTCCAGCCCAAAGAAGCACCTGCCGGATATGGGGGTAGAATTCAAGCACTGACTTAGGATTGAGAGATTTTTCTGTCCACTCCTCATCCAGACCTCATAATTATACTCCCAGAGAGACGGGGATGGGTTCCTTAGCCTACACTTACTATCTGTGATCCAAACCATAGGTAGGAGGAAGGCTGTTCCTGCTTTCCTCCTTTCTCTTAGCATTCATAAGCAGTTTATCTAGAGTCTCTCCCCAAATCCATGGCTCCATGAACCACACAGATGGATAAGGATGGATAATAAACACACTCCAGGCAGGTGTTCCTGTGTCTCCAGGGCAGCTGAGGTCAGCTCCAGTTCTTGTTGAATACCAGGCCTGGCTATCAGATAGAGGCACATACCTGTAAACTCAGAGAAGCCCTTATCTCACTCATGCCAGAGTCCAAGTGCTAAGAAGAATGGGAGGGAGGATGCCTGGCATTTAAAAATCATGCCCACAGTGAAGAAGTTAGTGGCTTTCCTGTCAGCACAGACATATCTTACCACTGGTTCTGTTCTCCTGCTTCTTCTGAGGGCCACTTTCCCGTTCAGTCTCCATAGACTCCTTATCTTCTCTTGTATTGCATGTTTCTAATGCTGAAACCTTGGCTGTCCTTGGCAGATGACCCCAAGCAACACTTTTCTTCTCCTGATAGCCTTGCCCATTGCTGCTCATACCACGAGATGCTAAGGATGAGGAAGGCTTTACATACGCAAATGGCAAGCCTGTTCCATATGGTACTAGATGCCATTTCCTTGCTCCCAGAATCAAAACTTGGCAATCAATGGTAGTGTCTAAAGATGCTAGAACATAAATACTGGTCAATTCAGACTGATATCAAAATTTGAGTTCTTTTCTCTGCAGGACAGTGTATGTTGAACGTTTTATATGAAGTTCTGTTAAAGGTTTTCGCTGTTTTCTATGGCTGGGGAGAAAAACACGTTCCCTTCAGTTAGTTCTCAGAGTATCCAGCGGAAACCACCCCTCCTAACAGGGCAGTGTTTTAATCCTCTCAGCCAAGCAGGAAGTAGTTATCATTTAAGTGGGAGAGAGGAACTGGGAGGGAAGGTGGAATACTGGTGAAGATACCAGAATTCAAGGAACCAATAGCGAGTCCAAAGGACTGTCGGCCACTCTGGGAAATTCTACACTGGATACAAACAACACCTTAAACTGGCAGTGTTTCCCCTCATCCATTTGCCTGCCACTACATGTGCCAGGAGCGATGTAAACATGGTCTCTGCCCCAACCTCCTCTCAGCAACTTGCTGAAAGGTCCTGCTTGAATGCTGGAAGTCACAGAATTGTGTAACACAGCTGCATATGCTCGGCTCCATTGTTTGGGATTTTGAGAAGACAGGCGCTCAGGATTGTGGGAAGACAGGCGCTCAGGATTGTGGGAAGACAGGCGCTCAGGATTGTGGGAACACCGTTGTGTGATGTCCCCCTTTGCTCTCACCAAGGAGCGCTTCTTTTTAAGATGTCATGATTTTATATTAAGATAGATGAAGTGGGGCTAGAGAGGTGGCCCAGAGGGTAAAAGAGATGGCTCTTCCAGAAGACCTGGGTTCGATTCTGAATACCCACAGGGCAGCTCAGAATTGTCTGCAACTATAGTTACAGAGGATCAGAAGTTCTTGTAGACATGCATAAAGGCAAAGCACCCATATACATAAAATAAGTAAAATAAAACTGTAAAAAGTTACAAATTAAAATATTTTAAAGATAGGTGAGAATCTTGAGGCTTCTGTATCTGAAAGATTATATTTCCACTAACACATTTTACTCTATCGACTTTTTAAAAGCAGATGTATTATATTACCGCTTCTTTGTAAAGAGAAAGAGTAAGCTTACCTCTTCTTGCCCCTCACCCCCACGTGCTCCTTTGGAAACAGAACTAACCCTATGCCAAACCTGTCTGCATCAAATAGCCCTAAAACGCTTGGGCAAATCGATTTACCTCATTTTGTGGGGCATTTCAGGCCTGTTGTTAGTGATTTCTCAGGGAAGAAAAGTAAAGGATAAAGACAGTTCTAGAAGATACAGATAAAGCAAGGAATTGGGGGAAACAAGGGAGAGCGCGTCTGCCATGGGGCAGTCAGGAGGTAAGCCTCGCTTCTTCTTGGGAAAGTCAGCTTTCTTGCTGATGCTTTGCCGAGGTCAGGGAGTTCCTGCACTGCCAAAGAAAAGTTAATTTCCTGTTCTATTTCTCTGGGAGCATTTGTGCACTTTGGCTAAATTATTGCTCACTCTTCCACTAGGGGAGAACCAGGCTTGCCGCTGAAGCGCTTGGAATGGCATCAAACTTCCTACTGCTTGTAAAAGAAGCAGAGAAACATCCAGAGGAAATTCAATTGCAACAACACAATTTTGGACTTCGACTAGCTTTTTGAAACAGCCCTTTGTAACTTGACATCTGTAGAGCATACTATATGGTAACTTTTTAATAGAAGAAGTAGTATTTCCAGTAATCACATTTATGGTTCATATTATGCATTCTTTTCCCAAGAGAGGCCGAAAGCATTGAGGATATGTTCATGACATTTTCCTTTGGGAGATAACGCAATTTTCCTGCCTTTTAGAATCTCAAAGTTTTTTGAAGCTTTCACATCCCGTGCAGAATTTGATTGCATAACAACCCTAAGATAGCCATTGCTGTCTCCAGGCTGGGCACATTACGAACTTCAGTAGGACTCCTGATACCAATCTTGGGTAATATCCCTTCTGTCTAAAAAGGGTTTGAAGGTTCCAGCAAGCACTGTCTTAGACACAGGTTGTTCTGCTGTTTTCCAGGACTATGAACCACTATCTGAATGACATACCTACCTTTCCATACTTGCAAAACAGAAACACCAATGCAGAAAACAATATTTCTATTGAAGTAAATGCTTTTATCTTTATATAAACTATTCACTGTCTTCAGGATTTTCTTGTCACATGACTCATCCATCCTGAATTGACCAAACGGTCTCAGTTTTCTCTCAGGCATACTCATAATAGCAGAATTCAACTTCAGCTTGTCAAGAACATCTGTGGGGTGGATTAGGTGAGCTATAAGAGGTTGTCAAGGAAATTAATTAAAATATCAAACTTTGTGAATAATTTACATGCGTGCCAACCTTCCTGGTTTTATCAAGAAAGACACTCTACATTTCCGCATCAAACACATGTTCCAAGCAGGATGGGAAATATTTCTCACAACCAGGAAAGCATTACACTGTATACAGTTGTCACAGGGGAAGGTGACAGGCCTGATGCCAGAAGACAAGTAGCTTTAAATGTTTTCCTCTACAAATTACAAGAAAAGAAGGATGATAATTAAGGTCTGGGCTGTATACGAGTATCAAAAGAAATGCGCTCTAACCCGTGCAGCATGCTTTGTGCAGGGTCCCATTCAAAGCTGCATTCTTAAGCACACAGCACTGCATCTGCCAACTCTGCCCCATCCTTGATGTGTTCAAACACGTAAGTTGATCCATGTCTTACTTGTTGTCCTAGTTTGTACTTGTTATTGTGGTAAACACCCTGCCAAAACAACTTGGAGATGAATTAATTTATTTGGCTTACAGGTCACAAACAATCATCAAGGGAATCCAAGACAAGAAATCTGGAAGCAGGAACTGAAACAGAGACCACAGAGGAACCCTGCTTATTGGCTTGCTTTCCATGGCTTGCCCAGCCTGCTTTCTTATGCTACCCAGGACTGCCTGTCCAGGGATGAGCTGTCCCACATCAATCATAGAAGATACCTAAACAGAGATGCTCACAGAATCTGATGGACACAACTGATGGTCCATCTTCCCAGATGCTTCTAGCTTGTGTCACATTGACAAAAACTAACTGGCACATGCGTAAGACTCAGATAGTTTCACTTCTGATGAGAAGACTGGGGTCTTATAAGGCTAAGTAAAGTTTTCTAATTGGAACAAACAATACAATATATTTCAAAACAGACCAGTAATCTACTTATTCAATATATTTGCAAGGTTTGTTACTAGAGGCTTTGTTGGAAACTGATGAGCCCATCCTCCCTGGTAACATACACAGCTAAGAACTCACTCCTAACCACATTGCTCAGATGGGCTGCATGCTAAGCAAATTGGTGGGGAAGAGTGATAGAAAGGTTCTATTCCAGGACATATGAGCAGGCACACTTGACATCACCAAATTATTTTGTGCTGATTTATAATCATTATAGTTCTTCTATTCTTTTGGATCAGAGACACCAAAAGCTTTCGTGAACTTAATTGAAAGGAGTATTTTTTGTTAATACCCTTACACATATGTAATAGATTCACAAAATAACTTATCTTTGTATGTTATATTCCATCTTTAAACCTCATATTAAGTTAAAATGATGTTTTGAACATGTATCTGAAAGCATAAAGTGGACAAGTTACAACTTACCTCGCCAATTTCCAACTTTGGCATAGTGCAAAACAGAGAACAGAAATATAATTTTTAAAATGAGCTCATTCTTTTACCAATGTTGCCTGCCTAGACCAAAAAAAAGTATACAATGGAAGCCAATGAGAAAAATGAAACTGAAACATTTCTTTCCCTTTCCAAGAGGCCACAGACTCAAAGATGAGAGCAGGAGGTACATACCCTAGGCATAGCCCATTGCTTCCAGTATAGAAGATTTCTCACTTGGGTTTTCAATTCCATTTGTACAAGAAACAGAACTGCTTAGGGCATAAAAGTGCAACCAGTAATGGCACACACCTGAAAGGACACGCAGGAGCCCCACAAATAAAATGAAGAAATTAGGGAATGTTGTACAATTTGTTTAAATACGAACTTCATCAAGACTTTCATTAAGCTCTGTCTAAGGTATGCACATTTAAATTTGTCTGAAATTCTTTTAGAATGAGCAATGCTTTTAACATTTTCATATTGCATTATAAGTTTTTTTAAATGGTTTAAATCAACTATCTGAGAGCAACCCACAGGCATTGCATTCCCGAGAGGCATCCCACCTCACTGAGGGCAGCTACACACCTCTGTGTTTGCTGACATCTCCCGAAGGCTTACAATTGCACAAGCGCCTATATTTAAAGACCATTCCTTCAAACCCAGTTAAACCATGAAAAAGTATGCTAAAGTCCAATTTTTAGTACAATAAGTCTGATAAAGGTAGAAATTCATTAATAAAGAGGTGCCAAAGAGGACAAGAAAGATGGGGAAAGTGAGGCAGAGAAAGCGAGGGAATAGCTTACTAACCCAAGATTCTGTATGGTTTTGGTCATGCACACCCCTCCTCTTACAATAATGCACTTGTCAGCCTGACTCTTTCCACTGCACATACTGTATGCACACGCCCATCTCCAAACAGTAAACCTGGCAGCGTCAAATATTCCTCAGATGCCACCTATGCCAGACTATACACACCCTCCTCTGTTAACAACAGTGGATGTTGTTCTGCTCTTAAAAACTATCAAGTTTGGGTTTCCATTCAAACATATTTCCAAGGTATCCTATATGAACAACAGCAAGGCTAAACAAGCCTGAAATGGTTCTGAGCGCATAGTAAGATAAACTGTATCTTTCAAGTGAGCTTTTCATAGCTCTATGTATAAATTGTGTGTACCTATGATCAAAATCAAATGCATTATTGGAAAAGATGTTTACAGGATCTTTTGAATGAATATATGACTTAATCTATCAATCAAAATAGGAAACCATTCAAACTGTAAGTGGTTTAGTAACTTACTTAGTAACCTGCTCCTCCTTCCTTTAAACCCCACAAAAAATGACCCCAGACTATGTATGACATGAGGCCCTAGAGATGTGGTTTGCATTCTGTGGATTGTGACCCCTTTGGAGGGGGAGCAATCCTTTCACAGAGATTGCCTAAGATCCTCTTCATATCAGATATTTGCATTATGATTCCTAACAGTAGCAAAATTACAGTTAATGAAGTAGCAACGAAAACAATTTTAAGGTTGGGGGTCACCACATCATGAGGAACTGTATTAAAGGGTTGCAGCATTAGGAAGGTTGAGAAGCACTGCCCTAGAATCTTGCTTAAGTGACCAGCTGTCAAACTTGACAGTGTCTGTCTCTCTCCAATCTGTACTATTGATTGTTTTCAAATGAAGTTACCTTTGCTGCTTGGAAAAATCTATGTGAGGCCTGATTTTTTTTTAATTTTTTTGGATAAAGAGCAAGCATTTGGAAGCATCTGGCCAGGATCCCAACCACTTGCAATGAAAGCATTCCCTTTAAAAATATATACATGTATGGGAGATATATGAGATTTCTCATATGCTAAGGATCCCAATGAGATAAAATAAAAGGTGAAATAAGAGAAAAGATTGTGATAAGTTACAAAGCAAATTCTGCATAGTAGATTTCTTGGGAGTCCAAGAAATGGTGTGGGAAGGCACTCAGGGAACACCGGTGCAGGAAGGAGAAAGTGGGACTCTTTAGCTAGCAGAAGAAGTAGCTCTTGCCATTTCCTGACATTGCCTTAGAGTTGGGCCTCCCTAACCCTCAACTCACCACTTGCTTCTTTACTCATACAGTGCATTTCAGGTACGCCTTTAGCACCAGAGACGCAGCAGTAAGCAAATTAAGTAGCTTTTGACCATGAGCAGTTAGGCTCCTCGCAGAGAAAGACGATAAACAAGTTGACACAACTATGTATTTATTTAGGGCCCCAAACCCTAGTCTTACACCCGCTCCCACTTAGCTCACTTCTCCTCAGCTACAACATGGTGATAATCATCGCATCCTATGCTTAAAAATACGTCAGGTGTCACTCCAAGCTTCACCTGCAAAGAAGCAGATTCATACTTGAGTGCCAGGTCAGCCTCTGCAATTTTTGGCTTGATTCTGAAATTCTGTTTCACTCTGAAAACACAGCAGTGTAGAGATGGGGAAATTGATGTTCCCTGCAACAACTGTTGCTCACCAGAAAAGCATCCTAGATCATGCCAGAATGAAGTACCTTATATCTTAGAAATCTTATTAACTTGTATCTATAATTTTTGAACATGGGGTTAAAAAAACTCACCTTATACTAACCTGTAATTCATATAAATGTCCTGTATTAAGGTCACATTTGCTAAAGTGCTTGGTATAAAGGGCTAAATTGTCTCCCATGGTCTCAGAGAATAGTCACAAATCACGAGTTAGATCTAGAGAAGGAACAGTGTGTCTGAAAGTGGTGTATGAACCACACAGAGGAAATACGTGTGATTAGATGCCAGGGACTGGCCACAGCCTGAGAATCAATCAGCAAGAAGGATTGAGATAACCAGCTGAAAATGTGTACTGTACATACTTAAATGGTTTATAGTATGCATTGTTAACAGTTACAGTATACAATACAAATACAGCTACAGCATACAATTAACAGTTATAGTTAACAGTACACATTTTACATTTTAAATGTACATTCACATTTTATATGTGATTTTTTTACCAGTGTTAATTATTTTTGAAAATATGAAAACAAGGAGAAAGAAAGAAAAATAATTCCATGAACATTCCAAATTAGAGCCAGTCTTGTGGCTGAGTGACCAGCCTTAAATCCAGTCAGGAGCCAGATTGCTAAGTTTAGAGAGTGGCAAGATGCAAGAAAGAGCAAAAATAGTCCCATGGTTCAAACCAGATACTAATATAACCAGGAGGAAGTCAAATCTTATTCATAAAACAAGCAGGTTAAAGAACTGTTGAGTTCAGCATATTTAAATATTCAGAGGCATTTTTACCATTGTAGAAAACATAGTAGAGAGTGGAAGATGTAGTTGATGAGTGACACATTCGTTCGTCAAGGGAAAGAATGAAACAAGACAGAAGCCCAGGGGATAAAAGCTGGAGTGTCTACTTTCATCATCGGAAGTGGAAGCAAAAGAAGTGAACCAGGAAAGGAGATCATGAGTTATTCAGAGGTCACAGAATATGCCAACTGTACTGCTCAATTAAAGAGGGGAATTTTAAGACGTATTGTTTACTAATGGAAGATGTTTCTAGAAGGATGAAAGTTGAAAGTGTGTCATTAGTGCTTGTCAGGGGTAACTGGGAGAGAAATTTTAGAAGAGAGGACTAAATTCAAAGGCTAAGAATGGGTGGAGGTAACCAGTGAGTGCACACAAGAGAAGCAGTTATAGTATATGTAAAGGGAACTAGAGAAAGAGCAAGAACATTAGACAGTCATCTGCCAAGGCAGTTGTTGCTGTGGTATACTTCCAAGAATGAGTATTGGTCCAGTGGAAAAGTCTGAAACTTCTTCTAAGTAATAGAGTAACTGTGGAGCCAACCCTGGAGGAGACTGAAGAAAAAGTGCTTACTAATGACCAATGAAGGCAAGATTTGGCAAAAGGGACGCTTCTTCAATCAACCTCCCATCTCATCTCCCTTTGGTTCCACTCCGCTCCAGTCCGTTTTGTAACTTGTTTTCTGAAAGGTTCTCTCATAATTTAAGGCATGCCCGCCATTGCCTCCTGCAGGGATTGCGCTAAACCTTCAGAATTCAGACAGCTTATCATATCCACATCGTCAACATCTAGACCTCATTAGATTCTCTACACACATGCACAAACACTCATGTGTGCACGTGCTTGCACTAGCACGTGCACCATAACAGTTTAGTAAGCAGTTTAGTTCCTCTCATGCGTGTATTTAGGTTTTTGTGTTTGCCGCACCTTTTAAAGAAATCTCGAGTTCCTTCGTCCTTTCATTAGTTCCAAAGAATGATCTTAGAATGTATCAGTTAGTTTTCTGCCACTGTACTTATTCTATCTCACAATGGCTTCTATTTCTGTGTCACCACTTCCATACTCAGTGCCCTGCTGGGATCAATAAATATTTATACATTGAATAAAAATGAATGAATAATTGATTCAAAGAGATCAAGGAAAGAAAGAAAACAAGAAAGTGAAGTTTTTTTTTTCAATTGAAGAGGAACATTCTCCATGAGACAATTACAAATACTTTTTATGAAAGAAAGCAAAGTCATTTTCTAAGTGGCAGAACCATGGAAATATTTTCAGGAGATTTTTTTGCAAGTGAAGTTATTACCCTCCCATAACAATTGTCACTAGATTGCTATGCTTTGTCTGCCAGCTGGTGGGTGTTTCTCACACCATTACTTTGGCTAGAAGACTGAGGGCTGTTTTCCCTGAACCCACCACCCACCCTACACACACACACACACACACACACACACACACACAGAGAGAGAGAGAGGGGGGGGGGAGAGAGAGAGAGTGTTCTCACTACCACTAATTGTTAACTCTTACATTACATCATATCACATATTTTAAAAAAGGGGCCATTTCAGACAATTTTGTACTGGCAAAATTACACCTGTGTAGGCACTGGCTACATCTAATGGTTTTCCTGAGAATCCAGCAATGCTGGATGGATACCAGCCAGTGAAGACGGGGGTTCTCCACTGGCCTCTGATCCCTGAGATTCGGTAGCTGAAGACAGCTTCTCTGGATGTGACCCTAGAAAACGCACACACAGAATTCTGCAATCCATCTTTCTTTCTTCCTTTTCTTGTCTCTTCTTTGGCACTCCTGAGATTGTGTTTTCCAAGAAATGGTCAGCTCCTATGAGTTTGTCTAACTCTCTGACGCTACAAAACTTGGACTAAACAAGTAATTTTAAACAAATTTTCAAAAAACACAAATAACATGCATTGAAATGTGTTTTCAAGAACAGTTGCTTATTTACATTGGGCTATGTTGGATCCCGGGGGTAGCAAAAGTTGCACAGACCAGTCCTTGAAACTGAAGGGAGAGCGAGGAAGACTTGAAAGGCAAACAGTCCAGCAACAGTCCAAGGAATAGTAGCTCACATTGTGTAGCCTCAACAGGGGATAATCAGAAACACATGGCTCTCCCGAGTCTAAACAACGTCCCCAAATAGCTGTGTTTCCAATAGAGGAGCATGGACTGAGGAGATCTTAGCCACTGTGTCTGTTTATAATTTAATATATTTTCTGTGTTCTGCAACCCTAAGGCGTCAGCTTCTATGAAAACAGATAAATCTACAGAACAACCTACCTCAGTGAAGACAATGTAACTATTTTACATATTAAGTTGGAATAGGTTTAAGACGAAGCAGATTATTACATAATATCCAAACAGCCAACGTTGAGAGAAAAATCCAGAAGAAATGACAAGAGTGCATCTGCTTAACAAGGCACGTTGGAATGCACAAGTAGAAAAGGGAATTCAAATTTGGCCAGAAAGAAGGAGAGTGCTTCCTTATGGAAAGTTGGCAGATGGAATACTGTGATCTCACTGGCACTGGGAACAGCTTTAACTTTGAATCAAGTCCCAATGGGGAAGATGTGGAAGGCAAAGTCACTGTCTTCAAATATTTCCTACCATAAGATCCTCTGCCACCAGGTGGATAAAGTATAAAAGGTCTCTTTTAAGAAGGAACTGCAGCCCAAAAGGTGGGGAAACACTTGGTAATTACTTTTCAATGACCGACTGCTGTAATTAAAGAAAAATTCTGCTATGTGCTATTCTCAGAGTTTACCCTGAACACATCTCTGTCTCACACAGAGTTGTGTTTTGTTTGTTTGTTTTAACATCCTCATTTAGAAACATAGTTAAGTTTTTTTTTTCATTTTAGGTTTACTTTTCCAGACTCAGTTTGTATATACAGAATGAGTAATTCATTAAACATTGAAGCACACAGGTTGTTAATCACTTCCACTGGTCTTGGTGTGTTTCTGACTCTGAGCATCTAATCAAAAATCACTTATTTTTCCATAGAGGTCTGTATAGACACACATATGCAAGAGTTTGCATGAATTTTCTGTTTAAAGATCTTTTCTATAACTGACACTTCTTTTTTTAATGTAGATAGTCAAGTCCAGTGGGTTTAAGCATCTCAGGGGGGAGCAGCTTTACCAGGCCACAGAGGAAGACAATGTAGACACTCCTGATTAGACCTGATAGGCTAGGATCATATGAAGTGGAGGAGGACCTCCCCTATCAGTGGACTGGGGGAGGGGCATGGGTGGAGAAGAGGGAGGGGAGGATGGGATTGGGAGGGAAAGAATGAGGGAGAAAAAAAGTATTCATAGTAAAGATGAGTAAATTCAACTAAAGTAAAAATGAGGGGTTTAGATATTTTGACCAATCAATAAAAGAAATCACAAATTTCGAAGTATGCAGATGAAAGCAAATCTACTCCTCTAAGACATCATATGTAAAAGCCACCTCTTGGTCCTCAGGAACCGCCACCTACACAGTGTCTCACCAGTCATTTCACTAGTGACTTTTACAAGTGGTTATTTTTAAAATGGTCTATGCAACGTTGGCTTCTATCGCCATATTAGATATCTGAAAGAATATTTAATCATTACAGATGATAATTACTTGATTCCTTTTGGAAGATGCATTACAAGTAGAATTTATTTGTATCTGGTTTTGAATACAGCCTGCATGACACCTACTTTCTACCGTTGTTATTATCAGTGGGTTGCATACAGTAGAATCAGGAGTACAGAACCAATGTTTGGAAATACAGTTTTTGTAGTCACTGAACTATAATTTTGAGTTTAGAATTTTGCTTGTGCTTTAAATATTTAAGACTGTGAATCATTTGGAAGCCAAAATCATCATGTGTTTGGCATTCTTTTGGTTGAAGAAAATTCTAGAGTGATTTTTTTTTTTATACCAGCAGCCAATAAGTTTCAGATGTTTTCCAAGGAGCAGGAGTTCTAAAGCTGAAATGGAATTTTCTGTGATGGCCTACAAATAACAGTTAACATATGCTTAAGTTGCAAACAAGGAAGGAATCAGAAAATGCCTAGTAGGGAAGGAAAGGAGGCTAAAAGTTAATTAATAAAACATTTTCTGTCTAAATTTCCTAGAAAACATTTAAGTGTTTAAATAAGTGTCTCATCTATTTTTAAAGAACATCACTATTACAAACTACCAAAATATAGCTTTAAAATTAAGGAAAAGGAGCTTTAAAAATTCCAAGTGCTCAAGAAAAATAATAAAAAGCAAAGTTATAATCATATAACTTAACCAAGAAGTACATTCTTCAGTTATTTCACAGCAGCTAAAGACCGACTCAGACCATGAGCCGGAAGCTTCCTTTAAAGATGACCCTGCTGCTGTCATCTGCTAGTATTTCCTCTGTTCATGAGTCAACACAGTCTTCATATTTTTGCCAACAAATGAATAATGAATACTCTCCCATCTTCAAAGGCCCACCATGTAAATCTACTGATTTGGTTTGGTAATAGCTTCAGAAATGCTTAGGCCACTGTTGAGTTTGCTTTTACTTAAATCCCGTATTGTGGTAGAACCAAGCAAACAGCTATCTATGGGATGCAGCAGGCCATTCTGCTGGCCGTGTGGACCACTTAAGAATCTTTCAGCAACAGCTGACTTGTGTTGAATTTAACAGTAGCCCTGTCCACTTCCTATGTACCTAACCACCTACCCGGGTTATGAACCCGAAATGAAATAAACAAAAGTTTATAAAACAACAGCAGGGTGACCCCAGAGGTGCCAGCATTGGTAAGAGCAATCATGCTGCCACATGAGGTAAAACTCTGCTCCAAGCAGTAAGCAGGCTCAGAAGCTCTCCCAAGCCTCCTGAGACAGAAGGCCCCTCTTACAGTTCCCAAAGGTACCTTACTACTTCAAGCGTCACCAAATTCATCATAACTTTTTAAATAACACGAATTCACCTTTTTAATTTTTCTCTGTATACTTGACAGTGAAAGGTCTGTGTTTGACTGGTAGGCAAGAATGAGTGCAATATTAAAACAGAAGTTTTGTGTATTTTCTGGATTTGTGGTGCTCCCCATGCCTTACAAGTAAAAATAGTGAAACGAACCTGCCCAGTGTAAATACAGAATGAACTCTTTCTCCCCCAGTCATTTGTTTTTGCTGTTTTTCTTTTTCCTAGACAGTGTCTAATGTAGGTCAGGATGGACCCCGGTTTATAATGTAGCTAGCCTAGGCTGGCCTTGAATCCTTGCCCCCCACCCCCAATCTCTTTTGTGCTGGGATTACAAGCAAGCTACCACAATAATGCACACCTTTTTTTTTTTTTTTTTTTTAATGTCTCGCTATTTAACACTGGCAGGCCCAGAACTCTTCATGTAGAGCAGGCAGGACTGGATATTGAGGTGACCTTCCCGCCTCTGCCTCCTGCGTTCTTAGATTCTAGGTCTGCACACAATACTAGACTAGTGTCCCCTAATCCCACGAACAATTAAACAGCACGTCAGTTATTCGGAAGAAACCCACAGTACTATTCTTTCAAATTCTCCGGAAATGAGTATATCAGTTTAGAGACACATTCACGAATTCAGAACCGATTTAGCAGTTCGTGAGTTGGAATTCTGGAGAACTTCTTTCGATTGGTAGTCAGCCCTCATACTCTCAGATTTAAGGAAAGAGGATATTCCAGATTGTTTTAAACTGACTTCTGTTTCTGATGTATAAACTCTTAGGTTTCTAACATTTTAGAAACGAGTTCACTTCCCTGAGATGATAAAGATAAAGGGCAGAACTCTGTAAGTAGGTTTGGGAAGTTTTGCAGCTTATGTAATACCCCAGTCTCCCAGTCACCAGGTCACTCTGGACTGTTTACACTCTGGCTCCCTTTCCAACCCCATGGAAGTTAATTTTAGTTTTGCAGAAAGGAGAGAGAGAGAGAGAGAGAGAGAGAGAGAGAGAGAGAGAGAGAGAGAGACACAGACACAGACACAGACACAGACACAGACACAGACACAGAGACAGAGACAGAGACAGAGAGAGGCCCACAGACACTCAGACTTACCTTCCTGATCTCCTGCGCGTTCGTTGAGAGAAGGAAGCACCTTTTGTCCCGCGGGTGTCCTTCCTCGCATCTGCCAGCCAGAGTTTGAGAGGGTGTGTGCAGGACAGTCCCAGGGACCTCTGCTGCTAGCTTTTTAGTCCCTCGGAGTGTTAGGGTCTGGTAAAAGAGACAGATTGCCACCACCAAACCCACCAGGAAAGGTCGGGGGCAAAAGCGCCGGCGACAAAGGAACCCCGGTCGACAGACCATGACCAGTCCAGCTTCACTTGGCCCCCGGCCACGTTGTCAGCAAGAAAAACACACACATCTGCCTTCTTTTTGCACAACTCCAGTCAAGTTCGCCCCATCTCCACTTGAGAACTTTCCGAGGGTTCATGCCAAAGATTCATAGGACCCAGCGGTCCGCGGTGATTAACCGGAGCTCTTCCGTGGAGGACTGTTAAAAGTGACTGACCTGCTTTTTTTTTTTTTTTTTTAAGTTATGTCAAATTAACGCTAGTTGTAAGAAATCATCCGAACGCGTCTCCGCTGCCAAGAGTTCCTTCCGGTAATGCCTTACTTCCACAACCTTCTTAAACTCGGGAGTCCAGCCTGTCCCGTCTTCGGGGCGAGGAGAAAGGCCAGCGCAGCGGATCTGGAGTCAGAAGGCAGCCGCGAAGACGGAGCAGCGCGGCGCGGAGCGCCTGTTGCACAGCTGGGCACCCGCCAGGTTGCCCTAGCGCTTTCCCATTTCCCCTCCCGCTTTAAAGCCGCCCCGCTCTCCGCCTTTTATGTTTCAGAACTGCTTCCTTCCCTTCAGTTTTAAATTGCCACTTTGCTGTTAGCATCCACGGCTTTTAACGTAAAAGGGGAAGAGCAGTTTGGACGTATGCGGTTACTATCAGGGTTTTGCTCGCGTTGGGTCTCCTTCCGTTTCAAGTTCAAAGTTCTGTGTACTTACTCAGTTTTCATCCTTTTAGCCACACTGGTTTTTGCTTTTCATGATTCCCGATGGGTTGCTGATCAAAACCGGTTGGAAGGAAACACCCGCGCGAAGGACTCCACCTCGTCTCACTCGCACGCACCGACACACACGCGCAGACACGAGGAGACACGCGCGTGCCAGCTGCACACAGGGCCGGGAGCCTGGGGACCCGGGCCATTGCTGCCACCCAGGCCGAGAGGGGCGGAGCTAGCCCAGGGCTCCTCTGGCTTTGGGGGCAGTCCGAGCCACGCTATCAGTTCTCCACCAGCGAAGGGTAGGTTGCTGTGCATGTTTAGGGTCGCCCCTGGAACGTGGCTGCCTATCCACCCCCGCAGAATTAAAAACATGCTTGATGCCCGATCCCCTATGCCACTGCGTTTTCCTAACACAGCACTAGAATAACAAATGGTCCCTAGTCAATAGTTGCTAAAGGTCGAGGAGGAGATGAAGGCAGAGTCTGAGTTACTGAGAGGTTCATCATCAAGGGAATTGTGGTCACGTTTAAGAGGCCAAGAGAGTCATTAGGACAGTCTGGACCACAGAAAAGGAGAGTCCCCTCTCCACTCCAGCACCAAGTCCTATAGCTCCTTTCTGAGGTTTTCCCAAGGCTGCCTGATGCCTGGCTCTTCAAATGAACTGACTGTAACAGGTATTGAGTGTTCTAACTTTACCCAGGAGAAAGGGGTACCCAGCAGGCTTTTTGTTTGCATACTGACCCTCTCATGGGCATTGGTTGCTGGGGCAGATTGGCAAATTCCATCACTCTTGGCTCAGCAGGCTGACGAGCCATCAAAAAGAACTTCTAGGTCCTTGTTTTGGTAGATCTGAGAAGAACTGTCTTAGGCTCGCAGTAGACAGTTTTCAAAGACCTACATAGTTTCTCTACTTTAGGTCTAACCAAACTTCTTACAGGCAGATGGACTTCTGTGGGGCCACACCCCATAGAGTAAGCCAATTCCATAGGACTCGGCCATTAGTCCCAAATATTTTGTGAAAAAGAGCACCCCCTGGAGGCTCACAGCCAGAACAGAGTCAGAAAAATGGACATCTGCTAGTCCATGAGCCAGCTTGGGTTACACAAGACTCTGTGTCAAAGAATGAAAGAAAGAAGAAAGGGCGGGAGTGGGGGAGAGGAGAAGGGAGGAGAGGAGAGGAGATGGGAGAAGAGGGGAGGGGAGGGTGGAAGAAGGGAGGGGAGAGGAGAGACAGAGAGAAACACACACAGAGAGAAGTTTGCACCTTAAACTTTGTAATTATAGAATAGGCATGAACTCTCTCAAGACTATGTTTCCTCTATAAAATGTCTTAATACTGTTTGGTATATAAATTCAAAGTCTTCAATACCACAGCAAATTAGGGAACAGCAGAAAATTCACCTGATTTTTACATGTAGACATTGAGAAAGCATTACTGTTGCATGCCACAGGCTTTTGGTGGATATAATATGATTTGAAGGCTAATAGGAATCACTAGGCCTCTCCACTTGAAATGGTTTCTATGCTACTGAGGCCCAGAAGGTGGTAAAGCGGCTGTTTACCGGGTGGTATGAGCAGTATAGATAGTTGTTAATACTAAAGCTAGAATTCTGAAAAAAAAAAATCAAGGTTTGAGGAAGGAAGAAGCCCTCTCTGAGGCTAGGCATCAATACGGTTCTGACTGAGCTTAGAGATGAGTACCTTGGATGCTGAATAGAATTGCCTTTGGGTTGGCAAAGAACAGAATAGAAGATTGTTAGACAGTGTTGTAGCTTTACTTTGGCTAAGAGGAATCTAGAAATGAGTCTGGTAAGTTGAAGAACTCAATTCCCTATCTTAACCTCAGAGTCCAAGGGAGCAGAAAACATCCAACAAAGTAACATTGGAAAAATAAGGGGTTGGCTAGAACAAGAATGTGGCAAAGAGAGCACAGCACCAAATGGATCGAGACCCCTGGAAACAGTCCCAGGCAATAAGGCCAACCCACCGGGGACACAGACCGTCACATTCCTCACCTCTTACCAGTTGTTCTGAAAAAAGTGCTCTGGAATACGAAGTCCAGGTTCATCATTTGTGAACTAAGAGTACCCCCTTTGAAGTATTGCTGGCCAAGGAGAGATGGTGCATGGACCAGCACCTAAGCATTCTGAACAGCTGGCAGGTGGATGAGTGCTGACATATAGCTGCTAGGTGTTAGACCCCCAGGCTCAGTCCTAGCAGGGTGTAGGATGTGCTGAAGTGTCGGATCTGTGGGCAGATCATTTAAATAGTAACCACAGGGAACATAAAAGAACCAGACACAAATTCTGGTGTTCATTGTTCTCTTCCCATCATGCTTTGAGATCAAGGTGGGGAACAGATGTTGGTTTGAGACGATGGACTCATGGGCGTTAGTCATGCCTGAGATTGCACATATTTGAGTCCTTGAATTTAAATTTTTAGTGGCTACGTAAATATGTAATCCTAGCCATGTAGGAAATAACAGGATTTCTCTGTGTGTGTGTGTGTGTTTGTATCTGAATGATGTAAGCAAACCTCACTGTCTTCCTCATTAAAGAACACTTGTTTCCATCTTTGGCTGTTGTAATTAAGGCAGTAAATAAGAGTGTGGATACCCTTTTAAACATACTGCCTTGTATCTTTTGATTCTATACACAGCAATGGCATTGAGTGTCTATACAATAGTTCTAGTTGTTAAAGTTTTGACGAATCTGGAAACTTTCCCCCCACTAGCTATAGCAATTACATTCTCATCAACACTCCACCTTCTTACTGTGCTTGCCATTTTTGTCTTGTGCCACGACCACTCTAATGGATTGATGTGACATCTTGTTAGGTTTTTATTTGTATTTCCCTGACATTAGAGAAGCCGAGCATGCTTCTATATATCAGCAAGTGATTTGACGTCTTCTTCTGACAAATGTCTAAGTGCAACCAATTTTTCAACTGAGTTGTTGTTTTTTGGGTTTTTGTTTTGTTTTGTTTGTTTTTTCTTTTCTTTTTTTTTCTTTTTTTTTTCTTTTGCCTAAGGGGTTCTTTGGCTTCCTTATATATTAGATAGATTTGAATGGAAGGCTAAGTGGTGTTAGATTGGAGTCTGTGGGTGTCTGAACAGAAAACAATAGAGAGAGAGTGTGTATTGGCACAGCGATACGAGTGGGAAGGTACCTCTGCAGTACAATTGTGAACATGGGGTTTTGGGCATTATTTCAGATTGGATGATTTCGTGCATCTAGTTCATAAAGTACCCTTTCCACTAAAATAAAAAAAATCACTCTTTAAAAGTAGATATTTAGCAGCATTGAGATAAAGAGTGGCAAACACTCACTCTAATTCCAATGTTGAACAAAACAGAACAAACTTCCACCACAAAACAAAACCTTCAGTGTAATCTCCAACACATAAAACATGATCTCTCATTGCACATATAGCTACTCTGAGTTTTTGGTATGGACCAGAGGTACTTGAGTTTGACTCAAATAATCACTGAAGGCTTGTTGTTGTTTGATGGTGTTAGGATCAAACCCAGAGCCTTGTACATGCTAGGTAATCACGCCACCACTGAGCTACCCCAATCCTTGTTTTTATTGTTGTTTGTTCGTTTTTGAGGCTGGGTCTCACTATGTAGCCTAGGCTGGCCTCAAGCCTATATGTAACTTACTATGCAGACCAGGGGCTTGATAGGTAATCCAGGCTGGCCTCCTACTTCAGCTTTCCAAGTGCTGAGATCATGAAAAAAATGCTTTTTAAGGTATTACTTTTTGAAACTGGAGATAAAGATATGTGTAAGAAGATTCCAGTGCTGGACCAAGGACTTTGGGAAGGTATATACTTCTCTGAATTCAACTTTGTCATAAGCCAGGGGCATCAGGATCAATAGATAGCCTCAAAAGTCACTTCATGATGCAAATGTTTTGCTTCTGTGACACATTTCAATGTGAACATCCCCCGTGTTGCAGTCCTCTGGGCCCTGCTGGCCTACTTCAGGGGATAGCTTTTCTCTTCAAGAAGGCCTTGGTCATGGTAGTATAACATCTGGCTGAAGCTATTCATGGTGATACTGCAAGCCAAATCTTTGGAACGCTGTCAGCAGTGATGGTGATGGGTCTTTTGAGAATCAGACTGCCTTCTCGGCTCTTACCATCCCTCATGAAATACTCATTCTGGAATTTTTCCAATAAATTCTAAGTTGGTAGCTTTAAATTGTGAGTCATATATTAAATCTGTTCAAAAGTATCCTAGAAACTATGGGAAACAGAGGACATGTGACAAATACTATAAATGACTAGAGTGCAACACACTGATAAATCGGTCCAAGTGGGATGACTTACCAGCTTTGAAACCTCACCAGCCTATTGTATTAAAGCTCACGTCTCACTCGTGTAACTTTCTATCATTTTCCTCTTTTTGTAAGACATTTGATGACTTCAAAGACTCTCAGATGTCCATCAGGTTCCTCCACATCTCACTAGCACAAGAGGAACAAGAAAGAGTTGCTATCTCCTAGGAGGAGAGCTTTAGATTAGCATCTCATTGTATTGGGCAAGGCTTAGAGAAGAGGACCCATCCTGTGGGAAATGTGCCTTTAATCAATAAGCCTTGGAGGAAATGAAAAAGAGCCGACACCACAGCTGAAGTGAAAATGAGCCACGGGTCCTGTGTCGCAGAGAAACAAAATAGGAAACTCGTATCTTCCAGGCAGTGGTAAGGAAAGCTTCAGAACTGTGGACATTTCTCAACTGGCCCTGAAGAGTCTCAATAATTTCAACTGCTGCTGAAGGTAAAATATGAACTTTACATCTTAATGAGGATAATAAAGATGAGAAAGATTTAGCTACAGATGAAAGATTGTTTAAGTAATTTCCAAATTTAAATTTATTATTTGGTCTTCATGGGCAAACCTTAAGCATCCAAGAATTATCTATCTATCTATCTATCTATCTATCTATCTATCTATCTATCTATCTATCTATCTATTTTGGTTTTCATGACAAGGTTTCTCTGTGTAGCCTTAGCTGTACTGGACTCACTTTGTAGACCAGGCTGTGCTCAGATTCACAGAGATCTGCCTGCCTCTGCCTCCTTGAGTGCTGGGATCACAGGCATGTGCCAGCACACCCAGCTCCAAAAAGCTTCTTAATGAAGGGATCATAGTTGCCATCAGGATAGGATGAGTGTGACAGCAAAGCTTTTTAACAATTTTAGTTATAAACATACAAAACTAAGTCTCCTTTCTCTTTCAGGTGGAAGAAAAATAACACCAGTCAAGGTGATGTGGTTCTTCTCTGTGATGCAAAATATATACAAAAGTGAATAGAAAATGTTATGTGGAATATATTCTTCCACGTCCTTTGTCCCTTAGGAGACAGGTGTTAGCATACACAGATGCACCTCACCAGGCATTCTGAACAGAGTTCTGCATGCAGAGATTATGGTTCTGTTTCAGATTTAGATCATGCATCCTTTCATTTACACCAAACTGTTTTCATCCATTGCTCATGAGGACAGAGAACTGTCTACAATCAGTCTTATGTGTGGTTCTGAATGTGCTGTGGCATCAGTCAATGAGATACTAAAGCATGAACATTAAGAGAATGCCTTTGTTTGTTTGTTTGTTTGTTTGTTTGTTTTTGGTGCTTCATGTAGGGCTGCCTGCTTGCACATGGTCAGTCCAATTTATACATGAAGATAATGGAGTTCAACTTCTTCATGGTTATACTGGTTACTTTTTTGTTTGTTTGTTTAAATAGCTATGTCTCGCAATCTGTACATTTCAAGATAAGTAATTTGTCCTGATAGATTAAAGCCTCTGAAGCAAATGCCACTTTAGATCTGCCCTTAGAGTGGTGCTTGCAAACTATATATAGCCTCTGGGATTCCTTAAGTGAACACCTGGATGCCACCTTTTGAAAATGAGTCAACCTGCTTAGTTCACAAGTTTCATTGGTCACTTACTTCCCACAATTGGCTCTTTATAAGCATTTTGAATTAACTTCCACTGGCACCAAGGCGTTTGTATCATCGTGTGCTGTGTTTTCTTTCTTTCTTTCATACTGTGCTAACGGCCCTGTACAGTGTGTAAGTTGCTCTACACACTGTATTTTGCCTGTCTGTATCAGAGTGATGTTAGGCAATAGTAGCACAGACCTTTAATCCCAGCACTTGGGAGGCAGAGGCAGGTGACTCTCTGAGCTCAAGGCCAGCCTGGTCTACAGAGTTTCAGGGCAGCCAAGGATACAGAGAAACCCTGTCTGGAAAAACCAAAACCAAACCAAAACCAAAACCATTTGCATTGTGGAAACCTACATGTTAGTGACTAAGATACTTTGTATCAGTATTCCCACTGTTTTCCTAATGATTTCCCATCTTAGTTCCCCAGGGAGCATGGAGCAGTTTCTACAGACATTTTGGCTGTCACCACTGGTGTTGGGATACTTCTGGCATAGATGCCACTGACTTTTAGTGAAGAAGCCCATGGTTGCTGTTAACCCTATCCTCTAATGAAGACAGCTCTAAAAAAAAAAAAAAATCAAAGATAAATGCCAAAAACTGCTGAGGCTGGGGAATCACAAATTTAAATGGAGGGCCAGTAGCACAGTTCCCACTTGTGGCTGCCTGAGATTTGTCTCTTCCTTACGTTAGGATAGTGAGTACATCAGCAGAGGTATGGTCAGTTTTTCTGAGATTTCAGCAATATCCTAATTTTGCAGCTCTTTTCCTCCCCCACATGTTAATTATGGACATAGAACGTCCTTTAAGCCTCTTAAATGCCTTTCACATTTGCACTCTTTAACCTATATGTAGGCTTAGTCTGATGGTATATGTCCAGAGTCTAAACACTAAGGAAGCTGATGCAGGAAGAGCAGGACAAAATCTAGGACAGCCTGGGCTACACAGTGAATACCAGCCTGAAGTATAGAGTGAGGCACTATTTCAAAATACCAAACAAAACAATATGACCCCCCCAATGTAAATATTATATACACATTTATCCATGGATTGGGCTGGATGGACAGATAAACAGAGAGGAGAGAGAGAATCACTTGCATCACTGGGCTCACAGGATGGAGAACATTTAATCAATGGATGACACCATTTGTTTCAGGCAGAAGTTTACACACCGGCAAGGAGCCAGAATTTGTTCTTATTACCTCCCCCTGGGAAGGCAGCCTTGCCAGGCCACAGAGGAAGAGGATGTAGCCAGTCCTGATTAGCTAGGGTCAGATAGTAGGGGAGGAGGACATCCCCTATGAGTAGATTAGAGGAGGGTCAAAGAGGGAGAAGGAGGGTGGAACTGGGAGATGAGGGAGGGCCCTACAGCTGGGATATAAAGTGAATAGATTGTAATAAATAATAAATTAAGAAAAAGAAAAGAGTTCTATAGGAAATGTTAATACATTTAGCTCTTGTTTTAAGAAAATATCAAATTACACTACCAATAGAAATCTCATTTGCCTTTTCTATAGATTTGGGATACAGGATTCTTCAGAAACTATAGTATATTTTTAATATGTTATAGAACAGCTATGTGATTTTGCTTTTCCTTCTATCCTTCCCTCTCACTTTCCCTCTCTTCTGAGCCTCACTTCTTTTCCTTTTATGTAACTTGGGCATTTATTTCCATTTTCTGAAAATGAAAGGTATTTTGAGACTTTTACAACATTGAACTTGTCACAAGCTTCAAGGGTGTAGGTTGTCTGGTGGCTCATGAATGCTGGCCTTCATTTAGGGGGTCTGAGTGGGTAAGAAGGCAGCATTCTTGAGCAGAATGTGTTCTTCAGTCGGATGTCCATGACAAAGTCGGATGTTCATTCCATTTCTGATCCAACCCATAAGTTCAATACTTATGCTTATTTATCAACATGAAAGTGAACTTCTCTTTAAGACATCTGCAAATAACAAACACCAGTAAAGTAAAAACACTCTGTGCACAACTGGGGCATGCAGAACAAGTAAGCTTTATAATCAGTCCCTCAGACTCAAGAAAATACCTGGTTCCATTCCAGAGCAATATGCAAACGCTTCAAGGACAGGGACATTTACTTGGATAAATTCTAGTTTATGTAAACTAGAAGACAAACTAAAACCCACTACCAGCTATTAGCAGCTGCCTCATATTTCCAAGCAGGGTTATGTAGAAGCATGTCTGGCTGAATTATTACATTGCATTTACCAAGTACAGTCACTTCCTGTCATTTGGCACCTACTCCAATTGTCCCTATTTTAATGTCCCAATATTAAGCCTGCCTCTGCTGGAGCAAACCTAACAATGCAAAAGCATTAAGTCATGGCCACTATTTCCCCCCTTCCCTGTATTAAGGGCTGTGTTTTAAATGAGCTCATCTTTAAAGCAAGCAGGCACATAGCTTCCTCAGCAGAGGGATTCTTAATTCCTAACAATGGCAAATAGACATGTGGAAAGGGAATGAGAATACAGCAACAGGTTATGTGTGGCCCCCACATCAGCTCTATGTCCCAGCAAATGTTTTTAAGCAACAAGAAAGTAAAAATGAATTATAATGTTCTCAAGGTTTCCTTTGTTAGGAAAAGAAAGTAAAAAGGAACACTGGATTAGCCAAAAACTGAGTTATGACTCTGCAGATTATATGAAGGAAATTAACAAAGCTCTTTCAAATAAAGGCTCTAATCATGCTGAAGCTTTGAACAAAATGTTAGAATATCAACTCACAAAGCATTTGTGACTTACCACTTTAAAACAAACACCCAGAAAGGAATGTAGTTCTTCCTTATCAAATTTCAATTAAAAATAAAAACCTAAAGTCATCTTTAAATCAACATTTCTCAAACAGAATCAAATCATAGATATTTTATTAGGTCAAAATCAAAACCTGATTCTACAATAGATTCTTCTCTAAATAAGGAAATTCATAAATCTGACTTGCAATTTTTATTTGCTATTTCATGGCTGATGGTAGAGCTGGCCAGATGGATCAGGGGGTAAAGACACTTGCCTGCAAGCCTGGTGACCCCTCAGAACCCACAAAGGGTGGAAGAATAGAACCTATTCCACAGAGTTGTTCTCTGTTCTCAGTGTGCACTGGTATGTGTAGCCCTACTCCCCAAAAGAATAAAGATCTACCTTAAACAGCAATTTCAAGCTGCAGGCCACTTTGAAGATGTTCACACTTTTTGTTATCAGTGATTTTTAATCATCATTACGGTTAGGTAATCACAGATAAAAATTCTTCCTTTGCTTACAAGCTACTCCTTGGTTAAAGCTCTTCTTAAATCCATGGCTGCTTAGCCTCCGGATTCCTCTGGACGTGGCATCTGCCAACTTTGGGTCCACACACTGGTGCTCCTAGGATGCTTTGCTTTTGGGATTCAGTCTAAGTGATTCATCCTTCAGGCTCCTTCTCTACTGCAGTAATCAATTTCCCTGCCTTCCAATGTTCTCAGTGCTTTTTACATTCACTACAGCACCTACCAACATATTACAATTATTTGTCAGCATGCTGACTTCAGTCACCTCTCACAGCAACATACCCTCCTTAATGGAGTTCATTCTAGGCATCTAAGAGCTTAATGTTTATAAAGTTATATAGATATTTTTGAATGTTTTCTCTTAAAATCTGTTTGCTGGAGGATTTTTTTTTTAATGTGAGGAAGAACACTGCATACTAAGTCTACATACCAAGTTGCTTGCCTCTTATAATCTAAGTTTAACAAACAATGATTTGTCTAAGATTAAATTAGTTGAATAAAGCAATCTATTTCTAAACTTCAAGGGCAAAGGACAAACATACAAAACTAACCTCGTTAAAAACCTAAAATACATTAAGTGTGCTTTAAGGAAGAAATGAGCCAAGAATCTGGCTACCCTTAAAGGAATGATTATACAGTTATCAAACACTCAGCTTCATGTAGGCACTTAATTAAGCCATTTATTGCTCCAAATGTGTCACCATGAACATTTCATACACACTACAGCAGTAAGGCCTCGTTTTCACCACCTATAAACTGTGAATCACCCTGGGCCTTGTGTGCCACCCACTGTTACATAAGTTTGGTACAGCAAAGATTCTGAATGTCCTTGGTGTAAATGTAACAAAGAATATTCATTGCTGCAAATGTTTCTTTAATGAGGTAGTTCCATGTTTGGCCATAGGTATGTATGTATATACATATATACACAGACATAATTTAGTGACAGGTTTGACTCATTTCTAAATGTTTGATGTAAAATTTTGGTGTATTCCCTTATAGTTCATAGGACAGTCAGTGTCTGAGCTCAGAGCTTGTTACTGTGATTTCTAAGAGACTCAGTAACTAGAACTTAGAAAGGGAGAGGATGTGTTCAACTGAAGACAGGGCTGCTCCAGACTTCACAAGGAACGCTCTCTTAAAACACAGCGATGGCCTCAAGCCAGCTCTCAGAGTAAAGGAGTCTAGAAGACTCACAATATGTGATGACAGGATAGAAATGCCTTTCATCTAAGCATCTCCAGATAGCACAGGACTGGGCTAATAGAGTACAACTGTACACATTACTCAAAGGATTACAAAAGCTTCATGAGAACACTACCATGAACCCGTAACACCCTTGAAAATATTAAATCCTAGGGCCCCGATGAGCCTGTCTTCGGGGCTGACAACAGTTATAAAGGTAGCCTAAGGCCGTTCAGCTTTCCGGGAACTTACAGTGGGGTGAGGCTCCTACAATCCATCAAATCTCCATCCTCTAGGTAATACTACACATATTTAACCTGCCTTTCGAGTAAGCTCTGAAAGATTCACAAATGGGCTTCATTAAAGCCCAAATATGATGGATTTCAGATATTTCAATATAAAAGAAGTATGCTATAATAACTATCTTTGAAGTTTCAACAGTTTTCCCACCCATCTCCTGAACATATTTCAAACAAACCCTTCACTATGCAAAGCCCATCATCTAAATAGCACCTATAGAAGACCTTGGGAGTGCTTTGAAGACATCCTACAAGCAGCATTACTTTGGTTTCACAAAGCCCAGAGTGACTTAAGACTTGAATTAACTGCTACATCACTATGTCACAGAATTTAAAAATGGAGCCAAGTTTTAAGGTCTCTTTAGCCATACTGACCACAATGCTGCCAGTCCAAAGACCTACAGCCAGTATTTTCATTTTACCTGCTGTAATTAAGTTCCTCTTATATCCCTTCGAGTCAAAGCAAAGCCAGAGAAATAGTGTAGAAAAATACATTTGACACTTCAAATTTACATTTAAAATGCCTTCCCTTATTCTCATAACACAATTTCCAACCATTATTATAGAAATCATAGATTACATAGCATTCTGCATGCCAACCTCTAATATTTAAGTATTAAAATTAGAAATAAATTGCAATTAAGAAATTTTCATAATTAAATGTGTAAAGTATAAATACAAGTTATTTTTTTAAAAACTTTATTTTAACACCTAATACAATTCCAATTTAAGGATTACTCGCACAAAAAAATAAACACATTTGGTATAAAAATGTATCACTTTAACGCCCTTTCCCCCAGAGACCCCCACCCCCACCCTCTTGAGCTGCACTCTATCTGGATGCAGAGACATATAGACTAATGGCACGAATCAGGTTTCACCTACAGGAGTTTCTGTTATGTACCCAGGTACTCTAGAGGACACCAGCCCACTTTATCACATGACCCAATTCCTTCAGCCTGCTGAATGAGTTTCACAAAGAAACAAAGCTTATTATAAAGGCATCTTAAAAACCATTATCTTAAATCCTTTTTAGAAGGACTGACATATTTTTTGTTTTTGTTTTGTTTTTTGCAACCATTTATATACAGTGTAACATAACAGTTCTGGAGTACAGTACATGCAGCAGAATATACCTGTTGAATATAAAATACTTTCTTAAAATCTTCATCGTTGGAATTCTTTGAAGTTTAAATTATAGAATGCCCATTACTTTGAAGAAAATGGTTGAGGAGTACAAATGTCTGCATATGTTGGCCACAGAAATAATCCAAGGCTAACTGGAATAATATTCATAGCACACCAGGAGTGCATAAATAATTTACTTACATTATTAAAATACAACTCATAAAATTCAAGTTCAAGATCTTATAGGATTGTCTATGTGAATCCTCTAAGTGGTTGCCTGGAAATGAGTTGTTTCTTCTTTCTCGTGTCTTTCTTTCTAGAGTCCTGTATAAAACACTGAGCTGAAGCCCTTCCTTCCTGCGGTGAAGCATCTCTATTTGTGTCGACTGCCTCTTCTCTTCATGGCCGCAGTGCATTGTGGGCAGTACCACTTCCCCTTCGGTGCTTCTGTCAAGCCAACACACCCATAGTGGAACCACTCTATTGGACACTAGAAAGGAAAAAGTAAAAACAAAACAAAATAGGTTGGTACTACTAAAGAATAGGGGCGGGGGGAATGCTCAGAAGACACAGTATTTCATTTAACCAAAATCAGATTTGTGCAAACAAATTTCTAGGATCCTGGCCGTGACTTAGATGCTACTGAGTCCAATTCGTTTACTTCATGGATGAAAAAGTGGATGCACAGAAAAAGGATGCATCTTTGATAAAAAGGAGGCCCACGGACACGAAAGAATGGACATTCACGCACTGTCATCAACTCAGACAGTCACGCAGTACCATCTTCCAAGACAAAAGAAGATAAATCTTACGTAAAGAAGGAAACTATGTTAAAGATTTAAAACTATCTCCAGTACTGTTGTCTTAGGAAGTGGAACGAGCTAGCTGTAACTAAAGACATCACGTGGGGCAGCTGGGCTTCCTTTCTGGAGTTCTATTAAGAGATATGGAGAGCAATCCTCCTCTCAGAAATCCTTCAGTCCACAGGAAGTCTCCATAGCCACAAGAGCACAGGAGAAACCAGAGGACCCCAGAGGATGCAGACTAGCTACCATGAAGATAACAGAACAGTTAGCCCTATTAAAGGCCCCACGCCCCACACACGAGTGACTGCACAGGGCAGGCGGGGAGGACCTGTGTGCTTCTAAAGAGCACACTACACCCACCCCATCAGGGAAGGAACATTCACAACTGTCACAGCAGTGAGCCAATGTCTGTGATTCTTTAGATTATTTTACAAATGCTGTTCTATTGGAATTCCGACACTATCAGTGTCACCGCTGCCATAGATTTCATGCTACTCCTCTGAAGGAAAACAGGTACAAAAGGGGGCTCTGCTGTAATGAAGTTAAGGAATGGGCCAAAACCACTAGACAGAAATCAGCTCAGTATTTAGTCAAACACATATCTTTATCCAAAATGAGATCCCTTTTGTGGTTTGAACATGAAATTCCACTGATGAGCTCATGTTTCTGAACAGTTGGTCCCCAGCTAGTGGCACTATATAGGAAGTGTCTACCTTTAGGAGAGGGAACCTTGCTAGAAGTACTTCACTGGGGTGGGGGTGGGGGAGTTGAGGTTTTATACTCTCCTACCCCTTCAACTTGCTGTCTCACTTTCTGCCTCCCCTGTATGGGTGAAATAGGATCAGGTGGCTTCCTGACTGCCAGGCCAACCTCATCTTCCTGCTGCCTGCCTTCCCTGCCAGGACGGACTGTTCCCCTCTGAACTATAAGCCAAAATAAACTCTTCTCTGCCTTAAAGTGCTTTTTGTCAGGGCATTCTTATCAAGTAACTAATATACTTCCTAAGACAGGAAGGAGGAATCCTTCCTGCAAATCTCTCATTTCCCATCAGAGATGGCTTGTACAACGTGGTGGAGGGAATGCCGAACGCTGCAATGAGGAGAGGAAATAACCGCACATTAGGTCTTAATTATCCCCCAGCATCATTTGCCTAAAAGAGCTTAGGGAATTAAAGTCTCATTTCTTCACTGTGATAAACGGCCTGAACTCTAGCAAATACAGTATCTTTAGCAGAAAGAAAGGCAAGCACTTAGAATTTCCAAAGCACCCTTTGGGGATTTAATCTGACATCACCTTAAAGGACTTAAGCAGGGACCTCATTAAGGGACATGCTGCTGCTGTAGGCATGCGGACACTTCCATCAAGATAGTACAGTTATGACAAAAGAAAACCTGATTCCAGACTGGGAGATACAGTTAATAAGACAAACACTCAATTATCTTCAACTTTTTACATTTCAAAATAGAAAAATGGAATACTCACATCTTGGTTATCACATCCCACCATCTCGCCATAGGATACCTAGTGGAAAGAAAATTAGATAAACATTATAACTATGTACCAAGCTTTAATCTAAACCAGGTGTTCATGATGTCAGAGAACAGAGAAACTCACTGAGCATACATTAAGATGAAATTTGGAATATGGTGGTTTTTCTTGTTGTCTTTCTTAAAAGACTATGGGACGAGGCAAAAGGGCATGCCCAGAAACCAGCCACTCTTTGGAAGTCTGAAAGAATTCACTAGGCAAGCAACCCTGACTGGGAGCCAGTTCTATGGTGTGATCCTTGTGGTAAACTATAAAGATTTCTTTCTGGCTATCCAACTGATGGATTTTACTCCCTCTTGGGTCACTTCTGCATCAACAGACCATTTCACAGAATCTGCCTACTGAAGCCAGCAAAGGACATTTGGTGTCTTCATCTATAACCCTACACATAGTTTTTTGAGACAGGGTCTCAAATGAGTCTCTTAATGAGTGTACATACCAAAACCAATAACAAATGTAACCAAGTCTACCAGAAGTTAATTTAGAAGAATATAAAGTGTTTTTTTAAAGGCTCCAGTACTAAAGCCAACTAAAACGGTCATGTGATACAAAAGTGGAGCATAGTTTTTAAGTGAAAATAATGCTAACTGTTAGAGTGGGATTTAGGAAACACTATGCATTTTCAGTTTTAGGTAATACATTTTTAGAAATACCTTGGTAGACTTTATCAGACATTTATGACATCATTGTATTTAAATGGACTAATAAAGAGTATTAAAGAAATTACATTAAAATGCTTATTATATTTATAACGTAAAAGAAATGAGAACTATAATAATCTACAGCTAGGTATGGACTAAACAGATGATACAAAATGAAAGCTAATTTTGAAAATGGTTTAAAAGAACCTTTTTTTTAGTAAGCAAAGGACAGTGATAAAAAAGTACATATTTTGACTATACTGAACTCACTGCCATACAAACATATATGTGCACATATCTGTTATGGAATGAATGCTTATCTCTCTAAAATTCCTGTTTTGACGTCACCCTCTCTAACTGGAGAGCATGCCTGTGAGGAGCGGCCATGGTTAAGCAAAGCCTGAGTCTGGCGGCCCTAGTGGCTATCAGAGAAATGCTGAGCTTGGCACATGTTTTGCCTATCTGTACGATATGGTCTCCTTCTCTGATTCATAAACACTCAGAAAAAAGGCAACTGTCTTCACACTTAAAGAGTGGCCTTGCCAAGAACCTAAGCAACCAGCTCCTTAATCATGCATTTCCCAGCATGAGGAGATGAACTTCTGCTGTGTGAGCCAGTGGTATATTACATTAGCCAACATGTACATACTGGCACGCGCCTGGCATGCAAGTACATACTGCTGTGACAACAGTGTCTCACCACAGGTTGTATGGGAAAGCTGACATTACATGTAGTTCATGTTTCTTCACATTCTTAGTATTTACAGCAAACATGCCACTTTAATAAGACAAAGATGCACATGAATCTCCCTTGACTTTAGCTAGAATAAAATGTGCTGATTTTGATAGTTGTCTTCTTTCTTGTCTATTCAGACTGCAATTTTAGAGACGGGCAGCAGACGTTTACCTGATTACAGATGCAGTATCGAGGTTCATTTGGGTCATAAGTCCAATCAACTTGACTGTTGGAATCAGATTCGGGTACTACTGTTGTTTGCTGGGAAACTTCTTGTACGACAGTTGATGATGACGAACACAAAGATAAGGAGGAAGAGGAGGAAGAGGAAGAGGAGGACTGCTGGCTTGAAGACTTGGTGTTGTTTCTGAAAGAATTTTTAGAAAGATCACCTTCATTGGCTCCTCACAGAGGTTCCCTGACAGTGCTATGCTTACAGTTTTTGTTTCTGGAGAATAAAAGTACTGCGAAGACAATATTCTTAAAATCTTCTATTTAAAATAAACAGAAGAAAATTCTCTTAAACTGTTTCCAACTTTTAGAAACAATTTCTAAATTAAGGTTACTATTTACTGTTGACTTAAAACTTTTGGTACTATTCAAGAATAGTAGTTGCACTATCAGGCTTTCTATTTTTATTGTAAATTGAATACTTCTCACCAAAACCTAAATACAAATATATAAAAGAATATAGAAGGTAAAAATCCTTCTAACAGCAGCTGTCATGTGTCCTATGCCTATCAAATACATAGAGCTGAGTGTCAAAATTCACAAATTCTTTACCTCCAACTCCAAAGCACTAAAATGCAGAAACTTATTATAAGGAGTTCATTAAATATGGGCAATTAATCAATTTTAAGATGTGTAGTAGTTCTTTGGATACTTTTTCTTGATCATTCTTTCAGGAATTTCTGTAGAGAAGTAATACATTTAAAAAGAAAATTATTTTTTTAATGTTTTTTTCAACCTAATAGTTGCTAGGTAACTAATTCATTTGGCCTAGCATTTCCCCTTCAGACAACAGGGTCTCCTCCCTAGCTCTGACTATGTAGATTGGGCTGACCTTGATATGAGGTAATCCTCCTGTCTTTCAAGTGCTTACAGAGCACCATCATGCCTGGTGTGCATTCTCCGTGTGTAGAAATTGCCAGTGTACTCATTACTTCAGATGAACAGTGGTATATGATGAACAGTTTTCATTTCCAAAGTTTACACAATCATCCTAAGTCTCTCACATATCAAATCTAGGGATATTGTCATATCATCAGTTTTGGAAACGTAAACAAAAATTCAGATAGTTTACTATTAATCAAAACAAAAAATCTTGTGTAAAAAAATTCCTGAAATACAATTTGCACTCTATATTAATTTACTATCAAACACCTAAGTTAAAAATGAAAATAGTGATTTATCTGAAAGAACAAACGAAAGTAAAAAGAAATCACTTATACATAAACTCAGAAAATTACAAATGACTAACATTTGAAAGACTTCCTGCCTTCAGAGTAAGGTGGCACAAAGGACTATCTGCCTACCCTGGTGTTCAGCCTGGACCACTGCACGCTGCCTGGATTAATTCATGGAGGCACAGATAAGGCTCGTGCAAACAGTACTGAGCAAAGGTACACACAACTGTGACAGGACTTACTTGCTCTTTCTACCACTGCGTGAGTCGGCTGCTGAGGAACTGGCGTTCTGGGTTAAGGTTGTCATGAGTGCCGATGAGGAGGAATAGCCAGCTGTTTCTCGGGGCATTGAAAATTCTTTTCCCAGCTGAAAGTCATTATTCTTAAATGCTTCATAGCTGGCTTTTAAACTTGATGTTCTTCGTCCTTCTTTCATCTTAAGTAGACATGCATTGAGAGCATTAATATAGGTAAATACATATTTTCTCTTTCTTCTTTTTAATTTATTTATTTAACTTTATTTACTTTATATCCCTGCTGGAGTCCCCTCCCTTGTCTCCTCCCAGTCCCACTCACTCTCCCTCTTCTCTCCCTATGCTCTTTCCCTAGTCCCCTGAGAGGGAAGGACTTCCTCCCTTCCTATCTGACCCTAGTTTATCAGGTCTCATCAAGGCTGGCTGCATCACTTTCCACTGTGGCCTGGCAAGGCTGTACCCCACAGGGGGAGGTGATCAAAGAGCCAGTCACTGACTTCATGAATATGGAAACAACCTGATGTTTTTCCACGAAGGAATGGATGGTGGTACATTTACACAATGGAATACTACTCAGCAATTAAAAACAAAGAAATCATGAAATTTGCAGGCAAATGGTGGGAACTAGAAAAGATCATCTTGAGTGAGGAATCCCAGACACAGAAAGACACATATGGTATATACTCACTCATAAGTGGATATCAGCCATATAATACAGGATAAACATGTTAAAAATCTATAGTCCTAAAGAAGCTAAACAACAAGGAGGACCTTAGGGAAGATGCTTAATCCTCATTTAGAAGGGCAAAAAGGATAGACATCAAAAGTAGGAGAAGACAAGGAACAGGACAGGAGCCTTCCACTGAAAGCTTCTGAAAGACTCTACACACCAGGGTATTGAAGGAGATGCCAAGACTCATAGCCAAACTTTGGCAAGAGTGCCAGAATCCTTATGGAAGAACGGGGAGATAGAATGACCTAGAGGGGACAGGAACTCCACAAGGAGAACAGAGTCAAAACACCTGGGCACAGGGGGTCCTGGGGAGACCGATACTCCAACCAAGGACCAGGCATAGAGAGGACCTAGACCCCCTGTTCAGAGGAAGCCAATAGGCTGCTCAGTTTCCAAGTGGGTTTCCTAGTAAGGGGTACAGGGGCTGTCTCTGACATATTTTCTCTTTTAAGTGTTACAATTTGTGGTTATTTAAGTCATTTCACGTAAAGATTAAAAATCATTTTTATGCTAAATTGAGAAGACCCATGGGAAACACAATTTCTTAACTTGCACTGTTTACAAACTACAGAAATGAGCAAACTGTAGCTAAAACAAATCCAGCATAAAGGATGGCAATTGTCCTCATAAGGACAGGAAGGTAACTTGTGTACCGACTGCACGAAGGGTCAGCGTGGGACATGTGTGATGCACCACTGTAGCCAACAACTTCTCTGCAGTATTAATAAAATGTCATCGATCTAAAAGTTCAGCTTCAAACTCAAACCGCACGATGTCTGAAACCTCTGTTCACACCTAACGGCTCCTATTGGGGTTTGCCGATGATGGGAATAAACTGTAACACTTGCCTGTAAACCTCTGACTATTTACCTGTGCTGTTGCTTGCACCGCCTGAGCTGCTGCCATGGTGATGGCCCCTGCACCAGTCCCTGAAGATAATGAGCCAATATTATAGGATGCCAGGGGTTGGGATGAATTCACATTGTAAGCATTGTTGGAGGAAGCTGTAGAATTATTATTTCGACAACCTATAAAAAAGTAAGAAATGAAAATGAAAGCAGAGAACATGTTACTGAGTTTAAAATAAATGATTTCCCAACATATATATAATCATTAAATTTAAATTCTTCATGTACTTTTAGGGATTGAGTCAACTGAAAAATGGAAGCCAATTTTCCTTTTTCTTTTCTCCACCTGTAGACTTTAAACAGGTAATACATGTATGAATTATAATTCCGAGTGTGTCTCTGTTCCTTTACTCCAATACAAACAAAACAAGCTACCACATCCAAGACCACACACTTACCCAGCGTGTTCTCTTTAGAAGCGTCAGATGTAAGGGTAGACAGGAGAGCCTCAGATTTGAATTTTTTTTCAGGGATATGATCTGTTGCTGTATGGTGAGAAGTTGGATTATATTTCCTTTCTGAATAAAAAGAAAGAATTCATACAATTTTAAACTTTAGAAGACAAAAGACAAAGCATAATACTTCTACCCTTTTATAAACTTGTGCAGTTATGATCTAGGTTCCTTATGAAATGGGCTCACCAAGGAGGGCTCATTGTCATGTGTTTCACTGAGAGACTAGACATTTCAAGCACTTTTGAAGCCAGGAGCAAATTACTAAAGACAACCCATGATGCACTACAGTTTTGCAAGTACTATGAGAGGACGTCCATTTCCATATATTGCCCATCATATAGACGTGCTTTTAGTGTAAGCTTCTGTCTTACTGAATTGACTTATCAAAAAAAATTAGCAACACCATCAATTAGCCACACATCCCAGAATTACTTTATTCACTAACTCACTAACAGTGAGATTTATCACGCGCCAAATATTAGGCTAAGCACAGAGAAGCAAAGCTGAAAGAGACAGGCCTACATAAAGAAGTATTATAACACTCCCTAGATCTGCAGGAAGTAGACAGGTACTGCTGTTATTTCTATATATTTTCTGCCTCTGTGTCTGGAGAACAAGCTGCCTGTTCCCAAATTAAATATACTTTTCTTAAATGGAAAAGTCTATAAGTAAACTGATAAGGGAAAGGGAAGGATAGTTCTCAACTGGTTATGTGGGGCTAATAAAAGAGAACATATAGGTGACTTTAACAAGTTTTAATTTGTACTGGGGCCAAACTTACTTTCCACAGGAGTATGTGAATGAGCGTGGTGATTGTTCACTGGCTGGGAAGGAGCATCTAATTCCAAAGATCCTAGAGAGAGACAAGCCAGATTAAATGCCACCATACAACTTTATACATCAACTACACTCAATGTGGCCCCTCACAGATGACTGCCAAACTCTGGTGCATATGCGTAACATTTCAGCTGGACCTACAAAGAGTTTCTATCTTCAATTTCATCCCAAACAATCCTCCCTCTAAGCAGGAAGACTCATTTCTCAGGATTCGCCTTTAAAAATACAATAGCTCAGAACACGCTAATATCTAATTAGGGAACCTTTAACACTGGGTGCCACACAAACGGGAAAAGGGACATTACAGCTCTATTAATGGGACGATCTCAAAATCTCAATCTAGTAATTGAATTGAACACCTTTCACTAGGCACCCCTAAAGGTCTAGATGATGGTGATATTACTGCATACAAAGAAATTCTTTTAAGCTTGAAAATTAAATGAGATACTGACAACAACAAAAAAAGAGTTTAGGGCTGTGGTTGCAGAAAGTACAGGGTGTAATTCCTAATATCAAACTTTAAAACACTTCTAAAGAAACTCTCTGAGTTTATTCTTGATCCCTTGAGATAAAATTATGTCAGGGGGCATGATGGAGCAGTTATTATAATGGGATCTAGTTCCATGTCGTGTGTGTCCTTGGAGTGGGATGTTTTATTAACGTCCCTGCAGCAGTGAGTAGGGAGGCATGGATTTTGTTATTCACAGCTACCAATAGCATTTTCAAAAGAAAAGAGAAAAAACTTCAAAGGCAGTTATACATTTCATTTTGTTACCAAATACCTATTATCCTCAGATAGATTTCCTCCAAATAAAAGAACCACCAATAAAGAAGTTACTTATGTGAAGTGATGGTCTACTTTTAAATTCAAAACTGCAATTCTTGCTAACAGACACATGCCTGGCTTCTCCAGCTGACCCCACAGATCTGCGGAAACATAGAGCTTAGGTGCCTTGGAGTCATAAAACTCACTATATGTCAGCAGAAACAGGAATTAAGTTCTGGCTGGTGAATGCATAGAACATGGCCTGTTAGAGCACTGTAACTCAATTTCAAATGGCTGTGAAGCACTTAAAGAAATGTTCAACGTTCTTAGTCATCAGGAAAATGAAAATCAAAACGACTCAGATCCCATCTCCTACTGGTTAGAATGGCTGAGATCAAAAACTCAAGTGAGAACACATGCTGGTGAGGATACTGAGCAAGGGGAACACTTCTTCTTTGCTGGAAGGAGTGCACACTTGTACAGCCACTTTGGAAATCAATCTGGAGGTATCTCAGATAATTGTGAATAGTTCTACCTCAAGACTCAGTTATACCACTTCTGGGTATATATCCAAAAGATTTTCCACCATACCATAAGGATACTTGCTCGACTATGTTCATAGGAGCTTTATTCATAATAGCTAGGATATCCCTTGACCTAGATGTCCCTCAACCAAAGAATGAATAGAAAAAACGTATATTTATACAATGGAGCTATTGTATAAATAGCTGAGCTATTAAAAACAAAGATATCATGCAATTTGCAGGCAGATGGATGGAACTAGAAAAGATCATCCTGAGTGAATTAACCCTGACCCAGAAAGACAAGCATGATATGAACTCACTTTTAAGTAGACATTAGCTATAAAGCAACCATGCTACAATCCTCAGACCCAAAGAAGACAAGGAGGGTCCAAGGGAGGATGCATGAACCTCACTCAGAAGAAATAAAATAGAAATCTGAAGGAGATGAAAGGAGGAAGCTATGTGGGAGAGGGGGTAGGGAGGGTAATGGAGGTTGGGATCAGATGTAGGGAGAGAAGATAAGAGGGGAGGTCCTAAAGAAAGAAAGGAAATGGGTGGGGGAGCATTTCTGGGACATGGGAGACCCCCAGGATCCTACTGGGTGACCTTAGCTGAGACTGCTAACGTCTGGGGTAAGGAGCCTGAAATGGCCACCCCCTGTAGGCAGACAGGACTTCCAGTGGTGGGAGGGGGAACCAACCCACCCATAAAACCTTCGACTTAAAGTCTGTCCTGCCTACGAGAAGTAGGGATAAAGACTGAACAGACTGGCCCAACTTGAGACCCATCCCATGGGAAAGAGCCAATCTATGTTACTATTAATGATTCTCTGCTATGCCTGCACACAGGAGCCTAGCCTAACTGTCTTCTGAGAGGTTTCATCCAGCAGCTCATGGAAACAGATGTGGAGACCCACAGCCAAACAACAGTCTGAGCTCGGGGAGTTTTGTGGAGAAAAAGGACTGAGGGAGCTGGAGGGGGCCAAGACGCCTCCTACGCAGTGAACTAACCTGGGCCCACGGGGACTCACAGAAACTGAATCACCAACCAAAGAGCTTGCATGGGCTGGACCTAGGCCCCCTGTACATGTGTAACAGATGTGCAACATGGGCATCCTGTGGTCCCCTAACAATGGGAGTAGGGGCTGTCTCTGACTGTGTTACCTGCTTTTGGATCCTTTCCCCTTGCTGGACAGCCTTGTCAGGCCACAGTGGGAAAGGACACACTTTAGCCCTGCTGTGACTTGAGGTGCCAGGGCAGGCCGGTTCCCCTGAGGGAATCCCCCACCTTCTTTGCAAGGAGGGAGAGGGGCAGGAAGGGGTACCTGAGGGCTGGACTGGACGGAAGGGGGAGGAGGCACAGTACTCTGGAGGCTGAGGCAGCAAGGTTTTATAGCAAGATCCCATCTCAAAGCAAAAACAGTAAAAAATGGGAAGACTTTGTATGTTATTTCCATAGTGAGTGGAGTGACATCATGTATGCTTCTCTCCACATTTACAACCCTACATTAGAAGTTACAGGACCCAGACACCACTGTCACCAAAGGGCACACACAGTGTACAGGCTTCTGTGAGAAAGCTACTCTCCGAGACAGATGGAAAACCATAACTGTTACTTACGCCTCTCTAATATCTCTGTAATTCCAGCATTATCCGCTTCCAGCTCCATTTTAAACTTAGCCAGTTCTTGGTCCAGCTTTCTCAAGTGGCGATCTACCTGTTTCAAAGAAGATAAAAGATAACACCAAAATCTGCGACCTTGCTAAGTTGCAACTTAATGAAAAAAACTTAAATTTTCTTTCAGTGAGTTTGTTTTATATTTTAAGGCAAGCCAATTAACCTACGCCTTAGGGTACTATGCTATTATACTCTCCTAATCATATTTTTAAGAATCTAGAGTCTCATATATGTTAGGAAATGTTCTATGACCAATTTTCAAAAGGGAGGCTATGAAAATCAAAGCAAGTGCAGGGTTCTGAGGGCTCAAGGACTGGCAAGGCTTCAAAACATGTTCAAAACATGCTTCAGTTGCCTAAACTCTCTCCTGGAGACATGCACAGTGCCACACAGAACTACCCTTAGCTAACAAAGGGACAAATACAACCCGTGCTACTAAGCAGGACAGTGGCCCATCATCATTGCAAACATTTATGTAAAATTTTAGCTATAAAAATCTTCATTTTTGAAAAAGCTTGCTAAAATGGTTTTATTTGGAATACTACTACTCTGTCTTAGTTATGATGGCAATGTTTTATCATTTACTTATAAATCTTTTCAATAACTTAGGAAAATTGACACTTGCAACTACTAATGCCCCAATATATTTGTAAGATTAATGTCAAACATTGTTATCTTTCCAAAGTTATTATTTTTAAAAATAAAAATTCCTTCAATTTCTTTGAAACATTCTTATTACAATACTGCGAAGATCTTTTTCCAAAATTGAGCCTGACTGGATCACTCTTAAGACTAAGAACACCAGAGGATGGAGAAATGGCTCAGCTGCAAGAAGGTTAGAAATGCTTGTGATCTGGCAGAACATCAGCAGTTAGGTTCCCACCACCCACGTGGCCTGGCTCACAAACACTTGTGGCTCTAGTTGCAAGGGATCTAAAGTCGTCTTCTGGCCTCCAAGGCCACTGTTCTCATGTATATAAGCCCATATGACAGATAAACACAAATATGCACAGCTAAAATAGAAAACAAAGTCTCAAAAACAATACAAAAGAGTGCTGGGCATGATGCTGCATGCCATTAACTGGGAAGTAGAGACAGGGGACCTCTGTGAGTTCCAGGCCACCATGATCTACATAGTGAAAATTTCTCTTCTCTTTGCTTTCCTCCCATCCCCTCCCCTCTTATTTTTTTTCTTCTTCTTCTCTTTTCTCCCTCTTCTCTCTTTCTTCTGTCTCTCTCTTCCTTCCTCCTTTCCTCTCTCTGTGTCTCACAATAACAAACCCAACCAACCAAACTGCACTAAAACAAACAAACAAACAAACAAACAAACAAACAAACAAGAATGGCTTTCTTAGAAACACTACAATGCATTACAACATAAAATGAAGAAAAAACCTTTATGTTGTTCAATTAAATACTTTGTAACAGGAGGGGAACAAAACCAATAGAACACAAGATGCAGGTCAGATGCTACTGAGCCAGGTAACACTGTGCTCTGTGCTTTAGATGTTGTCTTAGTTATTTTTCTGTTGCTGTGATAAAATGCCATGAACAAAAGCAACTTTGGGAGAAGTTTAACTAACAACTCCTAGTCCATCATCCCAGAAGTCAGAGCAGAAACTCCAGGCAGGAACCTGGAGGTAGAAACTGATACAGAGGCTATGGGGGAGTACTGCTTACTGGCTTGCTCCTTATGGCTTATGCAGCCTGCTTTTACATAGCACTCTGGTGTCAATCTATCAAGAATATGTGCCACAGCTCCAATGGCCTGCCTATATGCTGATATGCTCCCTAACATGATGATAGTAGACTAAACATCTGAAAGTACTAGCAAGCGCCAATTAAATGTTTCCTGTTATAATAGTTGCCTTGATCCTGGTGTGTCTTCACAATAGATACCCTTGCCCAAGGCCAGTCTGGTGGGGGCATTTTTTCAATTGAAGTTCCTTTTTCCAAAATGATTCCAGCTTGTGCTAAAAATGACATTATGCCAAAATTACCAGGACAGATGTCCTCACCCTAAAATATAAGACATTACTCTTTCCATGAGGAAAAAACAAAAAACCATGGCTCAGATGGGTTAAGTAACATGGCCAAAGTTTTTGCATTATTTTGTGTTTGCATTTGTATTACAGACATAAGATTTGAATGTTATCTATTTATAATAAATAGTGCATCATCATTAATATCTAATGCCTTCTGAAACTGAGTACAGGAAACAATTGTTCTTTTTCTTTTTAAACTCTGAGACACATAATCCAAACAGAAAAAATACTAATACTGTCCTACTATTTATATTTTGTATGTTTGTAACAACCTTTAAGATATTTATAATTTTTCAGTCATTTAACATCTAGTTTAGCTTAACATTTAAATATAAATTGCTCTTCAGAGTTTGGCAGAAGTCATAGTTACAATATTTAGAGCCTGCATGTGTCATGTTTGGGATACTTACTCCTATTCATAGGACACAAGTAACTTTTGAGCACCTATAATGGAATACCCCTTTCAACAAAAGAATGAGTACAGATTTTCATTATTAACATTATCGTGTCTCTTCATTGTCAAAACTTAATCTTAAGAAAACTCAGAATAATTAAATATTTTCATTTTAAAACACTCATCACAATGAAAACCTTCCATCAATTTATCTAAAATTAAGCAAACAATAAACAATGAGTTTCTAGTATGTACTTGGCTCTAGACTAAATCAAGGGCGTGTGAAGACTGAGAAAATCCCTGCTGTTATAGAAATTAGAATTTACAAAATAAATCAAAATTCATAAAAAATTAACATAATAAAGATCAGACCAGAAAAGATACACTAACTGCAGCAAATAAGTATCAGGTCAAAGGGAGTAGGTATGCAGTACAAAAAATACAACAATGTGATACTGGCCATGAATGACTGAGTGAAAAGCACATTGTATTTAAATAAGTGGAAAAGAGTAATCACAAAAATGTACACAATCGTCAGACAGTTATGTCTGGAGTAGAGAGAGGAGGAATGCTGAATCTCAGCTGGGAGAGTAGTCTAAAGTGATGCAAAGGCATTTCTCCCACACCCTAGACTACATTCATTCTATCTCTCTACTTAAAATTGTTTTATTGACTGTACTATTGATGAAGTTCACTGGAAGACCCAGAAGAAGGAACAGAATTCAAAGAATTAAAAATCCTTAAAACCAATTTCTTCCCTTTGCAGGTAGAGCAGCTGCAACCACCCTGAGGGCGCAGCTCTAGAAATGGCTTCTTGACTTAAAAGCAATTGTGAATTAATTACTTTACCAGCAACTTTCAGGCAATGTAAATTATTTTTCTTAAATCTATCATTGTTATACTTACAAAAATAAAATTAGAAGTCAGAAAATAAGTTGACAGAAGATTTAGCTTTACTTAAAACCCTCAAGATACAGCTATGTAAACAGTAGTGAAGGGCTATAAAAGAGCTAAACTCCACTGAAATCACTTACCTTCCTTTCACCCACCCAAACGGTAAGGATCTGTTCTTGCTGCTCAATGCCATGCGCACAGGTGTCAAGTAGAGCAAGGGCTCAATTATGCCTCTACACATATTTGGACCCGTAAGGCTGACTTACAGTAATAAAGGGGGACTGGTCTACTCAGAAGAGATTTTGTGTTTGTCACAGATTCCAAACTGAAAGCTAAGCAGAGAGTCTTATTACTGATTAGTTCCCCCACCTAGTGGCAATAAATGCTATCCTCAAAACCTCTTGTTCTAGAGCCTCAAATAATTCTATGACCCCCAACCACAATGGCTAAATTTAAACTACTGTCCTTTTCCAGAACTTTTCTGAAGCAAAGAAACATTATTTAGCTGTTCATGATAATAAACAATTTAGTCACATTTGGCCTCTTGGCATAAAACAACAACCAAAAAAACCCTATCTCTTAATATTTTAGAATTGAAATACTGTTTTTTCTCTTTTGAGTCTCCCAGTTTCTCAATGTTCAGATTTTATAATGTGTCACTGATAGACCTAAATGAAATTAACATGTAACTTTTTAAATATTTCTACATGATCAATTACTTCCAAGATAGTTAAAATTTCCAATTTAGACATCTAGCTTCACCCTCAAGAATAAGCAAATAGTTTATTAGGCGCTATGAGAAAATCCATGGCAATTACAGATATTTCTCTTCCATGAGAGGATTCTGCTGTAATGAAAAGGTAAATTGGTGGGGGTGGTGAGTAATGACATCAAAGTATCCTCTGATAAATCATAAAAATGGCTCTTTACATCCCTAATTATATGACTAGATGAAAATGTAAATTCTTCTTCAGCTGAACTAAGTATGTGAGGACGTCATTCATCAGCTACGTCTAACCTTCCTAAAAAATAGCAGGGACACAAGACAAATTAAAAGGTAAGGCTCATGTAATATTATTTCTTTACTCAGTATCAAGTAAAGAACTCTCAAATTTATAGGTAGAATGTGGAAGTGAGGTTCAATCACATCAGAGGCAGGGCAGGATACATAAAAACAAGGAAATTCAAGGGTGCTGAGCAATGCCAGGCTATGAAAAACACTCGAGCATTAACTGAAAAGCTCTAATTTTAGCAGAGTATATATAAATCAACTTTGTTGGGTATTGCAATGTAAAACTTCTTAGTGGTATTTGGTTAACAAATGTAAATAGGTGGTTAATGACTGTTAATGCATTAAGATTTTAGAAAATTATCTAATAAGGTAATATTTGTTTTCTATATGGAAAATATAGAAATATTTCTTATTTGTAGATGCACAACATGGTTTCTTTCCTTAATAAATGACATGACCAGTGTAGCATTAGTTAAAGGAATACATCCATTTACTACTGATGTTAAAAGCAAATAAAATGCTACAGTGTGTAAAAGCATAATGAAATTCTATTTTATATAAAACACTGAAGCATAAAATCTGACTGTAGACAGGTTCAGTGCCTGTTAATGGAAGTGCATATACTAGGCTGCAGAGGTGTTTTGGATTTCAAATGCTTTCAGATTTGGGGAGGTTTACATAAAATACTGAAATATCCTTACTCAACACACACTTCAATTCCATCTCACTCATATACACATAATCTAAAGGGAATATCCATATCCTGCTTTGCCTGTAACCTGTCAGATATAAAATGAAATCAGATATGAATTTTTTTACTTGTAGCATCACGGCAACATCCACAAAGCTCCAACTCTGGGAAGCATTTCAAATTTTAAACTTTCAAATTAGTAAAGTCTACACAACTACTCCACAAGCCTAGAGAGGTAAGAAACCTATAATGTGGGTTCAAGGGATCAAATTCAAGTCATCAGGCTTGACAGCAGGTGTCTATAGTCTGAGCCAACTTGCTAAGTCAAAGTCTTAGTATTTTAAAATGTCTCTTTTTGCTAAACAAAATTGCAATTCTTTCTTTAGAAGAACTCTTTCACAATTATCATATGCAGTACAAACAGTAAACTATCTAAACTGATGAAACTAAAAACATAGAGAACATATTAAAAAGAATACTAAAAAGAACTGGACAAAGACAGGATCAAGAAGGACCCTAAGAATACAGTAAAATAAATCCGGAACAAAATACCAATGGATTTCAATCAAGGACACAGCATGATGGTTGTGTATTTTAGAATAAGCATGATAGATTTATCACCTGGGGTTGGGCACCCCACAGTTACCTATTCTCTTCATTTGACCAGTTGCGAATTTCTGTAATAGTCTCCATCTACTCTAAAAAGCTTCTTTGATGAGGAGTAAGAGCTATACTCATCTGTGGGATTATGGGTAAGTATTTAGAATATAATTACAAATTACATTAGTTTAGGAAAAATGGAAGCAGTAGGTTCTCCTCCAGGGTCTAAACCTCTCTAGCCATTATATCTGGAGAAGTTTACAATATCAGACATCAGTTTCCTCCTAAAGAACAGGCCTAAATGCAATCAGAAAGCTATTAGTTACCCCCCCAAGATAAAAGAACCACTATTGTAGCATTGGAGATAGCATGCTATGCCAGTCATTGTTATGGTTCATAAGCTTTATAACTGGGTAGGACTTGGGGGATCAGGAAAAAAACCTGGAAGGGGTGTGTGGAAAGACTAAGTGCCAGAATACCAGGATACCTAGTGGTAGATATCTTCTAGACATAAGAAGGAAGCTGCATCCATGAAATTTCAATAATATGACTGCTTAAGTAACATTTGCATAATAAACCTAAGAGGGCTTGGAGGGAGGAGAAAGAAGGGTAGAAATGGTGAAAATATAGTATTCATGTATAAAATTCTTGAAAAAAGTTTATATTTTAAAAAAGAAATAAGCATGGTAAATCAAAGTTGAAATATCATTTAGAAAAGATACTTTAGTCTTTCCAGCACATGATGAATATATTAGAGGGGTTAGGCACTAGAAATGATGCAAAAGGGGTTGCTAGGGACTAGCAATGCTCTTTATCTTGTTTGGGCTATGGTTATAATAGTAGATTAGTCAAAATTTAAGCTATACACTTAGTGTATATATATTGTATTCTTTCTAATTACATTCTTATTTTTAAAAAGTACTGGAACTATAGCAGGTTATACAAGCGGGGAGGAATTACTTGGTGAGTAAAATGATCTGGTCATAGAGATTAAGTGTGGGACAGATGGAAACAAGGACTGTAAAAGGACTTTCAGGATCCTAACCTGAGAAACTACTGGTCAGTGTATCTTCTGAAATAAAGAGCTGGGGGTTGAGTGAGGGGAAAGTGTCGGACTATGTGATTCAGCAACTCAGAAATGTTCAGGCTTAAGGAACTTCTGTCTAGTGTCTGAAACTAAGAGACCATATGGGAAGGTGACTGAGAAGTGTTTCTCTACTTGTATGGAAGGTATGTTGGTAGGGAATACAAGAGCATTGTACCACACAATTTATTGACTGGTATGGTATAAATCTTCCCTGCCCTCCTGACAGGGAATTATGAGAGGGTAGAAAATTATCTATGAGCAACACTTGAAGAATAAAGGTCAAGGACAGAAGCCAAGGAACACCATCATTCTGATCTACATTAGAGTACAAGAAAGGCCATGAAGGTGGCAACATTTTAGTAGAGCCTTCAAGTAACAACACGTGAGCAAGAATGTCAATGAAAAGAGCATGAAACAGCATTTAAGTTTCCAAGAGTCAAAGAGTACTCAGAAATGTAAGAGTGTTCAGTGGGTTAAAAACAGAAGAATTTATCAACTGAAATTTCAAGAGACTGGCAAAGAGAATAGAAATTCAAACGGATTTAGAAAACTGAAGAAAGAGAACATCAAAAAGCATGAATGAGAAACTCAAGAAAGACCCAGAACAGTATTTGTTTCAATGCCTGTCAAAGTGTCATTTTTCTGTTTTGTTTTTGTAGCCTTGGCTGTCCTTGACTTACTTTGTAGACCAGGCAGACCTAAAATTTCAAAGATCTGTGTGCCTCCTCAAGTGCTGGAACTAAGTGTCTTTAAAAGAGAAGGGAGAAGCAAATGCTTAAATACTGTAGTATACAACCAGAAGACAAGAAAATATAAGGAAAAGAAAGTAATGGCAGAAGATGAAGAATAGAATCATATATGATGCAGATAAGTCAAAGAAGGGATGGGAGGGATAGGAACATTAGTAAAAGTAAACATTCATAAGTTCAAGGCCAGCCTCGATTATACAAAGAGATTCCACCCAAGACAGACAGACAGAAATAAGACAGACAGATGGCAGGGTAGTGATAGTGGAGGAGTAAGAGGTAAGTAAGCAAAGCTATAGAAAGAGATGACTAACTGAATAACTGATAGGCAGAGATATGGCCTGGAGATACTGCAGAAAGGGTCACTAAAAAGCCTCAAATTAAGTTCTTGTCAATGCAAGAAAAGATCACATAACTAAAGAGAGGATATTTGCAGGATATGAGGGCATTGCTTTGGAAGAGCAAAAAGAATATTCCACTCAAACACAGGGACTATGGCCTGGTGTCTAATGAAAGGATCCAAATATAAGTGAAACCAACAAGTCTGCAGAGGCAGCAGCAGCTCCTCAGCTGTCCAGTGCCTCCAGCTGTGCCCGCTACAAGTGATGGTGAAGGTCAACAAGTGAAGACACCTTAAGATGGCAGTGATGTTGAGGGTACTGAAAAGTGTGGATAAAAGTTCAAGAGCTCAACTAGAGTCTCAGATTTAAAAAAAACAAAAATGGATGGTAAGTAGAAGGAAATGAGGTCCATATACAAGAAGTATTTCAGAGGTAGAGAAACTTTACATGTTGCACAGGTTCAGCACGTGGAACATGGAGCAGAGCAGAGCAGAAGACACAAATAACTAGGCTGCAAGATGGCTCCCAGGTGAACAAACAGGAATCAGGGCCCTGTTTCTTAATGAATGAAGTGCTGCAAGACAAGCCATTAAACATTGTAAACAATGAAAAGCAGAGGAAATAGAAAGCTCATTAGACCTCAAAGGGGGACTTTTGAAACCTAATATATAGGGGTTAGGGAGGTGGCTCAGTGTTTAAGAGCATATACTGCTTTCCAGAGGACCTGTTTGGCTCCCAGCTCACAACTGCCTGCCTCCAACTCCAAAGGTTCCAAAATTCCTCTCTCTGGATTCCACGGGCACCATGTATGTTCATTCTCTCTCTCACTCATTCTCTTTCCCTCTCCCTCGTCGTCTACTTATATCTAGATCATGCAGACATGAAAAAATATTAATACGTAAAACCTGTATTTCTTAAGTTCTATGTGATATATCAAACCATATGTGTAACATTCAACTCAGAACACATCTATCTCAACACTTGATCTCTTTTTCCTATATGTGAAAACAACGAAAGTCCTTTCTTCTATCCTTTTAAAACAGCATGAACTAGAAATAATAGGTCCTATACTTTCATACCTGCTCACCAACATTCCCCTATGGTCTCTAGAATCTTTATAACCACTATCTCAATTCTAAATTATGTATTTAGATTCTGTACAAGAGATGCACAAGAAATAATACCTCAGTAGGAACAAAAGGGTTTTGAAATAGCAACAGTGAATTTTAAAGGGAAGGGAGGAAAAGCAGCAGACAGGATGGCAGAGGTAGTAAGAAGGAGAAAGAAAAAAAGGTAAATGTTAAGCCTAGAGATAGTAGCAGATGAAAAAAAAATAGCTCCAACTTGGCAGGGCTGAGAAAATTCCAGTTGGAAAAAAGGAGATAGAGTGAGGTTTTAAAGGAGTAAAAACTATCCTAAGAATGATATGTATGCCATGTGTGCTTGCATGTATGTTTGTGCATATAGGTGTGTATATGTGCATGCATGTAAGTGTGCATTAAAATAGTTCAACATGAGATAAACGAAAAAGTCATTTTACAGATAAAGAAGCTGAGGTTACAGATTAAACTGAATTGTTTTCAGAGCCAGTCAATGAAGTAGCTGAACAGGGTTCCTATTCCCATTGCCACAGAACTGTGGATATTCATTTATCATGTCTACTACCATGACAAAGAACCCACTAAGAGCCCAGCTTATTATCTCCATTAAGAAAACAAAACTCAACTACTTGGTTTCCCACCAGAACTGGATAGTAAGCCCACATAATTCTACTGCTGAAGGTAGCACACATCAGTAAGACTCTTCCCCACTGATTTCACAGTGCCAGAGGACACTATGCAAACAGTTAAAGAAGAAAAGTCATCAACAGTCTTACTGTAAATAATGTGCTAGTGACAACCTCCCAGGTGAAGTGTGCCCTCTGGTCCAAAAGTGCCTTGACTGTTATGTAAGTAACAGACGGCTTTCCGATTGGATTTGAAGCCCAGTCCACAGGATGGAACTCATGCCTACTGTAAATCTGGTCAAACACTTATGGCTGGGGAGGTCAAAGGCCCCAGAGGAAAACCTATTACTATGGTTTTGCTAAATGATCATGTCACATTTCCTTTTAAATGTTCATGTTTATATGTTCAAGTTAGTGTTGTCCACAGGCTGGGTCAGAGAAGCCTTCTTACTGCAGTATGTGGCAGTTAATACAGAGTAGCTTAACTAGTCAGAGTGCCAATAACACAGGGTAGGGTGTGTTCAGCCCAAAGTGAGGCATCACATAATCCCTTCCAAGGCTTCAGAACATTGTAGTACAGCCACAGACAGGGAGATGTGAAACAGAAACTACATCTGGACATGGACACGCCATAGCACTGTACTGGTGACTTCACCTGTGGCTGTGGTAACTTGCCCAAGATTGAGCCTGTCAATGTTTCATCATGGATAAGAGGTACTATGAAGTCCTAACCTTCCTGATGGTCTGCTGTCAGTTAGTGGTGGCTGGGGGGACGGGCGGAAGGGATCATTTTCTTCAGTGCTGGAGCCTCTGATAAGGTGTCCATGTTCCAGGAAAACCCTTCCACCAATGCTGGTGCAGAGAATTCTAACTAAAGTGGGTTCCACAGAAAAGAAGACATGAAAGTGGAAGGATAGCTTCTTGACATTTAGCAGGAGGCAGGATGAGAGGAGAATTAGGAGTGAAAATGACTAAGATTCATTGTATACATGTAATTGTCAAAGAGTAAAAATGAGCAAAGTAATAAAAGCAATACACTTGATCTGTGAGACACCCTTATGCCTTCAGTAACTAAAGAAGCCTTATATAATACTAATTTTTTTCATTTAATGCAAGCATTTGTGTGCTTCATACATAAGGCCTTTTGTCTTGGTAAGCTTTCACTCTCAACTTGACAGCCTAGAGTCACGAGAGAGAGGAACTGCCTACATCAAACTGGCCTGTGGACATAGGGGAGAGGGCTGTCTCTATTAAGTGATGGGGGAGAGTTCTGCTAATGTGGGTGCTATCATTTCTTGGGCAGGTGGTCCTGGGTTGTATAAGCTAGCTGAGCACAAGTCTGTATGAGCCAGCAAGTGTAGTTTCTTCCTGGTTTATACTTCAAATTCCTGTTCTGACTTTTCTCAACAAGGAACCCTAACCTATAAGCTGAAATAAATCTTTTCTTTCCCTAACCTGCTTTTGGTCAGAGCACTTTACAAAGTAAAGAGATGAAGCTAGAATATTTTTATGTGTCATGTTCACTGGTAACATTTGGCACATAGTTTTCAATGGCAAGCTATATCTAGAAGATGCTGCAAAACTAAGATACAAGATGTAAAAGTTCAAGTCAACCTAACGTGAACATGGTTCTGTTTCAACATACTCTGATACACAAAGAGAAAATATTTTTCCTAAAATGCATATTAAGGAGAAGCTTTGCATTAAAAACAGATGTTTCATTTCCTATCACATGTTAGCGATACCATCATAACATCAGTTTGAGAAGCAAATGCACGTGGATCTCTCTTCTTGGTGACTTCAAACTTTTAGAATTACTGTTGCAAGAAAGAAACACCTTTTTTCCTTTTCTTTTCTTTTTATTAATATTTTTACATACAATATATTTTTATCATATTCTTTCCCCTCCCTCAACTCCTCCCAGATGCTCCCCACCTCCCTACCCACAATTTCATGTCCTTCCCCTCTCAAAAACATAAAACAAAGGTCAAAGCAAACAAAAAAACCCCAGTAAGACAAAATACCAAAAAGAGCACACATTTCACATGGAATCTGTTTAATGTTTTTCTTTTCTTTCAGTGTATGTAATCTGATGGTCCCAGTTATGTATCTGACCCAGGTGATGTCAACTATGCATTAGCATCACCTAAACACTGATACAAGAAACCCTTGTTCTCATTTTATCAGAGCACCAAGAACTCTCTCTCACACAGTACGCTTAGTTACATGCTATCATAGCAACAATTTCAAAATGATAGAAAAGGGTTAATTAAATAAATCCAATTCGTTCTAAAATAAAAATATCACCCACAATCTTACAGCAGTAACATTGTGGAATTCTATTATTCTCCCCAACTAAACCAAAACACAGATACTGAACTCTCAAATTAAATATGATCAAGAGAGCAATACTCCAGTTTATGTTTAAGCTAATGAAATTGGTAACAAAATCCAGACTTCTAGAATACACAGCCATAATATGCACTTTTACTTACCAAATCATAAATTTGGTTTGCCAACTGTACTTTCTCATCTGCATCTTCCAAAGCCTTATAGTAGTCCTAAAGAAAAATGTTTTCACTTTAAGCATTGGCAAAAGACACATCTATATTCCTGCTTTTTCATTACTCAATCTTGTTATCACTTGGTCATCTCACATTGGCAATAACAAACCTCCAGGGTAGGGGTGGTTGGAAGGGCATTAGAATAAGAAGCAATGTAAAACTAAAAGATGTTCAAAAATCTCAGAAAATATATAAATAAAAAAAGTTGTGCCAAGTCCAGTCTCTTTACTAAGAAGTTATGAGTTAATAAATAATATATGAAAGAACAAAAGAATGCTAAGATTTAGCTAACATATAAAATACAACAACACTCCATTTTTACAACTTGAAAAAATATTTATCTGATGTGTGTGTGTTGCCGCATGTATGTTTGTATACTATGTGCCCACAGAGGTAAGAGGGGATTAGAGTCCGTCAAACTGCAGTTATAGACGGTTGTGAGCCATCATGTAGCTTTTGGGAATAAGACCAGGTCTTCTAAAAGTGTAGTCAGTGCTCTTAATCAGTGAGCCATCTCCCCAGCTCCAATTTTTACAACAAAAATAGACCCATAGAAAGGATTCTGACCTACATGTTTCTGCTGTCCAGCTGGTCTACAGTTCTAGTTTTAAATTAGGTACTATAGTTTATATTTCTCCGTGTTATTTTTTTAAAACAACAACAACAACAAAAAACCTTATGAGCTTCCACAGACAACTTTGGAGGGTATGCTCAAGTTGTGCCACATCAAAACAAACAAACAAAAACCCAAACCTTTTAATTGAAAGGGATGGCCAGTGAATCCCAGATTAACATGTGCAAGCTCTAAACTCTTACACACCTGCGTATTTTATAAGCTATGACCACTTCTCTTATAAATACAGATATTTTTTGCCCCTACTAAGAGAAACAAGTTTTCTTCCAATTGGAAAAGTAAATAATACAACTATGAAAATTTTAGTTTCAAAACTAATGTTTCTGTAGATCCTTAAAATTTATATAAATGTTGGGTGTAGGGATGTACTCTTCCTCATATTAAAAAAGTTGAACCATGTCACACAGCTACACGGCAGTGAGGACCAAAGCCAAGTGTCTTTGAAGTTGTGTTTGCAATGCCTCCTTGAAGACACTAAATCCCACATGTACAGCACACTCATTTCCCCTACTCTGTAATCTGACCTGGAGGACAGCCCTAAATCCCACAGCACTAGCTACAACTCAGAAAGAACTACAGGAAGCTCGAAGCCAGTGGCTCTCAACCTTCCTAATGCTGTGACCCTTTAGTATAGCTTTCTCATGTTGTGGTGAAAACCAACCATAAAATTATTTTCATTGCTACTGTTATGAATCGCAATGTTTTCTAGTGTTCTTAGGTGACCCCAAGTTGAGCGTCACTACTCTAAAACATAGCAAACACCCGTACCTCACTCATAATATTCCCTCATTTATTATCCCAGGGATCTACTTAATTTTAAATCTCCCTCTCAGAGGGTCCCAACCGTGACTGACAACCATCCATTCACTTACCTTTTTAATGGATGCCATCTGCTCCTCTCGCCACTCCGGTTTATTCTTCTTTGCATTCATAAAGAATTCACTGACTCTTTGTTCTAGTTGATCCATTGCATCTGACATAATAAAACATTTTATACTTAGCTGACCAAACTGCTTCGATTTGAGGAAAGACACAAAGTCTGACAATACGCACTGTTTTAGCTTGCTAGTGACTTACATACATTATGCTTTTATTCTATAAACAGTAATGCCTTAATTTCCTTAGTTTTAAAAACCCGCAACATTCTGTACTGACTTTTGTTATTTCAAAGCACTTTCCAATAATCAAGGTAGAGTCAAACACACAGACAAGAGATGTATGGCCGCAAGCCTCAAATAGCACAACACTGAAATCAAAGCTAATGGAATCAAGTTGGCTGGTTATAGCAATCAGAGTTGCTTACTGAGAGTACGCCTGGAAAGTTCTCATACTTCTTTTAATAAAGATAGTGATAACAGATTCAACATTTGCTACATAGCACCAAGCACCCCATCACTTTATTTCATATGGTGGTATGAAACGTGATAATTTGCTCACTTAAGATGCCATTTACTCACTCAATGCACATGCTATTTATTTTATGTAAGGTTTTTCCAAAGCCCATGCCAAAAATAATGACCTCAGGGGATGATTGCTAAAAAAGACAAATAAATAAAAGGGATTTTGTTGTTATGGAAATGGAGAAAAACTTGCTCATTATAGTCACCGTTTAAACAACTTCAGTGCATAATAGCTTTTTAAAAAAGATTCTTAGAAATTCCAGTTAATCTTAATTTTTAAAAAGCATTTTACTCTCAGTTGCATCTGTTATTAAACATGCTGCTACTTTTGTTAATAATCACTTTTAACTTTAGAAAATTCCAAAATTTAAAAAATTGAATGATTAACAGTGTTTTAAATTATCCCTTATTATATTTAATGGTTTAGAATAATTATTTGTATTTATCCTAATTATCCTAATTATTTGTATTATTTTAAATCCTCAGAAGACTGTCATACACACACACACACACACACACACACACACACGTGTCTGTCTGTGTGTGTGTGTGTGTATATATATATATATATATACCCCCAAGGCCAAGGTGGATAAGAAGCTGTTGATGTCCTACAGTGAACCCAAATCTATCTGACACCAAGCTCTGCTCAATCCCTCTAGAATGTGCCTCAGCCAATATTTCTTACTGCAACTATCAACATAAAAAAGAAAAATCACATACAAAAAAAAAAAAAAAAGAAATCACACAAATACCTATCACACATTTATGATGGGCTACAGGGCAATGCATCCCAAGAGAAGACCCAGAGACTAAGAGGAGAAAAGTACATTCGGGAACAAAAGGTACAGGTGTGCGTGCGTGCGTGTGTGTGTGTGTGTGTGTTTAGGGGGTAGGTTCAGGGATAAGGGAGGGAACTAAGAATGAAAAAGAACCAGCTCTCAGCAAACTCAAGTTGCCTTTGAGCCACTTCCAGTCTGGCTTTCCAGGGGAACAAGGTTAATTTCAGAAATAAGTCACATACAAAACTGCCAAGCACTGATAGAAAAATAAAAGCTGTGTCATGCCTGTAAATCCCAGCACTAGGCACGCTGAAGTAGGAAGATCACATTAGAGCCAGCCTGGGATACATAGTGTGAGACCAGCCTGAAGTCCATGGCTGTTTATGAAACAAGAAATATCTACATTTTTATAAAGAGCAGATCGGAAGATGCCCGTAAACTCTTATTTCCCTCACTTGTTTTGGCTGAGAAAATGATCATGTTGTTGACAGCTCTAAGTATCTTCCTTAACATGCAACTTGGCAAAGTTCGGCCTTCCAAGTCCTCTAGGGTCCCTATGGAGCTGCACAGCATCTGCGATTCTACAGTCTCTACTCTTGAGAAATTCGGAACGTAATGAACTTTTAAGCCTGAATGCAGAACTCCAAGTTCCACATATAGGCTCGGGTGCAAACCTTCTTAAAGTCACGCGAGTTTCCACTGCGGTGCAGTGTCGTCATCTCCATGCAGTACACAAACACTGTGTTTTCTGTGCCCCGCGCGCTAACGGAATGGTCTGCCTGCCGCCTCCGGTAACAACAGCTCGGGAAAAGTAGCGCGGAGGACCCGGCGGGCGACGCCGCGGCGGGGCCGGGGCTGCCGCGGGGCCGTGGAGACGCGCCACTTACTCTGCACCTGCAGATCCATCTCGCGCATCTCCGTGAAGCGGTCCCGCAGGTCCATGGGCAGCTGCTCAATCACTGTCAAAGGCACAGTCCGTCAGAGGGCGGGGCCAACGGCGGAGGGACGCGCTGGCGTCACGCGTGCGTGCGTGCGTGCGTGCGGGGGGGGGCTGCTCACAACGAGGCTGCCAGTTACCGTGAGAAAGAAACATCCCCCGCTCCCCCTCCCTCCCGCCATCCCGCCCGCCCGGGCCACTCGCGCTCCCGCCCGCCGCCGAGCCCGATCGCCGCGTCGCCGGCGCCGCGCACTCACTTTCCAAATAGTCCTCTAGATACAACATCGCGGCCCTGACTGATGCGGAGACGAACGGGTCCAGGGGTTTATTTGTGTCACTCGCTGTCGCCGGAGTTTTGTCCCTTCCAATATGGCGCCTCCGCTAGCAGCACCCGCTCGACTCCGGCAAAGGGAAAAAAAAAAAAAAAAAGCAAAAAAAAAAAAAAAAAGGCTCCACTTTGGCGCCTGACGGCGCTTGCCTCACTGCCGCCCGCCGTTTCCATTGGCTGTCTGGGGCGCTGACGTCAGCCGACCGGTGCGGATCCCCGCGGTGTTCTGGGAAATGTAGTCTTTTCTTTAAAACAAGCACGGCCACCAGTGCGGGCATCTCCTGCGTGGCAACTACAGAAACCACACTCCTGCGCGAAACGGGCAAGCCAGAATCCGAAATGCGGTGCCTCTGTTTATTTGTTGATTTCTTTCATGGGGAATGATGGGAGTTGTATGCGCCTGCCTGACATAACTGGAAACAACTTTTCACCTGTTCTGCGCTGTGATTCCTAGCCCGCCGTTTGTGAGTCATAGATTTCTAGCTGTGCTAGGCAAATAGCAAAGATTCCAAACGCTAGAATAATCGGCCAAGTTCGGAAAATTCGGATTGTTTAGAACAGAACTCGCTGCTGGAATTTACTTCATTATTCACTTCTGAGATATAAAAGGTGCAGTTGATTGGTGTCCCTATAACTTTAAGATGATATATGTGAGACTCGCGCGAATGTGCATTTCCCAAATTAAAAGATGCCCCAAATAGTCTGCAGTAGCCAGTTATGTTTTGCGGCGTGTCTCGTGCTCATTGTAAAGCAACTGTTCTGATGCACCTGCAAAATAAATAACGACAGACCAGCCATAAATTATGGAGATTTAATCCATTGCTGGTATGTACCAACAATGACTCGAATTTATGTTGGGTAAGTAGCTGGGTTAAGGTTTATAGTTCTGGGCAAGCTCTTTTTCTAACCCTGGAAAATGTTCGCTGTGGTATAGTTAGTGTATCACTGCGGGCCGTTTCTATTTTAAAATGCCTTTCATAAAAATTTGTTCATTAAGTAAGTGCTTTGGTGTTTTGGCGGGGGGCAGTGATCCCTTCTTAACTAAATAGCAGAGTATGGAGACACACACATCTGGAATTCCTATACTGGGGGAGTTGAGACAGGAGGAACAGGAGTTCAAGCCTTGACAACAAAGGCAGTTAGAGGCTAGCTTAGATTATGGGAAACCTTATCTCATACAAAAACAAACAAACAGGATAACATTTTAATATTTATTTTATTCACCACTCAGAATATTTCTGTATTATAGTTTTAAATTTTTAAATGACATACATTAGAAATTCTATTTTGTTCTCTTTTCAAGACATTTTTATATTTCTTGAGTGTTAAACATATTTAGTCTACATCTGTTTAGTTTAAATTCAGTGCTGAAAATTGTGTGTCTATTTGTGCTATTTCTTCAAAAGCAGCAACGTTTGCTCATAGTGCCTAATTTCATCTGGTTAGGGTTTTTAACTCTGAATTCACTTTTCTGGGGTTATTAATGTTGAGATTCTTGAAGACTGGAGTTAAAATTGAGTTTTCCTGGAGAATATTATCATTTGATTCTGCAAGTTTGCTGAAAGACACCATCAAACTTACGACCAAATTAAGTTATGTAGTTGAGGTTTATTATATTGCACAGATAGATAGAATTGGAGCCTGAAACTCAAATACTTCATTATATACTCTCAGGGGAGCCTTTTTTCTTCCTTATTGGCCTCTACATCCAAGACAAGCATGTTTTCTTCCTGGCCTCTTATGTGAAAAGTTTATTTCTTTACTCACCTTTACATAGGGACTTTACATAGGCTCTTGGGAGCCTCAAATTTTGTCTCCTATTAGACTCCTCCTTGAGATCTAACCATTGACTTCTTACAGTGCCATGGTGTATAGCAGTCAATGCATGAACTCTGCATGTCCAGACTTTTGATTAATAATCTCTGAACAGCTCACTTTGACCCTTTCTTTCTTCAAGTGGGCTTGCTTTCCTCCCTTATCTCTCTTGTATCCACTCTGAGAATTTCTTTATGTTCATCTAGAATATCAATACATTTGAGTTTATTTGTTTGGGTTTTTTTTTTTTTTTTGACACAGGATCTCAGGTAGCCTAAGCTAGCCTCCAACTCACTATCATAATCAAAGAGATCTTGAACTTCTAATCCTCCTGCTTCTACTACCAAACTGCTGATTTTACCACCTCACCTCATCTTGTACCACCCCATCACATCTGCCTCCAGTTGAGCTTGTTAACTCAGATTTTTTATTGTTTTTACCAGACATTGCATTCAAAGTAGTTAATATGGTATGCTATCAAAAGGAGAAGTTGGCCACATCTATGTAAACTGAGCTTCCTCGCCGAGTGTTCTGTATTGAGGAAAACGAAATTTAAAAATTATTCCAGTTTAGTCAGTCCAGCAAAACCCAGAATAAAATATACACACTGTGCATTTTCCTGACTGAACATAACCCTTCTTGCTGGACTGTCACCTGCAGGAGGCCATACATGCACAGCACTGGGTTATGCAATTGATGATGCCTGGTGATGTCACCTACACACACCCAATACCACATTCTCAGCAGTGCTGCTTATGCGGAGGAATGTCTATGGGTTGACATTCCTGTGCTCCCCAATAATAGCTTATTGATTCATCAGGGATAGGCTGAAGGTGGCACTGTCTTGGGGTGTGAAATTGAGAATGCAAGAGACAGGAGACCAACAACATTGTAACACATGTGCTTTCATTGTAGCACCATAAATGTGTGGTCCTCTTGTTACTGTTGTTGAGACCCACCAGCTCTAGTTCTTTCCTTGCTGTTCCTGGCTTTGTCTAACAAGAGCTGTGCAATGCCAAAGGTGGTTTTAGTGTTCAATATGCCTATGTCTAGATGTGTAAATGGGAAACAGCAAAATTAAGACATGGGACTGCTTGTGAAGCTGTCATCTATGCAGAGCTCTTAGATTATTAATACCAGGCATATGTTGTTAGTCAACGAATGTCAGCTGCTATCACCATCATTCTTAAAATCATATGTCCCTCATAAGCTACCCGTATTGCAACTGAGACTTTGCACTGCTCTGCGTTCTGCTTCTCTTCAGGACAGACACTACTGGAAACTTTGCATTATTTGTGTGTTGGGGAGGGGGAGGATTATATGTATTTATGTGCATGTATCGACATGCACATGCCATGGCTTATGTGTGGGAGTTAGAGAACAACTTATAGAGTCAGTTCTTTCCTTCTACCTTGTTGATTCCAGAGAGGAAACTTGGGTTCCCAGGCTTGGCAGCAAGTGCCGTTACCACTGAGCTATCTCCAAGGCCCACTAGAGTTAACTTAGTATAGCCATGATGATGCCACTGCCATACAAAATTCTGGGAGCGACATGCAGGGAAGATGTACCATGTACATCAGGGAAAATGAATGCCTACGTAGAAAGAATCAGAATTTAGAGAAATGATTCAAAAGTTGATGCAAAATGTAAATTTACCAGAGTTCAAGACAAGGGGGAAATTTAAATTGTTTTTCAGAATGTTGAAAGGAACGTATTCTTAGCATAAGGTCCTAGCACTGTCCTGGCTCACAAAGAAAACCACCATCATGAAACTTTGAATAGGCTTTGAAGATTAATACTAGATTACAGTTCTACATTAGACAGTCTGTCTGCCCTAATGACATGTCCATTGTGTACTATGAATGAATGGTACCTTTAGTAAACTTCTCTACTTTACATTGTTAAAAATCCACCAAACCATTCCCTGTGTGAATCATAAGCACACCAATAGAATGAGTCTTCTCTTCACAGATCTGCGGATGCCAGACTTTTCCTTCCCAATACTCGTCTTTCTCAGGAAGATCTACTTTTTAACCTGGTTTCTGTGTGTTGGTAATGGGAATCTGAGGGAAGCAGAAGACAGGGAAGAGACAAGGGGCTAATGCAGGAGAGGATTTGCAGAGCAGATTGCTCTTGGGAAGCACAATGGATGGGGAAAGGGAAGACACCGACGTGGATGTTGTAAAACCATTCTTAGAAAACATAGACTCCCAGTTTAAGAAGAAATTCAGAATGTAAGCAGATACTCAGAACTAAGAGAATGAATTTCCCGCATACTATAAATAAAAATAATGTCTAAGTTGAGCAGTTTCAGAAGCTGAAGTAATTTAGTTTACAGGTCTTAACTGATAGGTTTTATTTTATTTTTGCCCACCACACCCCCCTTTTTGTTCAGTGCTGGAGATCATACTCAGACCCTTAGACACTCTAAACATAGGCTATGATACTGTTACTTCCCCCAGACACCAGATGTTGGGGTTCTGATTGTATGAAGTGAAGATTCCAACCACCCTAGATCCTGTGCTGATGGGAAGTTACATGGATCATTTTGCAGTGGGTCAATCATCATAGATGGATACTCTTTGAGTTAATGTGCCTGGGCAGATGGCACAGACTTTCTCATCCATCCACTGAGATCATGGTTGAACCATCCATCAAAAAACTATGAGAACCATAAACCTTCACGCCGGTGTGTGAAGACCAAATTCACACTCCTTACAAGGTGCAATGACACTTCCCTATGATAGTAAAAATTACTTCAAACTGGCACGCCAGCCCTGTACTGCTAAAAGAAAACACACAAACAATGCCTTGTCTAAAGACAAAGGTGTTATTTAACGCCTAGTTTTTGGATTCAACATCTAAGACTAGCGAAGGGCATTGTTTTAGCATCCTGTGGCACTGGCATTTAGATATGCCAGAAGCACATGTCCAAAGTAGCAGTCAGACACTGATCTGGAAGAGAAGGGGTGAAGACCGGGCAGAAAAGAGAGGGGTCTCGCAACCTCCTGACAGGAGGCACCCTAGTGACCTAAGGACCTTCCGCCAGGCTCCTCCTTTTCAAGGCCCACAACACCTTCCAGTCACTCTGGGAGCCAATAATAGAAAGGACCTTTCAGAGTGAAATTTTACTAACTCTGCATGAAGGTGCCTCAGTGGAGACAAATGTAATACTGCCCTCTAAAGTTTCTCCTCACCTTAGAACACTGACTGCAGTTTGTGTTGGAAATTACCTAGTATCTAAACGTAGCAAGTCAGAGATGTGAGGACTCAAGCTATTAGCTGGTGGGGTAAGCCAGAATTTTAGAAGTGTAAGTACTAGAAGGTATAATTAATGAAATCAAACCAGAGAAGAAAAATAAAGCAGATGGATTTATGAATTGGAGAATCAGTCTGGAAGGTCAATACTGCTACGGGTTCAGGAATAACCGCTTACTGACCACTCAGACACTAGACTCAACTCAGCAGAGGTTTATTGAACACTAAACAGAAACTGACCAGTCAGGGCCATAATCTTGACTCCAGAGGCAGACTATGAAGTTGGTCTGCTCTAAGGAAGGTTTTTTTTTTTTTTATACAAACAAACAAAATGTAACCAGGTAGTAACCAGCTAACAAAACTGTAACCAGGTAACAAACCGCAACTAGGTAACAACCAGGCAACAAAAACGCAACCATGTATCAGGTGTAGGAAGCAACTTTACATCATTTTGACTAGCTAGGCAAACGTTTTTAACTGACCTTTAATTGATTGGTTCTGCAGATGGGGAACTTCATTGAGTGTCCAGGTAACAAAGTATATAATGTTTGAGAAATGAAACCATAGAGACATAATCAAAATGGAGACGTGAAGGCAAAATGGCTTCTGATACCCTAAAGGCTACGGCAGGTGTTAACAGAGGAGCCATATGCTAAGAAAATATGCTATGCTAAGAAATAAAGTAGGTCTCAAAAGAGGCCCTATAGAATTTAAGCAGGTTGCAACAAATATGGGTTCCAAAGAGAGAACAGGGAAAAAATAGAAACACAAAGGAATCCGTATTTAATGGCAATATTTTGATGTAGTTTTTAAATAACTAAATATTTGATGGTAGAAATAGAAAAAAGGTTGCCCCCGGGAAAGGTGAGGGGTCCCTAGTGATGCTGGGCCACTTTGCTGCCAGGAGTTGCCTCATGGAGGGCTCTGAGACATTTGTGTCATGAGTAAGAAATGGTACTAGGTAGCTGTGAAATTTTAAAATCGGACAGAACTGACTTTGAATTCTATATTATTTATTGACATGACTTCAACTGAAGTGTCCAAGTTCCTTAGGGCTGGGCAAAGAGGGATAATTTGCCTTTGGGATTATGGCCACCCTCACAGAGCTGTCTAAAAATACTGGGTACATTGCCTGGCACATAAATATAATGAAAAAAATGTTTTCGAACTGGCAGTGCCAAGAGCTAAGTGGGTTGAAGTAACATAGCAAGGGTGCCATGTTGAAAGCACTCACCAGCACAGGCAAACAAAGGAAGCTACTGTCAACAGAAAACCTACAAACAATAGAAAAATGGACTTTCAGAGTCTGCTTTATGTTACCTCCATGTGTCAGCCACTCTACACAGTGGTTAAATTAATATTTCTACTGATAAAATAAAATGTTGACCTGTGCTCTATGCAATCATCGCAGTTTTGCTTGTATTGTAATAGCTGATGGAGTGAGTAATGGATTGGAAATGAGAATCAAATGCATAAAGTTTGTAAAGATAGGGACAACAAAAACCACTTGACTTCGATTGTAGCATCTTGTGTGATCACTGATAGCTTTTATTTCTACTTTGAAACCATGACATTATAGGCATAATTTTATTATATGCAAATTTAATTTATACATGAAACAGTATTTAGTTTGAATAATATCTTAAGAGAATTTTGAAATGTATTATTTAACATTTTTATTATTTAGTTGATGTAATATTTTAATGTACTAATATAATGTAGCAATCCACATTTTCTGCATAAAAAAAGAACGGTCATTAAGTATAGAAGCTTTATAAAATGACCTCAGAAACAGTAGTACAGGGTCACTGGAGGGGAAGAGTGATGACAGGTGGAAGGAAGGGTGGATACAAACCCCAAGCAGACATCGGGACTAGCTTCTAGTACGCTGCAGCAGTGTAGGATGACTGTAGTTTATAGGGATATACTGTGTGTCTCCTAACAACTAGAAAAAGCATCACAGGATCCCAACACAAAGTGATGCTAACTGTCCTGATTTCATCATTAAGCCTACTCGATTATTCTGCTCTACCCTGTAAATTTGTACAATGACCATGTGCCAATTAAAATTTTGTAAATTATTAAAACTCTTGATTGTCTCTTTCTGTATACCTTTTTCACCATAATAAACTAATTCATTACATTTTATTATAAAATTTAGGAAAAGAAAACTGACATGTTCCAATTTTCTCTCCATTTCTGTTGTTGTTGTTGTTGTTGTTGTTGTTGTTGTTCTTCTTCTTCTTCTTCTTCTTCTTCTTCTTTGTTTTTCAAGAGAGCATTTTTTTTCCTGTTTCCCCTGGATGCGCTGGAACTCACTATGTAGGTAGAGAAGGCTGGTCTTGAACACAAATGTGCCACCAAATCTGGCTTACTGATTATATAATTTCATGTTCCTATTTCTGCTTTCTGGCACTGGGGGTTGAACGCAGGGTCTTGTGTGTGCTGGGTGCCTTCTAAGCATGCCCCTGAGCTACATACTAAATGCTTTGCAAATAATTTTTATATAAAGAAGTATTTTTTAAAAAAATTCTCTGCTCCAGCTATCAGTTATTCCAAATAGCTCTTGTTAAAATGCTTTTTACAGACTGTAGGTATAAATTGGTTTATATACAGTCACTTTAGGACAATTCAGGTCACGTCTGTGTGTGGGGCCCTAGTTCTAGTTTCATTGTCTCTGTATTACAAGATTATGACCAAAAGCAACTAGTGCAAAACAGGCTTTGGTTCAGTTTATATGTTTACAATCCCTTAATAAGAAAAGTCAGGGCAGGAAAACACACAGGAACCTGAAGCAGAAACTATCGAGGGATGCTGCTTGCTTGCTTGCTTCAGCTCATGATCTCATGCTCACCTCACTCCGTTATTCAGCCCATAACCACTGACCCAGGGAATTGTACTGCCCACAGTGAACTAGGTCTTCTTTAGTCAATTAACAGTCAAGACAATCCCTCTTATCCCTCTTAGATAGTCCACAGGCCAATCTGGGCTGAATAATCCGTCAATTGAGACTGCCCTTTCAGGTGACTCTAGGCTGTGTTGACAGATACACTAATATATGTGTTGTGGGGGAAGGGCAGACTGTCCACACCTGGAAGTCAGAGGTCTTCATTGCTTTCTGCTCACCTGCCCCACCCCAAGATAGGGTGTGTCAGTGAATTCAATGCTTTCTGATTGGCTAGACTGGTTGGCCAGTGTACCTGGGTATGCCCCTGTTTCAGGCTCTTGACCTCTGGCATTACAGGCACACATGGCCACACCTGGCTTTGTACATGGGTTCTGGGTATCCAAATTCAGGTCCTCTTGCTTGCCCAGCAAGCAGCATCCACTGGTGCCTCTCCCAGCTCCTCAGGTTGCTTTCTGATGTTTACTGTTACCCTGTTCTCAATTCGTTCAAATATTAGAAGCTTAGGAATCCTTAGTCTGCTAACAGAAGCAAGTTATGTTTCTAAAGTTGCCCAGGATATCCTCATCACTGGAAAATACACACCAAAATATGACAATACAGTGCTTTCCCACACTCTGCCATAATATCTCATGGAACTTACTACCTTACATTACAGGGCTTGCCTCTCCCCCTAATTTAGAATTTCTCAAGGGCAGAGAGCATGTTTTATTCATCTGTTGATCCACAGAGCTGGCAGGTAATATGACTTCAATAAAGATATGATGAATTATTGAATGAATGCGTGAGCACTGAGAACAAGTTCATGCGTTTTCAAGTTCACACTGGTGAGGGCAACACGAGGTGTTGTGATGGCTAACTACTCAGCTCTCTGTAGACAATGAGATTCCATTGGCCAGAGGAGTAACAGACCTGAATGCTGAGAAGAGTCTTCTAAATGGAAGGCTTTGAACGAGTCTCAAGTGCAGGAGTAGGTCAACTCCTTGAGAGTGGTTTTAATTAGCTTGCCTTAAAAGAGTAAGCAGAGGGAAAATGAAAGGAATATGGTAATTTGTGATGCTCTATATTTTAAAAATCCTTTGAAGCTCTAAATGCTAATCTAGAATAACAAGGCTTTTTGGGAATCTGAGAAAATGTTTACTGCAGTTTATCTCAGCAAATATTTATTTAGCAGTAAATACAGTTCATACGATATTTCACAAGGACACAGTTCTTAGCAGACTACAAATTTGTACTCCTTACATTACTGAATGGTCTAGTAAATTTTAACATATGGTAAGTACTGTGATTTAAGTATAACTTAACAGAGGAAAGTTACAGTAAAAATGCTAGCTGATAAGAAATTTCAGTTTCTTTATATTTAATTGTGTGGGATCACCAGTAATCATGACTGTAAACATATATTAAAATATAATGTATGGGGTGCTTATCAGATGGCCCACCCAAGAAATTAACCTAACCAATGGTTAACACATCAAAAACACGCCTACTAGCTGGCAAATATCAGCTTCTCTGTGCCACTGGAGTGTGCCTTTCTAACCCGGTTGCCCTACTACTTGTAACGCTTTCTCAATCACTTTCGTTACTTGTTTGTTCAACCAAGGCCTCACAGGACTTTGCTTTAGTAAGGCAAGCTTCTGCTGTATGCTCTGTTAGTTATTACCACTAGACCCATTTTAAAGTATGAAAGTGGGGGCTACAAAATACTGGGTAGAACTTGATAGCACTTTTGTAAAATATGAAAGTATGGCATGTAATAGACTTGACTTGTGCCTACAGATGTATTTATATTTAGATATAAAAGTTAAGTAATTTCTGAATGATAATAAAACTATAATTAATGTTATTTTAACATATTTATTAATTTTCCAAAGTGTATAATTCTTTTATAGCGAGAAATATACTCTGTATGTACAGACAATGAAAACAATAAGACTGTCAACAGAGTCTGCTGTGTCTGTGCCTCACATTTTTCACAGTCTTAAATGTTTGACAAATGTCTCAGAGATTTTTTTCAAAGTCAGTTTTACTCTTCAAAGCCTTTCGTGCTGGGTTAATATTGGTATGAACATCCAGATGGTGCCTAAGTGTTAAAATACCAAGCCAGGTCATCAAGAACATAAAATGTTTGGCATTCTGGATTCTGAGTCCCATTGCTACACCTGGACCACACGCATAGTACTCAGAGGTAGGGGGAGACAGATACACAAACAGGAAATGAAGTTGAGACCATGTAGAGGAAAGTTCTTGCCAAGTCAAGCCCGGAACACAGGACATCATTCAAGTGGCTAGCAAAGGCCATTTGCAGTAGCAGGAACAACATAATTCAGCTTTAAAACTAATGAGAGACCCGAGTCTATTGTAGATACAGATGAAGTTTGGGTTTTGCAGTGCTTGCATTGTGATCCTTTTGGAGCGATGGCCAAAACAGGTGATAAGAGAGGAGAAACAGTGCCCTGTGTCGTGGATCACTTGGATTGCTTTGTCATCTACTTCAATATGCGAGTGTGCTTTTTAGCACTAGACCGATGCACAAGTACATTTGTGTGCCATCCAGATATAGATTGTAAGTGGATCCATCAGACAGTGCCGTTCGCGGCCTCGAGCTTTGATCCACAGTGACTCTGTGTTACAGAAAGATTGCTAACCTGTAGGCTGCTGGCTGTCAGACAAGGGTGATTTTGCCCCCCAGTGGGTAGTACTCACAGATATCCTAGATTTCAGGCTGGGGAGGTACTAGCGGCAGTCAGAGGACAGAGTTCAAGGATGCTGCTATCATCCTGCAGCACACAGCATAGGTCCATAGGTATCAGACCTAGAATGTTGACTACACTGCAGTGATATCGTTGAAGAGCACCCAAGATCCGTGCCTGTCGACAGTGTTGTCTTCTCCTTAACTGGACTGTGTTGATGTGAGGACAGCATAAGGGCAAGAACAGTGACAAATTATTACATTACATTAACACTTTACTAAACTAAATGAAACTTTATATATTTTGAGGATATACTTTACTCCAATCTGTGGGTTACAACCCCTTTGGAGGGGATCACATATCAGATATCCTGCATATTAGATATTTACACTTTGATTCATAACGGTAGAAAAATGCAGTTGTGAAGTAGCAATGAAATAGTAATTTCGTGGGGGGGGGGTCACTACAACATGAGGAACTGTGTTAAGGGGTTACCGCATTAGGAAGGCTGAGGACCACTGCTTTATGCAACGGTATGGTCATGATTTTAAAAGATGTCTCTTTCTGCTTTTGGGATACCTCACTCAGGATGATAGTTTCCAGGTCCCACCATTTGCCTGCGAATTTCATGATTTCCTCCTTTTTACTTGCTGAGTAGTATTCCATTGTGTAAAAGTACCACAATTTCTGTATCCA